>JAXCLR010000081.1:11094652-11107211 GCA_035584095.1 Annona squamosa
TAGGGTAGTTTGTATAGAAAAATGTGAAAAAATAATTAAAAAATAGAGTAGTTATGGAGAGTAAAAAGTTTTAGATTAAAAAGTTTTGGTTGACATGTTTATATTCCAAACAAACACACCCTTAACGTCATCGAGCCTGATACTTGTGAGAAATTCACTCCATTTCTTATCTTTAATATTGTTTATTTAGGTAGTATGGCCGACCTTTATCCAAATCAAATATATGTTTTAGTCACATTTGCTAAAAAAACATATTTTTTTTTTGTAAATTGTAAAAAAAATAGTTAACATTATGCATTTAAATGTAATAATATTTTATAGAATCATTTATTTTAATAATAATAATAATATTTTTGATGATTTACATGTTGAGATTACAACTTTAAAATTGATATTTAATATAAAACTATTTTATTATATTAATTTTACACATTTATAAAAGAGACCTATGTAAAGTGATACCAAACAAATGAAATAGTTTATATGATAATATAAATTATAAAATTTTTACTATAATATAAATGATGTTAAAAATAATAGATAGAATGAATATTTCATCAACTAATAAAACATTAAAAATGAAAAAATTACATAGAAGAACATGAAAATATAAAAAATGATTAGATAAAATAAATAAGATAATTATAGAAACAGCATGAAACAATTATATAAAATAGATAAGAAGGATTTCTTAAGTGCACTTGGGGTAATTAGAAGATATAGCTGCATAATTTGACACGATTGTAGGTATACTTATATAGTTTCATGAATTTTATATTACCCTCACATAGTTTTACCAAAATTATACGTGTACTCTTGTTAATGACTAGCATTTAACAAAAGTAAATAAACTGTTAAGTAAAACATGTCATTCCAAAATTGCCCTTTGAATGTCACAAGGAGTGTGAGTTGGTCATCCATAGGCTCTAAGAAGCAGTGGAGTATCTAAGTCATGCTTCTTGCTGGGATCAACGACCAAGATTAGTTAGATTGCACACTAAATGATCATAATTTATTGATGCTTATGTTGCTGAAAATTGGTTGACCTTGCTGATTTGTTGAATGAATTATTTATTGCACATGGATGATCGAGATTGGCAATGACGGACCCTTGCTTGCTAGCCTTGGATGTTTCAAGATAAATGAGATGAGAACTTTAATAGTCACCTAAATCTTGCTGCAAATGGGCTGGTCGCACGAATCAATGGCCGCTGAAAGCCATGCCAATGGATGATAGCAATTTAGAAATTAGTCACTATTTGTTGCTAATTTCAGAACCAAAAATTTCAAAGAGCTGCCATTGATTAGGAACAACATCACTTTGTTGATGACTCGATAATTATAAAAAGGAATTTGTGGGTACCCCTACTGAATATTAAAATTCACCATCATCCAACATCTAAGTCATAGCGGCAACAAATTTCAAGTGGCAACATGGTTCATGGCTCTTCGTTATTGCCCATTTGCACCTGTGGCAGCAAAAGTGTCAGTAGTTCTGGCTATTGCTACTACGATGATGTTGCCGGTCTTGAGGGTTTTGCATCGTCTTTTTATCTAATGGATCAAATTAGCAATTCAATGGCTCAAATGCCCGAATCTAAAAAATAAAGGCTGTCTGAGATGGTGGCATTCACAACCATTTGTTAGAGAAGATGCACGCGCCAAATTTTTTTTTGCTGACCCTTGCTTTCCACTTTATTTGGACGGTCATTAATGGAGAGAGAGCATTGGGTTTTTACACTTTCTTTTGCAACCATGGCCAGCCCCTTAAAAGAGGGCGATGATGAAATTTTTTTTACAATTTGTGCATGTGCAGGGCGAGTTTTACAATATGTCCATTTTTGTCATTATTCATTTTTTTAACCCACATATTAACAGTTTCTGAAGGCAAAAACATCTCATGGGTAAATTTTCAATTAAATTATGTGGGGTAATATATAATTCGTAAAACTATGGAGGTATGTATGTAATTAATGTCAAACTATGTGGATCTATCTACACATTACCTATGCACATGCTATTCCTTTTTTAAAATGATAAGAGGAATTTTATCATTTTACCACTTATCTAACAACACTCTAGCAAGTTGTCATACTTAGAATTTGGAGATAAAATATATGGTTAATTATGCTATTTTATAAATGTGTGGTGGTTTCTGCAAATATGGGTATTGTTTGGAATTAACTCATACCCTTACAAATGCCCACCTGCACATTTTTTAATATTTATTTATTCATTTATCACAAATCAAAAAATATTTATTTTTGATACCATGTGGTCTGTCATACAGCGCTACCCAAGTGTCCAACCGGAAAATTTATTTATTCTTTATAATCATGAAGGAAGAAAAATATAAGTGAAGCATGTTTATATTAATAATAATAATAATAATAAGGGTAATTCACATATACACTCACATAGTTTGATGCTAACTCCAGATATACTCACGTAATTTCACAAATTATATATTACTTTCATATAGTTTCACCAAAATTATATATTACCCCTACTACATTGCCTACCGTTAATACCTGACGTGATGTTTTGAAAAATGATGAAAATGTCATCATTGATATACATAATTTCATGGGATAATATGCAATTTTGGTGAAACCATATAGGAGTAATATGCAAATATCACATTAGGTAACAATATGAGAGTAATATGCAATTTCGATACAACTGTGTAGGAGTAATATGCAATTTATGAAACTACGTGGATATATTTGTAATTAGCATTAAACTACATGAGTATATATGCAAATTAACCTAATAATAATAATAAAGCTTTTGACCGAATGGATTGCTGGTGCAGTGCTGCCAGCCGCATAGTATTAGAACCATATACAGAAAAATATAGCACCCCATTATCCGAAGTTGTAGGTGGCGGGCCTTTCCGAAGTGGTAGCGGCCGCTCAAAACACCATCAAGCATGTCATGTGCTAGGGAACAGATAAGGTTCGACCGTTATAACAATGTGCCTTACGTGTATGATCATAATCTTGATTCAACTGGTCAACCAAGGTATAGCTTAGTATTGTTATATTGGATGGATGTATGAGTGTGAGGTGTAAAATCTCAAGTATTATCTCCTTGTAATATAATAAAAAAATTTAAATATAAATTCTCATATTGCTAAAAATCGTTTGTTTATCGTTCCTAAAAAATCCTTATATCATAATCTTGGGCGGTCCATAACTGCTTTAAAATGCATATAATCATAGATAAAATGATTACATTCTTTAATAGATGTATTTGAATATAATAATACATAAATAGACCCATCGGACTATAATTAATAACATCCCATACGATCATTTATACGTATAGAAATGATGTTTTAGGTTATTGGATGTTAAAATTAAATATAGCTTTAAAATTAATATTTAAATCAAACAATTTTATTGCATTGATTTCGTATTTTTCCATATGAGCCATATACACACGTCTGACTTGTAGGAATTTGATATGCTACTTAAACAAATGATTTTAAGTACAGTGAGGATTCTTATCAAAAAAAAAAAGTACGGTGAGGATTAAATTTTAATTTAAACACCAAGTGGGCTGGTTTTCTCGGGGAGTATCAAAGGGATGGAATGAGATGAATAAAACGATAATTCCTATTCCTAAAAAGGAAAAAAACTCCTTTTTTAATATATAATATCCTTACCTTTTCATTTTCAATACTATTTTTCATAATCTCAATATAATTTCTAATTTATCAATACCTAGTAACTCCTCTTTATCCTATTAATTCATATTCAGTTTCCGTCCTTTGTATACTCCATACACCCCCTAATTGAAAAATAATTCAATGGTACTTAATTCCACTAAAGATTCCAATGTCTAATCACCACTTGGACCTACCTTGATCATTAAACTAAAATCTTAACCATTTAGTATACATTCTAAAAATGAGTCTAATTATGCCTAAATAATAATAAAAAAATGCTTATGTTCATCTATAGATTTATCAGAATGCAATAATTATTATTATTATAAATATAGGAATGATGTTTTAATGGGTAGAAACGTTAAAAAATAGTTTTTAAATTGATCTGTAAATCGCATCATTTGAGTATCATGACTTTACACATTTATGGGGGCCATGTTTCATTATCTTTTCTTTGGATGAAACATTTCCAGTTAAATTTATGATTGTAAATAGCAATTTCGATTTGTAACCAAAGTAGGCCCAAAATAACGACAACACATTAAAATCTTATGTAGCATCGAGTTCCATGGAAGTATTTTCCATGTTAATTACCTTTATGATCTTGTTTCATGATTTGCAACTATCTCTAGGTGTATTTGAAAATGAAGAAAAGGCTATCAAAATTAAAGAAAATTGGAAAAAAAGAAAAAAGAAAAATGGATACGACTAGATAACATTAATATTTGAAACTAATTATAGAGTGAAGAATAAGGTTGCTGGCATTCATAAAGGTAAATAAGTTCCATGTAGACATGATATTTTATTTAATATATAATTTTATTTACTATTTCGCTGCCAAGGTTTTATTCAAGGCTCATAAATACTAATGCATGAAAAATACACAGCTGGTGATAATCTTCACCTGGAAGCATAAATAAATGCATGCATGTATGGGTATAGCCAGTACCATATATATGCATAGTGCATGTGGCTATGAGATGTCCGAAATAAAAGCGAGTTTTATAATAAAAGGGGCCCCGCATATGGTAGTGGGTGGGGGGACAAGCATTTAATTGAGAAAATGGACGACAATGTGAAAGACAAACTCTCCCATGTATTCATGCCGACAAGCATCATTTGTATCCCCTCTGTCCATCTCATTTTCCTTTATTAATTTATTTCAGGTAACTAGCTCTTTCATTTCATTTATTCCAGGATTCCTCCCTACTGCAACCTTTTCAATATCTTAAATGCACGGGAATAGGAATAAATGTTTATGCTCTGGCAGGGTGCAATCGTTCAAGCTGAGGTACTAAGAAAGTTCACCGATCGAAAGCCATCCATACATGACTAATTGGAGAGGTTCTGTATATATTCATTTGCAAACAAGACCATCAATGAATCAGATACAACGGTTAGAAGGTGAACGATCAATTTTAACATATGCGTGGACTATGAACGGTGAGCCGCTTCCATAGAATTAATTTACAAGCTTTTGGCTTTTAATTATGATTTATGGGGCCTAATAATGGCCGGAACCAGCTAATACGTTTGCTGCAGGGCTGGTGTTGGAAGATCTCACATGGGGATTTCTGGGGCCGGCCTTTCGGCTTTGCTATTATGTAGAGGGCATTTTATTTCCTTTGGGGTGCCTCAGATGCAGGAGAGAGCTTAGATGGAAAGACGTTACTGTGCATTGAAAAATAAAATTAAAAGTTATACATTATTCAAGAAAAAGTGTTAGAACTAAGAAGAAAAGGTTCTTATGTTTTGAAAAATCAGAAATTATATCGAAATCAGAAAAAAAATTCTAAATGAAAATTCCCATCTTTTACAATCCATATATATATATATATGCTGAATTGCCATCTTGGTTTGAGGGCGAGGGTATAATATGGTTGTAGCTCTTAAACTTCATTTGCCAGCTGCTCGAAGCGCCTAATTCTTGGCTTGCATGGTCCTCGATTTACCCACTCATCTTCCAACTCAAGATGGAAATGCTGAAATACTTCCTGCTGTTTTAAGTAGATATGCTTCATCTTTATTCTTCACGCAGTAAACCCTAAAACCGGAAGCAGAAAATATAAAGAAAGTCAATAATTATATCAGCACGATAAAATATTATGTCTATCATTATTATCAGTTTTCAATTATTGCTTTGATCTCTTTTTCATTTTTCTTCTGTTCATTCTGCTTCGTAAGAACTGGATCGAAATCTCGTTCTTCTTCCTTTTTGCAAATCATGCCATTTTTTTATGAATCCAAGTCACTTGGTTCATTTGGTAAGAAGTAAAAAAAAAAAAATTTTAAAGTGAAGAAAAACCCACCGGAAAAATTTTGAAGAAGTGAAGAGTAATATAATATAACAAAGGTAATAATTAAGAGTAGAAGTAAATAAATATAAAATTAATAATTGTATTCAAAATAATTGGGATGTAAAGTAATAATTTAAAACATAAAGTAAGATATCAAATCATATCTAAATGTATGTAGAAAGAAATGGAGAAGTTTTTTTTTTGCATTTGATCAAATAGACCTAGCTTATTGTGTTTAATAATACTTATTTAGTTAAAATATTAAAAAAACACTTTGTTTAATACTTTGGTTGTGGACCATTTTAAAAATTCAAAATTTAGATCAATTTTGAAATGGCCCCTCGCCAAAATATCAAACAAGATGATTTTGATATTTTAACTAAAAAAAAATCTTTTTAAATATACTCGCTAAATTTAACCCTAATTTCAAATACCTATTATATTTTTAAAATTCTAGATATATCTATTATGTTTACAGTTAATACCAAAGATATTCATTTTGTTAAAAACCGTAAGTGACATTTTGGTAAATATCCAAAATACCCATCGATGAGATAACAAAAGATAAAATAATTTTGAAAGAAAATGAAATTAGGTTTTTCCAAATTTTGAGCTCATGTGCACTTAGGACATTGATGAGTTATGACATTTGAATTTTCAATTATATCTAAAATTTAATGAGTATATTAGTAATTTCACATATTAATTAATTATGTTAATTCACAGATTGTGCGTTTTTTGGATTAATTGCAAAGCTAGTGAGTATATCTCGGATTTTGAAAATATAATGAGTATATTTATGATTATGATTAAATATAATGGGTATATTTGAAAAAAAAAATCCTAAAAAATATTGTTAAACATAATAAACTACTTAGACCCATCAACGGTTATATGGTCAGCAAAACCAGTAGTAACCTCATTTGAACTGGTTCCACTCCCTTCTTTTTATTTTATCAATAAAGTCTACATTCATTTTCTCAACAGAGTCTACATTCATGCTTATTACTCTGAATTGCCAACTATCATCGATCATGCTTAAATTTCCAACAATCATCATGTTGTTCTGTCTTTTTTTCCTCCCTTCCCAGCGTCGTTCACCCTCCTTTATTTGATTGCAGTATTCTTACAAAATTTTATTTTTTACATTTACAATGCTATTGCCTTTTTGTCGTATTACATCATTATTTTCTATTCTTGCGCATGGAATACTTTCTTTCACATCAATCCAAAATTAGTAGATGTCCAAATAATATTGATTGCATAAACCAAACAAATCAGCTGTGTAATTATTATATCTTTGGTCTCAAAATAGGCCTTCAAGCAATGTTCCAACCCATGTTCACTTGGCTTGGCCAAAATCAACATTTATGAGAGAGACAGATGTTCCTTTTGTTGCTGCAAGACAGACATCTCATCCAACACTGTGAGATAGATTGTCTGCCTCATTTTGTATCTAGAGCCAAACCCCTGACCCTTTCTCACATGGATTTTTAGTTGGACTTATTCCAAGTCCGCAGGCCAACGATCAATCTGGAAGCCCATTCAAAGGGCTGCAGCTGGGCATGCAGTTGAAAGATTGATTGGAAGAACTGGTCCCAGTCAAAGCCACCACTAAAGTGGCCCAAAGTTTGCTCAGGGCATGGATAAGAAAGCTTCCTTCTCGGAGGGGTAAATTTTGATAGGAAAAGTGGAGAAATGATCCGGTTAGCCCGGACTAAGTAAATGTCTCACTTAGTCCACCTTAAAAAATTTATTTATAACAATTTTTTTTTATTTTTTTCTTCGTACACTTATTTATCTAAGCGTATTTAACTTATAGACCAAGTTTTACGATTTTTGAATATATTTATCTATTTTTTGATATTTTTAAACATCTATGTGTATATATATATTTAAAATACCCTTATTTTTAAAAAATTTAAAAAAAATATATACACATATCCAAAAATGGTAAAACTTGATTTATATATTAAATATACTTAGATAAACAAGTGTATGAAAAAAAAAACAAAAAAAATTATTTTCAATATGATTTTTTAGGTGGACTAAATAAGACATTTACTTAGCCCAGCTAACAGAATTATTCATGGGAAAATGAGCCTTTGTAGTTAATAGGAAGCAATTTTTGTAGTGGAAAGTGTGAACAGTGTGAGGTGAGGTATCATTGTCTTTTTTCTCAATATTTTTTCTTTCTAAACGTGTAGCTGCAGAAAATAATGCTTACTAATAAACAGCAGATGAATACCCTCCCAGATTTTTAGTGCACAGACAACTGATATGATATTATGATATATGTGCGTGAAACAGCTGTCAGCTGGGTTGGGTGACAGACAAAGTAAATGGGGCTCAAATAGCGGAAATTGCAGTTTCATGCAGGTGGACTGGACTGGACTGGAGAACTGGACCGGACTGACTCGCCAGACAGCACCAGCATATGCAATCTGGTTGGTGCAGCTGGTAACATTGATGAGTGCTAGCTCAAAACCTTGCTTGTTCAACATTCATGGCCTGTTGGGTTGGTGGGTCAGAACTCAAAAGCAATCACATACAGAAATTGATTCTCCTCGCTTTAATGTGATACAAAAACCTATCTTGCTTATTTTTATTCACCTTACCAACACTGATATGCCGATGCCGAATATTTCTTAATCATTTTTTCCAGTTAAATTTTTTTTCATTTTTCACTGTCCAATTTTTACCATTCTTTTATTACATCCAATAACTAAACAAGACAGTAGCCACTGGAATAGAGATCGGGTCTGACAAGGGAGGGAGACTGTCCATCGTGTGGGGTGGAATATTGTAATAATTCCATGTTGTAAAATAGGAGGGTGGTCATTTTCTGACCTTGGTAACTGGGACTAGTCCATTAATTACTTGCCCAGTCAGTTTCTTGGTGGGCCACATTTCCGAAAAATGTCGAGCTTTGGGGACGTCAACCAGCTGCCATGATTGATCACATGTTGCCATGTCGGCTTTTACACTCCTCGCTCGTTTCATCCTTGCAGTGTCGACGTTGAACCTGTCTCTCTCTCTCTCTCTGCCTAATTTTGCTTGCTCTTCCATAAGTGGTAAATAATATACGCAGAACCTTTAACTACTAGGTAGAAAAAGGGAATTTCTCTCCTCTTTTGCTAATTTATTGCTCACATTTACACCACTTCAAGTTAATCAACGTTATTACCTGTCATTGTAATAATGACGTTCTCTTTATTAAATAATTCTCAATTAATTATTAAATATCATTTTTTGTCTAGCTCTTATACATGCATGTACTCACACACTCTGCAAAACGTTTGAATTACACATGGTCATCTCGGTGTTGATTATATTTTGGTCCATTTGAGATGTAAATGTGAAAGTATAAATGTAAATTTTTTATAAAAAAAATTTGAAAGAATGATGTAACATAATATGAAAGGAACTGATTTGTTGCACCTAGGTGCACTTAAACTCTGTGCGCCCGGGTGCATTTAACTCCTTTTTTTTATATTCTTTCGTAAGAGTGTTAATTTAAATATATTTAACACATATATCAATTTTTACTATTTTTCAATTTTTTTAGATTTTTAAAAATCTAAAAATAATAAAAATTGATACACATTAAATACACTTAGATTGTATAAAAAAATTTCAAAAAATTAAAAAAAAGGCATTTGCATCCGAGGGCACCAAGCCTAAGTGCACCCAGTACATATAATTAGTTCCTTAATATGAATACTAATTAAAAATAAAGAGAACAAATTTAAAATTGATAAGACAATTGTATAAAAAATATAAAAATATTGAAATATAAAGATAATAATAGAGAAAATGAGATAGTTAAAGGGTTATTCTATCAAATTATATGAAAAATGTGTAAAAAAGAATGAAAAAGCCAATTTTATTTTTAAGTATTACCAAATGAAATTGAAATCTCTATTTTCTGGTTTTTGATATATTTTATCTCACAAAATTCCCGGGGTTTTATTAAATGCACCCGGGTGTATGTAGCTTTATTGCACGTGGGTGCATTAAACTCTTTTTTATATCTTTTGAAATTTTTTTTATAAAACTATTAATTTAAATGTGTTTAAATTGTAAATTAATTTTTACCAATTTTAGATATTTTTAGATTTTTTGGATTTTTAAAAATCAATAGATGATACTGATTTTTCAAAGTTAGTAAAATTTGATATACATGTTCAGTATATTTAGGTTAAAAATTTTGTAAAAAAATTTTAAAAATAAGTATTTGCACCCGCGTGTACGTGATCGAAATCCCTAATTTCCTCCCTAACATGTTAAATTGTTGAAGTATTTAAGAATTTCGGTGGACGGCTACAATGAAAAAGTAGTAGATATGAATTAATATTCTAAAATCTAAACAGTGGATATGGTCATTGTATGCGAATCATTTTATCGAAGTTTATTTCACATAGACTGCTTCTACAATTCCTACGATCTGATTTAACCCTGTATATTTTTAGATTTCATTTATTAATCTTCTCTTTAATAAAACCATTACCTTCTTTACTGACATTAACCTCTGTCCTCTTCTTCAGGAAAGCAGTTCTAATCCACTCTCTCAAATATACACCCAATCTGAACACACCCAAAAATGTACTGTTATGCCATGTATACGTGCATTGAGGTGCGTGCTTGTCCCACTCCCACATTAATCTGAGAAACATGTGGCTTAAATTCAAGTATTCTCTGCAATGGTATGTGATTCACGTGAGCCTGCGGTGATTGAGAGGGATGAACAGAATTCCTTTGGGGCATATATAAATGAACAACCTAACAAAATCCTGCTGCATGCCAGAGCTTCCTTTTTCTTTTTCCTTGCAGAGGGTTGCAGGAGGTTCGGTCCGTAGACTGTTCTGCCTCACAGTACTACATTGGACAGCTACATCCATGATCCATCCATCCATCTATATACTATTCTTTGTTGCTTACTCAGATCCGATGCAGCAATAAACTGCAGCAGTACACCATCCAGTGTATCTCTATCCACTGCTCCAGACATAGGAATGGGATGGGTCTGCCAATTTCTCATCTTTATCTCTTGCCGCACCTTCTATCTTACCGAGCTTTTCGAAGTATCAACCTTGAGAAATAATCTTCTTCTTTGGTAATTCCAGAAAACATGCAAAACTTCTCTAGAAATGTACAAGCAGCCCTTGTAACATGAAAATATATTTTGGCGTCAGCACGCTCTAAATGGAACGGAAGCAACAGCATTAGCCAGGGAATCCGCGTGGATCGCATCGGGCCGGTCCGACCACCGCGCCTATGCTTGGATGTGGGGATTGCCACAGTTTATGGTGGTCAGAGTGAGAGAGTCTGGCATCTCTGAATGCTACGACTGTCTCGTGCTCACACGTGTAATACGACTGATACCACATCTTAAGGAAGGCTTAAAACTATCACCCACCTCCACTATTGGAACGCCTCCCACTCGAACGCGCCAACCCCCGCCATGAAAACCCAGTCCAAGCTCAAAAACCCTCCTTGCCCTCTCTTCTCCTGCGGCATCTTCCGCCACTGCACTCAGTCCGTCCTCAGCCCAACCACCACTCAAACGCCCGCCCTCCCACCACCTCCCCCTCTCCCGTCCTCCGACCCACCGCCTTCTCAGCTGCCTCCTACGCAATCTGATGCCCATGCGCTTCCTTCCTCTTTTTCTTCCTCTTCCTCTACCTCCCAAAGCTTCACCCAATGGCGCTTTCCCCTCCCCAAGCCCCCTTTCCTCCACAACCTCCCTCCCGAATCAGACCCACCACCGGAGTCCGCCTCCGGACTAGACCCGACATCGCCCATCTCCTCCTCCACGCTTCCCGAGCTTTTTCACGCAGCCGAACTCCAGCTCAGTTCCGGCGACGAGGCCGACCGGCTTTCCGCCATCCAAATGCTAGAGAAAATGCTTGTTCCAAACCCGCTTCCGGATAGCCTTTGCGGGCCTGCCATCTGCCCGCCGGCAGTGATGTCCGGGGTGGTGGGTTATCTGAAGGATCCCACAGCCGCGAGGGCGGCGACGAAGGTCTTGCTGGCTCTCTGCCTGGTGGAGGCTAATCGCCGCGTAGCGGTGGAAGTGGGCGCGGTGGCGGAGGTGGTGGAGGCGGTGGCAGGCCTAGAGGGAGCGGCGGCGGAGCGGGCACTGGCCGTGCTCGAGTTGCTATGCACCGTGCCGGAGGGAGTGGCGGGGCTGCGAGCCCACGCGCTGGCGGTGCCGATGCTGGTGGAGATGATGGGGAAGATGGGAGAGCGCGGGAAGGAATGCGCCATCAGCGTCGTCGCGGGGATCTTCGGAGGCGGAGCAGATGGGCCTCCGCCGCCGGTGGTGGCGCAGGCTGTGGTGCTGGCGTTACAGGGGGAATGCAGCGCGAGGGGAAGGCGGAAGGGGACTCAGCTGTTGAAGCTGCTGCAGGAGAATGGACGGCTGGATTTGACGGAGGGGAGCTGATGGAGATCCGATCGCTTCGCTGGCCTGAGCTGGGCTGGGCTGGCGCATGGACCGAAGTGGCGGGATGACGAGCGGTTTGAACATCAGGATCGGCACAACGGAAAAAGGCTTACGTGGCTGAGATCCAGCACGTTGATCATG
>JAXCLR010000081.1:11113933-11145148 GCA_035584095.1 Annona squamosa
CTTGTGATCCGCAACACCCGCACATTGACTTCTTGGCCAACCTGTAATGAAGAGCCTTCCAACTCCAGAAATCCTTCCGGATCTTCAGATGTCGGCAGAAATCCCTCTTCACCCTCGGGAAGTTCTATGAAAGCACCGGCTGAAGTTAGGTTCTTCACAGTTCCAACCAGCAACTGGCCCTCAACAAACTCTGAAGTTAATGATGCCATGTCATCTCGATTTGGCCTACCACTACTTCTTCGAGCAGCTCTTGGCTTATCACTGTTGTAATCAGTGGGGCTGCCTCTCTTTTGCTGTTGCTTATTGTTATCATCATTCTCACGCATCGATAATGAAATTCTCCCAGTTACAAAATCTACTTCCACCAATCTGACTGTCACTTCTTGACCAACAGAAAGTAGGCTGGTAATATCCTTCACAAAACTATCACTAATCCTGGAAACATGTACCAACCCATCTGTGAAAGCTCCAAAATCGACAAAAGCACCAAATTGTAGGATGGCTCTTACTTTTCCAGTGAATGAAGTACCTGGTATCAGCTCCTCATTCTTCACAGGTGGCATCTCACTCTTCCTGGATGGTCTTGTACGTTTGGATTGAACAGGTTTAGCACCTGCATTTTCCACTGAGGAAGTTTCATTTGTTTCAACAGCATCAGAGACTGTATTGGCATTGTCATCTTCAACAATGTCATTGAATTCCTCTACCGCTACGTCTGTTCCGGTGGCACACAAGAAGGGAATTCTTGATGAATAATGTACTCCACTGGTGCTTATATACTTGTGAAATAATCCTGCTGAGATGGGCTGAGGTAAAAATAATAACCTCAGTGGATGGAATTTTGCTCTTGAGTATTTCCCAAAAGTCTTACATTTTGTTAGTCTATTATCTTTCTTTGAGGCGAAGGTGGATGCAGGAAAGAGAGAGACATTCCCAATGGAACAAGGAATTACAGGAGTCATGTTGAATACAATCAACAATTTTGAGAGCTCTATTCTGCAGCCACATAAACCCTCTGCATCTAAACTGCAAAAGGTAAGAGATCTGAGTAAGACATACTGAAGCACTTTCCTTATCCTAAGATAAAGGGACGAATTCTCCATCTTCCAACTAGAAATAATAACCGAGAAGGCATTTGGCAAAGAACCATGTCTCCCATATAAACATAGACTGGAAAAACACAACATGTATGCATTGAAAGTTTGAAACATGCACAAAACATATATGACAGAAATAGAAAACCTATGTAAACAAACACAACTAGATGAAACAAAAGGCCACAAACTTGAAAAAATGATACAAGAAAATAACGCATAAGAAGCTGAAATGCTGACTTCTCAATTGCAGCAGCAAAGATTGTGATTGCTTTCCTTTTTTTTCTTTTTCTGTTTAATCAAAAACAGAGGACAAAGAATACTTGAATAGTCAACAGTAAATAAAAAATATGGAAGTTGTGATTGTCTGCAGTTTTTCTTCCTCTTTCACAGTTCAGAAGATGTCAAGATGAGGGTTAAAAATGGTTTTGCTAGATGCATTATCAGCGGTCTACTAACTAAGCAGTTCCGAGGGTTTAATAATACTATTAAATGTTCTAATTGACTTTGGACAGATCTGCTCAGAGAGTTGTGGATACTGGGAAGAAATGGCAGTCAGCATTGCTCGGTGATTTGTTGATATCTTCTTCCACATACTGATGGGCATTGGAGGAAGGATGGGTACACTAGCCTTTGCTGATTTTGGATGTAAAATTTTTTTATATTATTGATACAAGGTTGTGCCTTCTCTCTATTTTACCCCCATAGAAATTTTTTGTTTGCTGAAAAAAATAAAAAGAGAAAAATTAAGGAACAGATAAAAACTCTACAGTTTGAGGGGAAAGAAATTTAGTCCTTAAGCAGTGACTTGGCTCAAGTTAAGAGGCACTATTTGAGTAAGAGGAAAGATTAAAAGAAGTCATTAGGAATATCAATATTAGAGCAACTGGTAGATGGGTGAACAGAGATAAAGTAGATTGCAGATTCAGTAAAGATAAGGTTGACATGATAATGATGACCTCTAGATAGTAATCACTATGTTTCTTTACCACAATTGCACTCAAAAAGATTTTTCAGGAAACCAGTGACTCTTAGTACTGCGAAGAAGAAAACACTAAAATTTATCCTTAACATTGTTCCTAAGCTGAAATGACTCAAAAAGAACCAGGTATCAATGCATTAGTTGTAAACTGTTTGACTAACTTTGGAACTACTTCAGATGTGTTGCAAAATGATTAGCTCTGTCAAGACTTCATGAAGCGAATCAGGGAGATTTGGGCAAGAGACATCTGCTAACCAAAGTTCTAACATGGAAGCTCACTTTTCAGCACTGCTTAATGGCTCCAAAACAGCAATTAAACTAAATGTGAGATGGGGTAAGTGAACAATCTCCAGCTGCATGGCTCACTTGGCAAACACCAATCACAGCAACCGTGGCAACAATGTTTTTTCTCTTAGAAACAACAAAAACGTTTTCGTTTCTAGAGTCTCAGTTCAGCCACTATTCTTGTATGCTACACGTTTGCTGCTTAAACAAAGCTTACAATGTGCTACGTGTTTTAAATTAAGTGTGGTTCTAATATTCTATCCAATCAACTACCATGACTTTCCATGAAAAGGATATTTCATTTGGTGCAAACTTTGATTTGATTTTTGTTAGAATTGCATGCAACTGCACATGTTGTTAACTAATAATGCAGTGTCTTCCAAATGTTCATGGTCACTCACAGAACATTATGGCAATACATTCACTGGCATTATCAAACTTCAGCTAGTGGAATGACACAATTAACATCATTTTCTCATAAACATTATAAACTTGCCCTTCATTACCAGAGTTTGAAAATCCAGTCAGGCCATTCATTATCCCTGACCAGCACCAGTTCTAGAATGGACTCTCCATTATCCAGCATTGGAACCAGCAGAACATCAATTCCAGCAACAAAAATTGGATACCGGAGGGATGTCAAGTCGGAATTTCTGTTCACAAAGCCCATGCTAAAAACAAAGACGAGTAACCAATCCACTAAAGATAAATACGAGTATTTAAAACTGAAAAGTTCCAAAAAGAAGTACCTGTTAATCAGGTAATTTCAAAGCCCTCCAGAATTAAAACTGGAAAACAACATCATCTAAGCTACAGAGAAAAGATCAACTTGAGACCACAAATTTTGACTCATTCTCTGGAAGTGTGCTAAAAAGCAGAGACACATTATTGTAAGCTATCCCAAATTCCTCTCAGATTTGTTCCTTGCTAATTATATGAATCCTTGTGACACTTGCCCATCTCAACATTGGAATGGCATATGCATGCTTAATCTTGATGCAAACATTCTATCCCATGAAGCATCAGTGACATTGCAATTTGATAGTTATCCTATAAATCTCCCTTCTGGTGGTTTCGAATGCAGTAGTCACTTAGAATTCTAGAGATTTGCCATCCACATTATCCACCATCTCTAGGAAATAAATTAATTCAATGGCTGAATAACTAAAAGACAAAAAAAAATGGTTACTTTTGGGTAATTGTTGGTCAGCTATCTTATTTTGCTTCCCTATTTTCCTCTCCATATTTGGGTGTTTCGAAAAAGTCATGGAAGTCCACCAAGTGACGCTCCAACCTTCGGCTTCCAAGGAAGAGCAGTAACCCAATGCACTCAACCATTCACGACCAAGTGGCAATCAAAACTAGTCCAATTTCGCAGAGGAATCCTCACACAACCTACAAAAATGTCCAAATTAGAGGAACAACTCCCGCTAGCCATCCTCCGGCAAATCCGCATTGTGCAATTCCTCCTGATTAGAAACCACACTAACTAATCCTATCCAGTCGATATCTTTCCATTTCAAGACGAATATTGGTTTCTAATCCCAATTGGGATGATTAAATAGTACTTAGTGGGGTGCAGCGACTCCATTTTCTAGCTATCCTTTGCATGTTAACCATGAAGAGAATCCAAGTACGCGAAAAAAGGAAAAAGAAAAAGAAAAACATCGAACAGCTGCAGCGACAGATATGAGCAGGATTCATGAATAACAACGTATAGAAAACACATTCAGACTCGCCCAACAAGCGCAACAAATAGCACAGCGACATAATCCACGAGAGAGAGACAGAGAGAGACAGAGAGAGAGAGAGAGAGTGCTACTCGTAGAAAGCAAGAAGAGAAGAACGAAGGATGTTTTTCTCCTCAACTCTCCTTATCAGCAACAGAATATCCTCCGCCTCTCCTCCCACCCTGCTACATTAAACCAGCAGCTCAAGGCTTTTAAATCCTTATCCTGTTCCAGAAGCTGTTTTTTTATCTTGTTCCTTTTATTTATTTTTTACCTTTTTTATTCCCGCAAGATGATAGAAGCAGAAGTCGGCCGGACATAGGCAAGAACCTGAGAATTGAGATAGAAGGCCGGCAGTGAAATGATCACAGACTCCAGAGGGCCTCCGTTATCCGTGGATGCACCTGGTCCACATACCTCTACGCAACGCTGCCCATCCCTAACGTCCATTTCGAGGCCTGAGTATCCCCATTTTGTTGTCCCCACAAAAGCCATTATTCGTATTGTGGGCCTCCATTTTCACCTTCCGGTGGCCATCAACACACTCCTTGTAGTGGGCTATTGTTGGGTCAGCTTAATTGCCATTTTGGTATAACCCTGGCCCAATCTTGTTCTTTGGTATGCCTTTTCTTATGACTTTGGCCCCGACTTAGATGAGTTTTGTGGAATTCGCCGTTGGATATTACTCGTGGCCCAGGCTAATCAAGCCCTCCATACCCAGCTTCGGGTGAAAGGGAGCAGCATTGCAGCAGATCACAAACCCCTATAACGATGCTTGGTATATTGATTCATGTATGGTGCGTATTTCTGGCTAGGGCGCAAGTGAAAGCGGCAGAAGAGGGGGGAAGAGGGAGAGAGAGAGAGAGAATGGTGTCATGGAGAAAATAACTATGATGTTAATGAATTGGTGAAAAAAGGCTGCATAGGTTTCTGATGGCAAAAATGCTTCACTGAAAATAAAAAAAAAAAAAATTATGTTTGCAATAAATAATCGGTTGTTAACTTTTATGTGACGTTTCTTTTTATTGGTAATAAACTTTTGCAAAAGAAATATCGTAGTGAACTAGGCCATAAATTTTGTCATTACAAAGAATGTATTAAGGGCATGTTTGTTTTTAACAAAATTTTCAATTTAAAACTGTCTGTTCTCCATAACTATTATATTTTAAAATTATTTTTCACATCTTCCTATACAACTATTCTATTTTTTAATTATTTCTACACAATTACCGATGCAATTAACCTATCTATTTTCACTTTATTTACTTTATACTTTATTATTATTTCTATTATATCACATTATTTTATCAAATTTAACAATTATTATATCAAAAACTTTTCATCCAAAAAATTTTTCACCTCCCGAATACACTGTAACAAAAGTTTGACTTTTAGAGTCTGTTTAAGCTACTTTTCTTCTTACTTTTTCATATTTTTTTATATAATTATTTTATTTTTTTTATACTCTTAATTATTACTCTTATTATATTATATTATTATTTTGTTTATTTCAAAAAAATTTACACTAAAATTTTTTGTTCATTTGTTACTTGAATCTACCAATGAAAGTTGTTTTTCAGAACTAGTTAAAACAAGATAAATACAATAGTGACTGGTAAGGCTTCGATGGGTGCCCAATACACCTAAAAACGTGATAGAAGTAGGGGTTTTAATGGATTGAGTTAGACGAATTCAAGCATAATTTTAATTATAATTCATTTAAAATATTTCAACTCTAATCTATTTAAAAGAAATCTCATTCTAACTCACTTACAAGTCATTTAATAAACGAATTAGTAAATTATTAATAAGTTGTACAGAAAACGACCTAAAAGCCTAAACTATAGCAAACAATAATCTCACAGGGAAAAATTATAAGGTATTTTTGAAGCAGAAGAAATGAAAATAAGGCATTAACGAGAAAATAGAATTAAAGGCGACAGTAAAAAAAATTAAAATTAAGTAGTAAGAAGAAGACTTATCAAAAGAAATAACCAAGGGATTTGGATTTATAAATAAAATTTTAACAAGTTAAAAGAGTTAAATGGATTGAACAAGTTAAATAGGTTAAATGAGTTAATAAATGGGTCGACGGTTATGAAATCTCAATCCTAATTCATTTATTTAGGGTGTGTTTGGGCATGGATAAATCTTTTGATGAAAAGTTTTAAAGAGTAAAAGTTGTCAAATGATGTGATATGATAGAGGTAATAATGAGGAGTAAAGAGGATAAAGTTAAAATAGATAGATTAATTGTATGGATAGTTGTGTAGAAATGATTGAAAAGTAGGGTAGTTTTATAGGAAAATGTGAAAAAATTATTAAAAAATATGATAATTATAGAGATTGAAAATTTTTAAATTGAAAAGTTTTGAGTTGACATGTTTTCTTTGTTACCAAACACACCCATAATTAAATTGTTGAACTGGTTGGCGAATCATAAACTATTTATTCAAAACTCTCAATCCAAATCTATTTATAAACAAGTTGGACAAGCACATTTATGGGTTAATCATGACCATTAATACTCTCAATTAAAATATTTGATTTGGAAGTTAATCATAACTATTAACACCCCTTGTTAGAATGTTTGCTTTAGAAGTTCCATGGAACGAGGATTTCTCATTTAGCAATCCCTTCATAACAGATCCGCCATAGAAAGCCTAACGTCCACCTGTTCTCTGTTCTGAGTCTTCTGACCAATCTATGAATTTCATCAAGTCTTTGGTTGCCTCTGCTTAAGTCTTAGCGAATCTTAGTTTAATCGTACCACTACCAACTGCACCTAGAAAATGACATAGACTGTTTTTTTAATTTAAACCAACTATGATTTTCAAGCCAAAGCTTATTTTATAGGAAAGGCTGGATCACGCCATAATTAATTTATTAAGTAGTTAATAATTAACCATACAAACAACTGTTACTTTGTATCTACATATGTGCCCAAGGTTAGACCAAAGTCAAGTATAAATCTTACCACATTTTTCAATAAAAAGATAATTCATAAAAACTATCCTATATATTGAACCCCTACAAAAAACTCAAAACTATCAGGCACTGTGAATATACAAAATCACACGATATTAAGTGTCAAAAGACAAGAAAATTCAGCTCCACTGTATGCAAACCTAAGCAAATGCTGAATGTAATTTAAGGAAATTACAATATCAAATTTAGGAGGACTAATTTGTACGAGCTCTCAATTTAGGCACTAGCTATTCCTTCTATTTGGGAAAAAGAAAATAACCATGGCAATGGTGAAGCCGCAAAAGTAAATGTCATGTGACGGTAGAATCTATCATGGGACCAGGTTAAAGTTGTTATTTTAATGGTTGGAAGCAGACAGATATTGACTTGGACATGTGAAATGTCGAAAATGACAAAGAGATAAATATATCATCCTGCTGTTGTAAAGCACTTCCATTCATCGGACAAATAATATTTTATGTGATTCAATTTGAGTATTCTACTTCATATATTTTATCAAAATAATGTATCTTCCGCGAACAAGTTACACTATTTTTTTATTAGATTTGGCCATCCTACTTGAGATATTCCACACGCTCCCGCATCACAAAATAAAGAAACAGGTCCTCCAATTTTTTATTAGATTTTTGGGCCCTTCCATCAAGATGTATCTGATATCTGTCTATATATCCTGCTTTCGCAGCCACAAGCGCAAAATGCACCAAGTCTTCCAACCAGAACTAGCTGTAATATTCTGGTTCTGGATCCAGCCCACCCATTTGGGAGAACATGCTGACATTCAAGGCCCTTTTGTTAGGCATTTGATGAAAGGAAAAAAGTTCTGACTTTGTCTTATACACTTTCTTTGAGATAATTTAACATCTTAGTCACTTAACTATTCTACTTTTTTATTATTATTATCATTACATTTATCTTTTCATATAATCATCTTATCTATTTTATCTTTATTTTTTAATATCGACAATCATTACTCATATTATATGACATTATGATTTTATCTTTCTAAAGTTCAATCTAGCCAAAAGTAGCTCCTGGCTTTCAGATGGTTCATAAGGAGAAGAAATACACAATTTTCTTTACTTTTTTCTTCTTATAAACACTCTTAATGACAAAGAAGAATTAGAAGTAGCCTAATTCTACGTGTGTTATAATTCTCACTCTCTGATTCCATATGGCTTTTTGGCATATTTTACCTAAAAAATTTTCGTGCAAAAATTAAGCTCAATCAAACATTCACGAAAAGCCGAGGAATTCAGCACTTTCTACTTATGGTTACTTGCCATAAGTGAGGCCAAACAAATTCTTATGCCGACTAGCTTGTACCCAACTTATGGTACTAAATAGGAAAACAAAATTAGGTTTGGTGATCTTGTTAGGAAAACAAAATTATGGTTGCCTTTTGAAAATTTAAATTCGAGAAACTTGATCATTTTGAGGAATAAATTTATAATTATATTTAGAGTTCAAGCAAACCCAAATTTAATTTTCATATTTAGGCTTAAGGTAAAATATATTATATACACAAAATCTAAATAATATTTCTACAAATTTATGTATTTTACAGTATTTGTGTTTATATTAATTTGACTACGTATTTTCTACTTCGAAATTATATTTTGGATAAATTTAATCATCTTCATTTATATTTATTTTTATTTTTATATTATTCATGTTTAAGTTTGTCACTTTTCTTTCTTTTTCTCCCTTTGAAAATGTAAATTTTCTCCTAAAATCATACTTTATGTCTTTATATTTTTCCCAAATTTAATTACAATATGTTATCCTTTTTGCTTACATAATTTATTGGTTGTTCATTTACATGAAATTTAAAAATTAACAGTATTAAATTTTAAAAAATCAATTCGATTATATTCTAATCCAATTTATTTATATATATAATGGTAAATTTTAAGTTTTACAAATTAATTTAGAATTTAAAATTTTAAAACAAGGTTGAGGTTGAAGCAAACTTGAATTTGGTGAACATCAGTTGCACCCCTATTTAAATGTCTATTGGCAAGTAACTCTTTAAGTCTCTACAATTTTGTGATTCATGCCTTCTAACCATGGATCACACCACATTTAAAGTTTCTTCAAAAATCATCTACCACTAATGGCATATTATAATGAAAATCAACATTTGAATAGGTAATCTAATATTCATTGATTCTTTTTTATCAATTATGTACCAATCCAGATATGATTAAATGATGTAATGGTACTATTGGATATATCATAGATATCTTATTTCTTGATGGTTGGTGAGTCAAGTATTGATTGGATATGGCCACGCGGGTGTTACCAGCGTGGTACATGACCATGTCCCACGAGTCAGTGGTCATGTATTCGAAGGGCAACAAATGCAGTTTGCGGAGCAAATGCAATTAGTGGTGGCTACGTCTCCTTTGCAACAGCAATGAGAGTGTTCACCGTTAGTTCTTGTAGGAAAAAATAGATTATTGCAGGTTTATTGTAAGAATGTCTCAAGGGGTTTGGTTGTAATACACGTTTGAGATGAGTGTATATAAAAAACATCAAAAAAAAGTATTGATTGGATATGGACCCCAAACTAAATTTATTACATCAAATACTTTTTAATTAAGTTCATGCATCTTTAATTTCTGAAGAGAGTGATCTATTATGTGATTCGTAGGCTACTAAGATCAAGTGTGGCATAATTTAAAGTTACCAAATACCATTATCGTTATATAGCTTTGTCTGCGTCCAAATTGCTCAAAGAATACTCAAAAGTTGGACTAGTCTAATAAATGTTGGCTGTAGTTGGAAGAACCAACACAGGAATTGGCTGCATGAGTTTTTTTTTTACTAATAAACTTTGAAAGAAAGAGGGTTATTTAATTTTTTTTTGGCAAAAAAAAAGAGGATTATTCGCAAATCGATAGTTATAAGGTAATAAATGCAACTATCCCTTACTTCTTTTTTTTCTTATGCCCAAGCTGGTTGAAGTAGAGATCAGTTTGGCCAAGTGTAAGCTTTTGATTTTAGGCCTCTGAACCGGCTTATTGGAGGCTAGTGGAACTCTTACCAAACTTTTGATAATGAATAATGATGATGAAGAGGACCTCATCGGCTTCTTTATGATTCATCAAAATTTTATAGCCCACCATAATAATATTAATTGCACAGCAGACTGTTCACTAACAATAGAATAGTAGTGATTATACTCCAAATACCTGGCTTTGTCTATCTGTAAGTAGCAAATCATATCCAAAGCACATTCTAATGACACTTGGGGATGTTGGTTCGTCCTTGATATTTTTGAATACTCAAGGGGACAAACGCGTTTGCAGCAATAATTTCCGATCCATCATATGGACCACTTTCGAATTCTTAGTCTAGATTTGAGTGCAGTAATCACAATTTTCATTAATTACCAATCGATATATCCCTAGTATCAACTAGATGAAAACAAATGGCGCTGTAAATATATCATGGCAATTTGGCAATAATTATAGTTGTCTAATATTGAACGGTTGAATAGTATTGGATACAGTTAACATACAGAAATATTCTCATGTGATGAGACAACATCAGACGCTCATGTGATAATGTTATACATCCAAATTATAATTTTGTTAATTTATTATAAACATTACAAAATATGAATGATTATGTAATTGACATTAGTACGTGCATGTATCAGAAGTTCAGTTCAGGATTTGAAACAGAATAGAGGAATCAGCCTCCATCTGAAAAAAAAAAAAACCACAAAATTTATGGCATACGTCAAATTAATAGCAACCAATCTGAAAATTTTTTGTCGTCAATAGTTCATATTCTTGATGCTAACGCAAACGTAGACCATTGCCGTTCCCATGAAGATTGCTAAAAATAAATTACTATCGATCTCTTATTAACTGGACCAGGCAGTCCAACCGGTCCAACTGTGAACTGTTCACAAACTAGTTCACCGGTTTAACCTGGTTGAAACATGGCTAAAGCAAAAAGACTGAAAATCGATGATGAAAAGGATTTACACCACGATTCCATTTTCAAAACATTGGTTGATATGTTACATAGATCCAACAAATATAATCGAGGACAATGATTCAATACAAGCAGGTGCATAGGATTTTCATGCATCTCCTTGTTTTTTGTTTAAAACGTATTTTACCAAAATTTAAAATATTTATCATGTTTAATATTCACATATATTTATTTATGATTTTTAAAATCACATATAGTAAAAACTTTTATGTATTACGTACTATATATTTTTGAAAAAATAATAACTAAAACTCACTTACAAATGCTAGTTTTAATAAATTATAAGTTTTCAATGAAAGTAATTTTTGATAACGAGATAAAAATAAATGGGATTAATTAGAACAAATGGTTTAGCTTTAAAAAATAAAATCAAAGGAGTTGCATAGATAGAATTCTCCGTTTAGCTGGACTATAATGAATCAATTCTATAATCTAAATTTAAATTGTTTGTGTGTTAATTAACTCATGCTAATATGAATTGAATTTATTAAATACTTATAGAAGAAGCAGTACAAATATTTTTTAGTTGAAGTTCTCGTCATTCAAAACTGGGAATGAAATCGTTTCCCAAAAAATAAACATCACATATGATTGAACTTTCTGTAAAATAGAGCTTGTAAATACAAATAGTTGTAATTTAAAATTTTACAAAATAAATTTTATAAATCTTAATCCTTCACAGCACAACCTTTTGTGCTCTTGATTTTTAAACTAAATAGGAGAGAGAAAATTAATGCACTTGCAAGTTGTTCTAGGATACATTTGGGTGTGTTCCAAGTTATACAAGATAATTGAATTGAATTTGTATTATCATTCTCAAGAAAGTTTTTTTAATTTTCAATACAACTTTACTTATTATCAACACACATTATTACATCGTTATTCCAAATACAAATTTGTTCCGATAATCTTATATAATTTGGAACAAGCCTTTAATTTTAGAAAATTTAGTGGCACTTTTTGTGTGGACACTAGCTAGCTAACCATTATAAGGTTCATTTAAAGATCTTAAATTTACAAGATATATTTTGCGAAATGTTAAAATGCAATAATGCAAACATAACTATAGTGTCAATTTGTCCATAAATCCTAAATAAAATTGCACTGTCGACTGGGTGTTTGCTTGTTTAATAACTAGAGGGAGGTATAACTCCGGGTTCCTGAAAATAAAGTATCCATCCCATCCACCGTGGCATATGCTTTTCTATGGCTTGACGCTTAGTTATTAGACCAGCATTTGCACATGGGTCAACGATCTTAATTGGTTGATAGCTACAGATTCTTGTAATGACAAGGACGTGTCATCATCCTGATGACAGAGATCCATTTTCAAATTGGCGATCCTAAATTAATTATCATTGCCCATATGCTTGTAATCTCAAACATCCATTGATTTTTGTACTTCAGTACTTTATTTATTGAGATAATCAGATTAGGTCTAGTTGTCCTTAATATATCTGGTATGATAGCGTGAGGTGATTTGCGTCCACATGCAATTAATTTGCATGCGCTCCTTTTAAGTTTGCTGATATTACATATTGACCTGTGTAATTATAATTTTTCCATTGTATCCTCGACATTTAACTTGACTCCTCTTTTTGTAGAATAGACACTGCGACTTTGTCTAATCATAAGTTATCCACTATGGTTTGGGTTTTTGTGTACTAGACACTTTTAGCTTCCAGTGGTTCAAAATAACCTCCAATTTTGGCATTTTAATGCAATGTATGTATAAAATGAGTTGAAATTTTTTTAATATGTTATATTTAAAACCTCTTTGCAAATGTTGATGTCAGGGTTCAATTTGTAATTTTCAAAAATATGCAAGGTGTGTTCCATAGATAACATTGTTAGAAGGCTTGATTTGCAATTAAACAAAGTGCAAGGCAATTTTTATCTTTTATAGAAAAAAGTTAATAGTATTTGTGAACACTTACATAGTCAAGTAATTTGACATTATGAGAAATATTAGTATTTAAAGTGGTAGTCTTCATTTACAATAAGGGTAAATTTCATATATATTCACATAGTTTTATCGATATTGCAGATATACCCACGTAGTTTCACAAATTGCGTATTGCCCCCACGTAGTTTCACCGAAATTGCGTATTACCCCACGTCATTAACTACTGTTAATATCCACCGTTATATTTTTGAAAAATGACGAAAATGCCTTCATCCATAGTTTCACGAAATTGCATATCACCCCATGAAAATGAGGACATTTTCGTCATTTTTGAAAATATAACGACCGAGATTAACGGCGTGGGGGTAATATGCAATTTTGGTGAAACTATGTGAGGGTAATATGCAATTTGTAAAACTACGTGGATATATCTTCAATATCAATGAAACTATGTGGGTATATGAAATTTACCTTTACATTAAAAATTAATAGTGATTTTTAATGGATTATGATTACATGATTTTTATTAAATCTGTGAATTTTAAGTTGAGAGTAATGAGGCAAAATAGTAATATTGGAAAGCTTTAGAATTTCATTTAAGAGTAATTAGATTAACTTAAATTGGATAGCTTCTTTTCAGTAAAAATGAAAAAGAAGGAGAAGAAAAGGAAACCAAAAATGAATGGAAAAAAAGGAAATTCTGCCAGTTAAAAAGTCTATCAGACTCAATTTTGATAAGAAAATAAATTAAAATATAAATACATTGAACAAAATTTAATTGTCGGTATAAAAAAGAAATTATACATTGAAAAATGAGGAAAGAAATCCTTTTAATAATATCTTCTCTTATTTCATTTCCCCTTCCACGCTTACTATCAGTTGCTTACTTGCATAGAAATTTCAGCACATCTGCTTGGGATGAATCACAAGGGGATTTTTGAATTTTCAAAAATTCCGGGTGGGGAGGGGGTGTCATGTGGCTCCGCCTATGTGGGATGAATTGTTGTCGAAGCTGTGAACGCAACCCCTTTTTGCTACTTGGATCGATGTGTGCGGCCTATTATAAGCCACGTCATGCCCATCACGTAGATTAGCCTCGTAGGCATACCTCGATCGTGCACGTGATTTTTTACATGATTACTAACTATATGTAAAACAATATTATAACTCAAAACAGCCCAATAAATCACGTAGTTATAGCTAGTAGCTAGCTCTTGTCCTCAAATTTATTTGGAAGGGACCCAAGAATTCATGCATGTACAGTATACGTGACTTTCTTGTAAGTTGCAACTCAAATCGCGGGACCAGCAAACTGGATAGACCCGTGCTTAAATCGGCTGTCGGCCTCTTTCCCTCAACAATCCAATTTACAAGACATGTTGGATGCTTATAACTCAAATACAATTAAGTTTGTAACCATTGTATGTATGAATTTTACACATGTTAGTTATTATTAAATAAGTCTTTTTTTTTTTATCGTGTTGTCTACGTTGGATAAGCAAATACCGTATGGAGATATATTCAGAGGAAAAGAGTAATGAGGTTCCAACTTCTACCTAATATTCGAACTCTAAACTTCTTACTTACACTACTGTATATACGTCCATATTAGCCGCTTAGGCATCACGTTTAGTATAGCAAATTTTGAGTTACTTTTTTTAAGGGCACAAGAGAAAAGAAGTAAAATTCAGTTTAAAAGGTGGATATAAATAATAAAATTATAAAAAAGGAAAGAGTGATGAATAAGGACCGAGAGAATTAAGGTAAATGTTTATGAACTTTTGGAATGACAAAGAAAGTACATTATTTTTTTAAGTAAAAAAGGTACATTATTGAAAAGAAAATTTCTTATACAATCACGTATTTAGAACAAAATATAAATTAGGTTGTAAATAATGGCAAATGAAACCAAGTTAAAAGCATTTGCAGCTAACTTTCATTAATAATATTTGAACTACGTACAATGTTACATACAACTAAAATGCATATAAAACTATATACGATGCGTTATTAAAATATAAGTATTTGTTCATATTGCAAAGTCTCATATGTGACCAAAAATATAACTAATTTATTCGTTGAATATACTTATTTGCAGTTAAATGACAACTAATGCCCAAACTCATACTATACATAGAAAAATTAGTTGTTGTATTTAAAAAAATTTGTTACAACGATAATAACATAACTCTATTCGTCATCAAATCGGATTCTCCTTATCATGCAATGAAATTACTACACAAACCCTAGAGAATATGTTGCCATTCTTTTTCATGGGTATTTACAATTATCTTAAATAGTATTTTTTTCAACTAAGTTTTGAAACATTTTTATAAATTTTTTATAATATTTTAACACATACCTAGGGAGATCGGTACCACCTACTTCACTCTGCAAATTTTGCACCTATTGTAATTCAAACATGGTACTCAACATGTTAAGATGAACTAAGTTATCATGATAGCACTACCATCGTGGCTGCATATGCTTTCATTCTTAAGAGAGCTTCTTTGTTTTTTTACAATTAATTTCATATATTGTTTCCTCATAAATTAAAGGCATGAAACTAACTAGGGGGATGTTGAAATTTTTTTTGGAGTAATAATTACTAAAAAAACTCAAATGTCATTTTTTTTGTTGATGGTTGTAACAAAAGAGGCTAGTAAAAGCTCAAACGCTACGAAGGTTGGAAGAGAATTTTGGATAAAATTATATTGAGATTAGAAAAGTTGTATTAAAAATGAAGAACGTAAACGTTACTTTTTTGAAATAGAAAAAATATTTTTGAAAAAATGGAAAATTCCATTTCAGAATCACATCATCCAAGGTGTGAACAATAAACATTTTTGTGGGGCTCAAAAAAACTAATAATTCGCATGCATAAAATTTGTCGTGGTGTCCTGTTTTTCCTTGGAATATTTTTAGGAACCAAGTTGCTATCACGTAATTCTTAGCTAGTTCTCTCATTTCTCATTATCCCTAATTTTATGAGATGCAACTAACAAGTATTTGTGGCGGTTGACGCATAGCCTTGGTTAGATTTGGAGCGAATGATCATTTGAATGTTCCGATCACTTGCATTGGCTTCTATATATCCGGACACTAATTAATTAATTATAAGATGAACAAAAACACACAGTGGCCCACCTGATGGACCGCTGGCATCTTGCTGGCGTTGGCCATGTGAGCATGTTGGGTGCACATAGAAACGGAGGAGGTGAGCTTAAATAGTTTATTAGCTGGCATGAGGGCCAAATCCCTCACGTTTTCCGAGAGATGATTGCGAGAATCCGGAGGAATAAACCACAAATTCGTTCGCATGTGCACAAAATCTGCATTAGATACTGTTGCATGCAACTTTCCCTCCCTGACGAAATTTCAACTCACTCCCCTCCCCTCGGCTCCCCTCCATTCATTTCCAAGAACATATTAAATTCACATGGCAAGTATCTATTTCAACAAAATTCATAGCAAGCTAATTTTTCAGTCGCATCAACATACATTTGTGTGCATTGAGTATATATTTGGGCAATTGGTTATTAAGTCGTGAGTCATTAGTTGCTTAATTTATAGCGGTGGTATTTAAATAGATATAGTTATTTTTTTATATTAAACGCAGCTAAAAGTAATTTTTATTGCATAATAAAACTTTGGTTGCAAATAATGTAGAATTTCGCTATAATCAAATTAAACTTTGGGTGTGTTTGGGAATGGATAAAACTTTTAATGAAAAGTTTTAGAGAGTAAAAGTTGTCAAATGATGTAATATGATAAGGGTAATGATGAGGAGTAAAGATAATAAAGTTAAAATAAATAGGTTTATTGTATGGGTAGTTGTGTATAAATGATTGAAAAGTAGGGCAGTTGTATGGAAAAATGTGAAAAAATAATTAAAAAATATGATAATTATAGAAAGTGAAAAGTTTTAGATTGAAAAATTTTATATTAATATTTTTTCCTTATTACCAAACACACCCTTTAACGGCAAAAAAATGCTACATATAAAAAATTGTGTGGTTGTAATTCACGTGAAATTTCTAGTTTGTGGCCCTTATTATTCATATATTGGTTGTTGACTGGGTAAGCTCAATATCAGTATCATTTTTGAGGTTCCAGAAAAGGTAGATTAACTTAAGTCATAATAAAAAATGAGACATTAAATTTCGTTACTGTATATCTATTTATATGATGAACTAAAGCTAAGTAATTATAAGACCATGTAAAAAGCTTTAACCACAGTTTTCAAAGTTATTACTAAAAGTTATGCTTTTAATTGTAGATTTTGTTATTAAAAAATTATTTTTGGCAATATTCCTTGTGTTATCCTCGCTGAAAGCTAATTTTTATCTGCAATAATATCTTTTTTATGGGTCTGCAATAATTATTTATATTGACTAAAAAAATATTGCTAAATGTTAGTTTTCTTGGAGTGCAGGAAGCAGAAAGTGGGCAATTGCGTCTTTTAATTTTTAAAAATCATTTTGAATGTAATTAATTTAAACTTATGAATAAAAATTGCTTTTCTCAAATATCAAATAATCCAACCACTGAATTCGAATATCTCAAACCTCCACAGATGGCAAGCAACGACTCACAATTTCAATGAAAAACTATCAATAACATTCAAATGGTTTCTTTTGAGAAGAACTTACATTGAGGCATACCAACAAACATTTGGTTATTCAATGACCAACTCACCCAAGAATCTGGTTCTATAATACATAATCTGATCATCTAAAAAAAATTACTTTCATTTTACACGTCATAATACCTATTTAATGAAGGGCTTGATCAGCCTAGTGCCATTGTATGTATAGCAAAAGCTTCAAAGCACCATTCTTTTAGAGGAAGTACAATTAATGCACATACAAGAATTGTTGCATCCGAACCTATAAATTTGTTCGAGTAAAATTGCACGTGTATGAATTTTGTAAAATTTGCATCCATGTCTAAAATGTTTGCCTGAAATTACAGATGTACCAACACATCCTAACTCCTTTTAAAATTATGAAAATACTTTCATAAACGATAAAATGAAAAAGGAAAATACCTTTAAAATAGGAAAAAATATTTTTCATATTAAACGGATCCATTTAATGTGAGAAATATTTTAAAATAAATTTTTTTTATATTTAAAGATATTTTCTTATATTTTTAATAATGAAAATACTAGAAAGTACCTTTAAAATACCAAAAAAAATTAATTTTTACAAATATTCCTCATTTCTAATAGATATATTTGATGTCAAAAATATTTTTAAAAATAAACTTTTTTAGTATTTCAAAGGCATTTTTATATTTTTCATTCTATTGTTTATGGGGGTATTTTTGTTATTCTGAAAAAAGATCTAGGATTTGTAGGTACATCCGCAATTTCAAATAAATCTTTTACGGATATAAATTTTTTTAAAAGAGTGACATTACCTCAAATGTAGCTCAAACTTTGTAGGTACGGATGAAAAATACTGCAAATATATAGAATTTTTATTTTCTATAGAAAACACATCAATTTCCTGGAGAAAAAAACACACTTATTTTTATTTTTTCCATTATGTTCCAAAGATCGTCGAAGTAAGCCCTAGATTGATCATACTTATTGTTTTAATTAAGGCATAAGATTACTTTGCTCCAAAATTTTTATGAGCTCCAATTAGTTAGTATGTTCTTCAATCAGGATAATATATACGTGATCGAGTCCGTAGCTAATGCATATCCGTGTCAACTGTCTACCTAAGATGAAATGTGGGCTCCACTTTGTCCTCAGCTCATTCTATCAGTCTTGAGACAAGTAAAATGAATATATACAAAGGAAAGATATTAGTACTTATCACATCCTTGACTGCTTCTGATCAATTTTTCTGACGTAACTTATGGATCTATCCGCATTTATTCTAACAACTTTAATTTGTCCCGATTATATATTTTAATCATTATTGTCTATTTTTCTGTTGAAGATTTTCGTTTATCTATTCTTATTTATTTGCTTTTATTATTTTATCTATTTTGTGTTCTGTGGCCAATTTCTTGCACGCATATCGGTAGTCAAGAAATTTTATATATATAACCAAATCATGATGATGAACTTGGCTTTTCGGATTTAGATGCAAGATCATAGAAAAGATTTTGCCAGTATTGCCGTTTCTTTTGCGGTCCTTGCTGCTGAAGTTTGGCGTTCCACATCTCGTTGGTGCGAAGCGGTAATTTCTTTGTTGCTATCAAATTAAATTATAAACGTTTGACTCTATTAATTGAATTGCAAGATTTTATGATAGAAAAAAGAATTAATATTATACGTAGAATGTAGGTAGGTTGTAGTGGGAAAGTAAATAAATGTTTTACGGAATAAAGATCAAGGATAAAAACAAGGGGAGAAAAAATATAAGGCGGATCGCAGCTTGGCTTTTATAAGATGGCAAGTGCACTTTCCTTGAAAGGGCCTTTTCAATTATAGGATAAGCCTTTTGATTTTTATAGCCTCCTAATTTATTCGGTTGTCACCTACATATCTATGGTCTAATTGTCCAATGACCGGTTTTGACAACGAGAAAATGAAAAAGAGAGAAAATTTTAAGAATGAAAGAAATTAAAAAGAAAGTAATAACAAATAAAACAAAAGATAAATTTTCGCCACTGAGGTTGTGCCTCAGTGGTGCAGGACATGGCCTCACAAGTAGGTGGTCTTGGGTTCAAATCTCCCCCGCAGCATTTCTGAAGTGGTGGCGTTGCAAGTCTCCTCAAGTTTGTGGGAGTCGTCCACCGGTGGAAAAGTTTAGAAATAGTAGATAATTGTTAGCAAATTATAAGAATGTCTCAGAATTTAATTGTTATACCAATTGAGATTGTATTGTATGAATACTCATAAAAAAAAAAGAAAAAAAAAAGATAAATTTTCTGTATGATAAAAATTTTAAAAACTATGAGTGTATTTCGTAACCAAAAAAAAATCTCTACAAAATTTTACACAACTTTTCATATAATTATCTTAATTTATACTATATAATTTAACTTTATTTATTATCATCATTCTTATTATATGTTATCATTGGCCTGTTTGTTTCCAAAACTTTTTTATTGAATTTTTTTCACATTTTTTGGATTAATAAACCCAAAAAATGAGAAAAAAAAAAAAAACTAAATGATGGGTATGAGGCGGAAATGAATGAAAACTTTCCTTTCCTTTTTCTTCCTACCCAGTAGACTCATGACTTTTTCTAGACTCGTGACTTTTCCCCCTACTTTTTCATTATTCGGGAGGAAGGAAGGAGATTTAGGTGCACATATATATAGGCTTCCTCGGATATTGACATGTCGAGTGTTGTGACCTGTGAGCTGCTGGAGTATCCAACAGCTACCAAATAAAATATAACTGGAATCATGCACTCAACATCTTTGATTTGATTTAGGGGGTAGGGTGTGTGTTAGCTGCATGTATCCAAGATACCACCGTGCGCTCGTGATCCTCGCACGAACTTGGCATATTATTCTGCGGTCGGACCCACGTTAATTTACACCACAATCAAGTCAAGTCGTGCATCAACCGACCAGTAGATGGCCGGAAACTATGTTTTTCCATGAAAATTGTATCAGCGTACGTTTTTCAAAGTGTGTCATCTAAATTTTTATTTTTCTATTTTTACCTTACTCTCTCATCATTTTTCCTTTCAAAAATTACTATTTATTCCAACTTTATTCTTATTATTTTCCATTAATCACACAAATTTTAAAATAATTCATATTTCATTTTCCAAAATTCCACCCTTTTTCACCGGACCAAACATCACCGTCTACATGCCTCCCCACAAGGCGCTGGAATTAATGCCTTAAATCAAGCCGTCAGGATTCGCTGCATGCTTCTGAAATGGATAGCATCGCTCGGATGCCAGATACACTCCTTGTAGATGTAGGCCCCCACTATGCTTGATTGCCCCCAGTTTTCAGTTTGGACAGTCTTCCAGGCATGCATCCATCTGAAAATTCGGATTTTGGTTTTGGCCTCTTATTCGTCAGGTACTCTGGGCTCATCATAGATGCATAGACTAAAGAACAAGAAAACAAAATAATTAATTAATTAATTAATTCCATAAGGTAAAATCTGTCTAAGATGTATGTTAAAATAATAAAAATGGAATGTAAATCATGCATGCAACAAATTTTATTTTTCAACAAAATTGAATGGAATACATGCAATAGTATTGGCAAAAATATTGTCATAAATTTCTCTGCTAAAACGTAACAAGAAAAGACCTACAATTATGATGAAAATTGTTCTAATTTTGTACCCGGCACTACAGCTGCCATTGACAAGAATTTTTGAAAAATCTCTCCCAACACTGTACTGCTTGGCGGCAACATTTTTCATATAGCATACATGGCTGCCAGAAGCCTAGAAGCTTAGTTTCCGCAGCAAGTATCACATTACTCATTATCTTTTAATTAATGATTCTATCCAAGATAGATCCATTGGGCGCAATAAAAAATCTGTAGACTAAGGGTGCCTTTGTCAATGTGAAGAAAATTTTAAGTTAAAACTTTTCAATTTAAAATTTTTCACTCTCCACAAATACCATATTTTTTAATTATTTTTTTACATTTTCCTGTTCAACTACCATACTTTTCAATCATTTCTACGTGACTACCCACACAACTAACCTATCTATTTTAACTTTATTTTTTTTACTCTTTAAAACTATTCATCAAAAGTTTTATCTATTCTCAAACACACCCTAAGCAGATAAGAAGGTTTTTAGTTATTGGGTCAAAATCATGTCGTAAAATGTTAATTTTGCAATAAAAATAAAATTTATTGTACTGGTGATTAATAAAAGTAATGATTATATCCTCCACAAAGTAAATAAAAATAAAAATATATAACCTTTTTTTCCTAACGATGTGTGGTTTAATAGTGTTGACATGAATTTCAATGGTGTCACCCCCATTTTGCCCCATTTGAAGATTAGTTTAAAATCTACTCTAGTTATTATATTTAAAATTATTTATTTATTTGAAAAATCATGCTTCATTAGGATCAAAGCTATACCTAGTGTCTATCTATTAAAACGTTAAATCAACCACTACAGGCATTGAGTCTATAGCCAGATGGTCAAGAGGTGGATAGCTATATCACCCACCTAATTTCAAACCTCGCATAAATATTTGTGTATGACATGTGAGCTTTATCTCCTTAGTAATTGATGAGAGCTTGTTGTCTTACTCAATAGATAGGTGGAGCTTATTGTTTCTTTTAGGCTTAATTGTAATATCTGAAATGAGTTATAATATATACACAAAATAAAAAAAATCAATTGGTACCAAAAATATAGCGTACGAGGCTATTCTTTTTTGCAACTAAAATTTTAACTTGACTATGTTTGATTAAATGTTTTATTAACATACTAACTAAATTATAATAGCTACTCTAAATGTTATTTTTAGCGACATTTAAACCACTTATTATTGTTCAAAAGCAACCAATTATTTATTATTAAATAATCAATTGTAATTAAGATTATGTAATACAACTAAATATATACTATATGCAGCTAAAATTAGTTAGATCAAATTAAATTTGTAAGGTATATAATAAAATTATTTAATTTATATATCAAAGTTAAAATTATTACTTCAACATTTAAGCTATTTGAAATATTATTTCTATGTGCATAAGTAATTCTATAAAGTATCGTAACCTTCTAATGCATCTGTTAATAGATTTAAATATTTTTTATAATCTATACATAATTATATACATTTTACTCAAGTATAGCTCACCAAACATTTTGAACAAAATATTTTTTATCATCGAAAAAATAAATAATATTGAATAAATGAGTAAATTGGATTTAATTTTGATTATCAAATTGGCCAAAATAGTATGAGACCATGAAAACAGCCCTCTATTTTGAAGAGTAATAAATAACTTTGAAGTGCGAATATTCTTATGTGGATAATCCATTTCAAAATTACCTGTAACCAAATTTATAAGGTAAAATTGTAAGATAACAAAAAGATGAGATAGGAAATGTCAATAGCTCTAGTACGTGAATTTATTTCATTCAAAGCTAAGACGGGAAAATAAAAATTCGCAATTTGAACCTAAATTTTAAACCGAAAAGAAAGTATTAAAAAGAAGAAAAAGCAAAAACAAAAACAAATTAAGGGCTCACTGCTAAGCATCATGCAATGCAGAGAAGGTAATTTATCAGATTGGTGTAAATTATGCGATCAGCTTAATAATCTAAACTTCTACAAGGTACTCATTAAGAATAATTTTCGAAAGTAGAAAAGTAATTCGATGCGTCTTTTTGGTAAAGCCTGAAAATTTGAGGGTCGCTGCGGTAAAAATGCCAGAAGAAAAAATGAAAAGCGGCCACTCCAAGCATCCTCCTGAGAATCACCAAAAGAGAGAGAAAGAACACCAGACCCACATACCCATATTTCGATGAATCTCCAGCTATCTTCTCTCCAGCGGTGCTTAGCCACTTTTCGTTTAGGATCCATAAAAGGAGACAATCGACAAGTCCCATTTTAAGCATGGTATTAATGTTGTTTGTGATCCAACTCGCATGAGAGAGGAGAGATGAATAATAGCTATTTTGGTGACTCAAGCTCTAGCTCTGGAAGTGGGAGATCTGGGTCGTCTAGAAAAGGCAAGAAAAGCAATCCAGACAAACCAAAGCAGCCTCAAAGAGGCCTTGGAGTGGCACAGCTGGAGAAACTCAGATTAGAAAACCAGATGGGAGGTTGCTATCTTCCTTCCCTCCATGGTCAACCCCACGCTAATTTCCATCAGGTCTTTAATTCACCTTCGATTTTGATTTCTGTTTCATTCCCTGGATTATCGACTTGTTAATTGTTCTTGGATTTGACTGTGTGGCCTATTTCTATTTGCATGCATATAAATTAAGGAGGAAGATTTCTCACGTCCACAATCCACTGTGCCGCTGTCATCATCTTATTCCTCTAATTCATCCTCATACGGCTACCAATCCAACATAATGGTATGAATTCCATTTCTTTCTGTTGTCTGTGCTTTGCATCTTGTAATGCAACATAGCATTCAAAACGCGTACCATTCAAGTCCACACAATTATAAGATTAATGGAGATTTTATTGAACCCATGCCATTTCTTCTTCTTCTTTTTTTCAGTCGAACTCATGCCATTTGAATTTAGAGGTTTTTAGCAGATTTTAGGCTAATTACAGATGAGCCTTTTTTATTATTTTTTTGCATGTTTTGCATTTAGCTGAATGGGCTTAATATCTTTTGGATGTAATGATGCATGTGGCTCAGATCTTTCTTGCATCCATCTCATCTCAATGTCAAATAAAATCCACTAGATGGGCTTTGCCTTGCTGGAATCTTCATCACCTTTTGGAATGCTTGTTTTAACAAATTTCAAGTTGACATGACAGCGCGCGTCATGTGCCAACTTGACATGAAACTTGTATTCTCTTTCTAGTTTCTACCGAATCAAGCATCGCATTTTGCAAGGAACTAAATTTCTACATTTTTTATACAAAAAAAAATTATTCCGATTTGGGGGGATTCTTATTGCCTTTTGCTTCTGGAAATGTTTACCATATTGCTGCGTGGCTTGAAATTGACTTAGATGGGCTATGGAGATATGGAGACGACGGATACCAGATATGGTGAATCCCACTCCAGTGGCACAGCAAGGTATCTTTCTTGTCTGTTATATTGTTCTTGGCAATGATGATGATTCTCTACGAGATTTCTATAAGTGGTTAATTATTGTTCATCTTTCCTCCATAACGATTTTTCAATTTTCTATGAAAATTTCCTTAAACTTTCGTGATCATTAATTACAGACTCAATTGGTCATAACGAAATTCAAAATGCGATGCTGTGAAATAAGGGATTGAACTTCCTCTATCCATTTTTTATATCGTTTAAACTCTTTTTGTGTTTTTCTCATCATTTTTTTCTTGATAAGTCATCATTTTTTTTTTTTGATTTGGCCGAGCACTGCTGCTTCAAGGCCGAGAGCGGGACACGGCTGAGGCGGGATTCGAATCCTGACAATCGGAGCATAAGCCATCATGTGTCGCCAACTGCGCTAGCAGGGCACACTAAGTCATCATTAACTATACGTAGTTTTATCATTTTCTCCCGTTCTTTCATGCAACAATTTATTTTCTCTCGTATCTTATCGCATCATTTCCTCTACTTATTATTTATATTCCCCCTTTTTCTTCCTCTTTTCACCTCTTTAATTGGTCAAATCCAGATGGGCCCGAAAGGTGCTATATCTCACCTGGTGAATAAATTGATGAAACCAAATCATGTACGCCTGATGGGCAACAAGTGGGCCACAGCAGAACAAAATGGCATGCAAGAGCCCTCTCCCATGTTCCCGCATTTCTTTTTCCGGAGCCAAAACATGGCTGGTCCCATGAGTACATATAATTAAGTCCAATGATTGAATGTCTGTAACCCACTAAAGGCTTCTTGTCATCATACGAACTCAATTCCTGATCATACTGTGAAATTTTGGCAGAACAAGATGGAATCAAGCCGGTGGAGTCCTACCCCACCAAGAAGCTGTGCAACCACATGCACATGTGACACGCCAATTCTTCAGCCTACAGACTGAGGTTGATTCTGAAGATTTCCTTTTTTTAATCTCTTTAATTGATTTTTGGTATATACATTTCTTAAAAATAAATGAATTAATCATTTCAACAATTATTGTCTATGTAGGATTCAACCCAAAAGAAGAGAAGGCATGACCGGTGTGATTCAATGGGATCAAGTAGTCAATACTCGGACTCAAGCGACATGCAAGAATTAGATCTAGACCTCAAGCTATAGCCATGAAGATTGACTTGGAGATGGCCCGGAAGCTCGCGATGGCTGGCATTAATTGCCTGCGGCGTTGAGTTGTTCATCAACAGGCCAGGACTAGATCAGTTACTTCATTTTCAATCTTTATTGTGATTCCTTTGCATGAATTGTGTAAGATGTACTACTGTTGATAGACAATGAAAGAGAACAGCTGGTTGCCAATCTTTCTATCACGCCTCTTATAACAAGAATTAGAGTGCTTTCAATCTGTGTTGCTTTTAAGTTGTAGTTTTGTCTTTTCTTTGGTGTTGTCATCCATGCTTTGAGGTACAAGGAGACAAAGGGGAGCAAAAAGGAGAACAAGACAAATTAAAAAAAGCAAAGATAACCATAATGTCATCATCGAGGATTACTGCTTGCTTTTGCAGAGATAAAAAAGCGGGGGACTTATTGCAGGATTCTCTCCATCATTGGTGTTGTCCTCTTCAATGTTCACTCATTTTTGCGTAATCACAGCAAGTAATCGCAATCCCGCCCAATTAGTTTCACCTTGCTAATTACTAGTGAGTATATCTGTTGGATGGGCATTTTACAATCCAATTCAAAGTCAATCTTATGTATGTAACAACAACCAATTCCCACTCTTGAATCAATCCGGTCTACTTATTTCAAGAAATGTAATTTTTTTTTTTTTTTTCCTTTTCTGGCCCGCAAATTAAAACAGATTTATGTGGTCCATTGCAATGCCGAATCCCAATTCTCTCATCTGACTGTGCAGCTTGAAACTTATAATTTTGCTCCCACCTATATGTAAGCAATGGTTTGCTAGAAATAAGCACGACGATCACATGTATCTGCCTGTGAATCAGGCCGATCCATGGGTGGCTCAAAAAAAAAAAAATTAATTTTAAATTTTTATAAACATGTCGGTCCTATTCTTTATAAAATTTGGCAATTTTTTAAATTTATAATATTTCTATTTTAAAAATCAACGTAATGTACATAAATATATGTGCTCCAGCAGCCGTATCAGGTCCATACCCAAGAAACAAAAACGATTACCAACGTGCCCCAGTAGAGTAAGGATACAGTTGTATGGTTTTCACGTTAAGCTAAAATAAGAATAGTGGCAGTTTGGATAACTGCACGGAGAGTATAATTGTGGCCACCGTGAGTATGTTTTGTTATTTAAATTTTGATAGTTAACAATTGTGACTAAAGTGGAATCGTAAGTTTACTCTGGATATACATTTTTCTTGATGAAATACTGTGCATATACTTTTCTTTATGAATAATACTCTGCATATACTGGTTCGTCAGAACATTTACTTTGTAAAAGAAGAGGCATTTGAAATACTGCTACTTTGCCTCCAATAAATGACCAAATACATAAGTCTGTTCTAGCCAAGATTTTCATGAGGTTGATTCGCTTGAAGGGATTTTCAAGCGTGGCTATTCAATAAACTTTAATTAAGACAAACCCACTTTGATAGCTTGTGAAACCAATAATCTGCATGCACTTTGTGATATCCCCACTCAATTCATCTAAAGTAGTCCCCGAAACATGACCATGTCTTTATATTGTTGTAAATGAGTGTCGTTTGACAATCGATGGGTGCATCTAGCAACCAAAGATATATACTTCAAAATCAGAGATTGTATTCCTCCCCTTACAAAGAAGTACCAAGCCTATGCCTATATATGACTGTGAGGAGACAAATTTCTTTTTGATATTGGTCTCTCTTTTTTTTTTTTTTTATTGGTACAATTACATATATTTCAACACATATTATACTTGAAGATTTGAGACATTCTTACAAATATAAGAGACACATATTCCCAAAAAAATCTGGAGACACAGCTCCACGAAAGAATAAGGAAGACACAGCTTCCGACAATATATTAATCTCTTTAACATGCGCCTCTTTTTTTTTTTTTTTTCTCGGATGCCATCTGTATCGTGAACATCATTACTTAGGATTCCCTTCCTTCTCAGTCGCAAGGATCAAGGCTTTTCGCTCAGTGAGGCCTCTTGCAAATCCGGCTGCCAAATCAGCATGCACGGCAGCCAGCCAAACACAGCAGCAGCTGCGGCAGTGGTGTGTGATTATTTTGTAAAAACGTAAGAAATCCAGGTCCCACCAATGTAGTACTTTTTGGTTTACCTGCACCAAAGGCTCCCGGCAAAAGGTTCACATGCAACTAGTTCAGTCGCAAACACCAACATTAATTTAATTTCTTGGGGTTTACAAACCTCTTCTGTTGAAGTATTGCCCATATATGTTTCTGAGCTTTCGAAACAATCAAAACCAATGCAACAATTCACAATTCCATAAGAGCTCAAATTGGGTGCTCTTCTTATGTATGTAGAGGATTTCATGGCGTTAATGTCTCTCGCCATGAAATATTTTGAAGTGTTTTGAAGGTGATTTTAAAAATCTTGGAAACAGTTTAAGGTTGTAATGGAAATTCAATGTTAGTCGTAAAAAGTGGATGGAGACGAAATAATTACATCTTTTATGGGAAGGATAGAATTAAAAAAATACTATAATCGAAAGTGGTCAAATTATTCAAAATAAGTAATCATCATGTCAAATAAAAGGGAAAGAATTTGGAAAACTCATGTCCAAACAGCCCAAAAATAAAAGGGGAAGCATGACATAACCATGATATGCTTGCATGCATACTATAGAATGGTTAGACAACAAAAAATTACATGGAAAGGCATGCCTGGAGCGGATATCAAGCCAAAATGAGTGGTGCCCGATGTCAAGCTGTATGCAGGCCAAAGGTTAGCTGGCATGCATTCACAAACTGCTGTTTGAATCGGTGGCTCTATTAAAAGCATAAGCACCACGAGGCTACAATACTGAGCGTCGCATCAATGTCATCCGTCTGTGTCACAGCTCATTTTACAGCATGGCTCCAAAAACTGTCTAGAAGTGTGTTAATGCGTTTGATTTGTACATGTTGAGGGAGATGCAAAAGCCAGCTATGATGTGTTTGATTTCTGGTAGAAATTAAGGTTGTAAGACCCAGGTTGAGTTAATACTATACGTAATTAATGCCACATTTTACCTTCCTAACTAGTTACCACTCAGGGATCTCAGGAAGACATTCTCCTTGTCACTTGGGTCAGTGCAACAGAAATAGATGTATGTATATATTTTCTACCTTCTGAACTAATTACTAGTTTCAAGTATTCATAAGAAGCTATTTAATGTATCTTTAATTAATATTTAACATGGACTAATAATCGCCTTTCACTGTATAGATCTCGTGTAGGAACTACTTCTGGGACTGGATTGTGGATGCGAGGTGAATGTTGTAGTGGGCTGACCGTGTGGATTGTAATTGGGTCTTCTACTGTTCAGCCTGCTTCTTCATGGCCTGAGTGCTTTTCATTAGATCCGTGTTTCGGCCACGGGCTAAACTCAGGAATGCCAAGAACTGGCTTCATATTGCACCGTCTTTTAAGTTTGGAATATCAAGGCCAATATTTCAGGTCGATATGGTTAGGTAACATGGAATGGATACGTGTATCTGAAAATGGATAAAACTTTAAAAAAAAAAAAATTGGTTGAAAAGTTTTTAAAATAGAAAAAAATACTATGATATGATAATAATAATAACGAGGAATAAAAAAAATAAAGTTAAAATAGATACAGTGTGAATAATTATATAGAAATATAAAAAATTAGAAAATAAAATAGTTATGAACAGAAAAATTTTAATTGAAAAGTTTTAGAATAACAATTTATTATGATTAACAAAAATACTCATCTATTTAATAAAGATAATAAACTGACCTAATTCTATATATATCCTGCTTCCCTCGATAATTTATTGTACCTTGTCCGGTTTTCTTAGCTAAACTTGCTGACATCATCTATTTTTTTATTTCAATGTTTTCGCAATAATTTGCATTTTTCATTGGGTGTGTTTGTTTGGAGCCAAAACTTGTCAATTAAAACTTTTCAACCCAAAATTTTTCACTCTTCTTAACTACTCTATTTTTTAAATTATTTTTCACATTTTTCTATACAAACTACCCTACTTTTCAATCATTTCTACACAACTACCCATACAACTAACCTATGTATTTTAACTTTATTCTCTTTACTCCTCATCATTACCCCTATTATATCACATCATTTTCTATCAATTTGATAATTTCTACCTCTAAAACTTTTCACCAAAAGTTTTACCTCTAACCAAACACACCCATTATCGAAATACACCCGAGTTCAGTTTTGATTGGATGACGTGGCCATATTAAATAATTAGCCTTTGGATGAATGGCTTGAACCCTTTACCAGTGTCCCACGTCATATTTCATTGACTCATGCCTCGACATGTACGTACAGCGCAATTGCAATTTACTGACTCCTCTTCCACGTAACCTTTTAAAATTTTTAAATTTTAATTTTTAATAGAAAATTTATTTCATTTATTATTTTTAATGTCATTTATTTAGTTGAGAGATTAAGTTTCATCCAAATAAAGTATGTAGATGGGTCACGTTTGCTCAAAAATATATATTCATATGTAAATTATGAAAAATGCATTTATACATATATCATAATGTAATAATACTTTGTGAAACCATTAAACCAGATACAATTGATATTTTAGATGGTTTGGATGTTGAAAATACTGCTTAAAAATTTATATTTTAGTATTAAACCATTTTATTAATGTCGATTTTACATATTTATACATGGAACCCAGAGACAATAATACCAAACAAATGAAAAAATTTATATGATAATATAAACGATATTAAATATAATGAATAGAGTAGATTTTTCACCAACTATCGAGATTTTTAAACTGAAAATAATTATGTATAAAAAAGGCTTAGTGGGGCCCTTCGAATGTCTTTTTCTTATAGTCTTTTAGAGATGAGTGCTTGTCATCAAAAATTTTATTGTCAAAAAGTTTGTCTTGATTTCAATATAATTATAGTTTTTTTATCACATTATATTGAGTGCTAGTTTTTGAATTTGAAGCCAAAATTACATGCATGCACTCACAATTTAATATTAACATAATGTCTTAGTTCACAAATAATAATTACAACTTCAGTTGATTATGAGTGAATGAGAAAAGGTAAGATAACATTTTCCATTATCGACTTTTTTCATTTTCAATACATAAAAATTATACTTTTACCATTAAAATCTCTACTTTTCAATTTTCAACATTATTTTTTTCATTTCAAAAATAAGATCTCACATTGCAATACACAATAATATTTTGTAATCTGAATCTCCTTATTCCATTTTTACCTCTTCAACCATAATAAACATCTCCTAAAGACAGAGATAAAATAGGAGTGCAATTCAGTGCACCCGGGTGCACTCAGCCTCAACGCACCCGGGTGCACTGTACCTATTTTTTTTTATTTTTTTTTG
>JAXCLR010000081.1:11145248-11181388 GCA_035584095.1 Annona squamosa
AAAAAAAATATCTAAAAGTCTCCAAAAATAGTAAAAATTGATACATATGTTAAATAAACCTAGATTAACCATTGTATTCAAAAATTTTCCAAAAATAATTAAAAAAAATAGGTGCAGTGCACCCGGGTGTGTTGAGGCTAAGTGCACCCGGGTGCACTGAATTACGCTCCGATAAAATACGTGCGTGCCTAGCTCAGTGGTACATCTGTGGCTTTTACGAATTCCATTTGGTTGCGGGGCTACGAAAATTTCTTCATGAATTACACTTAGTAGCCAAAAGGAAAATAATGTCAACAACGTAGCTTTGGGATGAATATTGGCCACAAACAAACAAATTATTTTAATCGATGGTTTAATAGTTTATCAGTTTTTTTATAGGAAAGCAAATGAAAGAAATACTCTAAAAATATCTTATGGAATAAACAAAATTGAACTCGTGAAGTATTTGGCAATCTACAAATACAATGAAATGCAATAAAATGTAGAAATCAAATCCATTAATTATCTAATTACCTTGTTTAGTTTCATTCTTATATTTTAATTAGTTTTGAATATTTTTTATATAACTACCTTATTTATTTTCACTTTATCTCTATTATAAATTACATCATTCAGTTTTCATTTATCTTATTTCCGCTATTCTTGAAATATCTAACGTTTTTTAGAAAATGTTTAAGAATCGTCAACTGATGAATAATGAAATGAATTTTAAAGAGTAAAAGAGTAATATGATATATTAAAGGTAAAATGGAATAAATGTGGTGCTTGCATGAAAAAATATTAGAAAGTAATAAAAAAGAAAAAGTATAAGAATTATATAGTTAATGTATTCAATGTGGTTTTACCTTCAGCATTTCATTACTTTTGATGAATGTCAAATGTTTCCTTAATAGATAGCTTGAAACTAAATTTAAAGGTATATTTGGCAATCCTAAAGAACTTTTCAATTTAAATTTTTTTACTTTTTATAATTATCTTATTTTTTTAATTAGTTATTGGTATTTTTCTATATAAATATTATATTTTTTGATCATTTTTTCATAACTATATTATCTATTTAAATTTTATTCTTTTTGCTTTTCATCACTATTTCTATCATATCACTTCTAATGTTTCTTTTCAAAAGTTTCATCAAATATCGAACATGTCCTAAATTTAAAATTTATGAATTACCTTTATTAACAAAAAGAAAATAACATTAACAACTTAGCTTTGAAATGAACATCAACATAACTTTAAAAAGATGGGTTGAGTTTGATAAGTGAGCATGAAAGAAAATGAAAGAAAGCCTAAATAGATAGGATTTAAATATTATAAGAATATCTATCATAAAGTTAAACCGTGCATTCGGTGCAAGACCTCATTGTAAAATTTTTTTAATATAATTTAAAATGACTAAAATGCCCTTATTTTAACAAAAAATTTAAAAAATTATAAATCTTTAAAAATAGTAAAACTTAATATATATATATATATTAATTAATACACTAAGATTAACAATTGTATTAAAAATTATAAATTTTAAAAAATATAACCTACCATCAATAGATTTGCCTAATTTACCTAATAACTGCAAACATGCCCACCTTTAAAAGAGCCTTATGGTCACCGCAAGCGAAATAAGGCAGGCGCTGGTGTGCGGTGCGCGGTTCGAATCCCGTACATGGAATTTCGGCCAGAAATAGGAATAGTGGTTAGTAGGAGCTGTGGTTTCCTGTTAGATTATTGGAAGTTGTATTTTTCTTATTCTTCGGCGGAGCTATGTCTTCAGATATCTTTGGGAGAGCTGTATGTCTCCACATTTGTAAGAATGTCTCTGAACTTCAGTGTAATATGTGTTGAGATGAACGTAAAAATATACCAATCAAACAAAAAAAAAAGAGCCTTGTGTGGATCTCAACGAGAGGAATATGACAATAGGATACAAGTTCAAGATATGTTTTAGGAATCTTGTAGGTTTGAATGGATCTTACGTGGGGAAGAAAATTTTTCTTTATAAATAATTTTTTTCAATTTTTAATACAAAAATTTCTGGTTCCCCTAGATCCTTCGAAGTAAGTAGGATGTATTTCAAAAGATTCGATGCTTAAATATGATATACATGAGATATATCATTCTCTACACAAATTTTTATTAATTTGTAATTCAATTTTTATTATTTGCAGTAAACATCGTTACATTTCTACACTATTTGTAAATCCCATGTGAATTATTCTAATCCATCCATCTTGCATTAGTGATTGGCAATGTTGCTGCATGACTTGTGCGGGCAATTGCTAAAGCTACTAAGAGAAGAAAAGTACATGCCCCCGCAACCAAGTGAATTCCGTATTTACTAATATGCCACTGACGGGCCTTTCGCCAAACAACTCCCTAGCACCCATGCACGAAAGAAGGTACTGCAGCGAATAGTACAGCTGGACCATTTCATCCAGAAATTAGATTCAGACCATGCGTATAATTAGCTTTAATGCGGTTGGTGCAATATATAATTTATTTTATTTTTTATTTTTTATTTTTTATATATTTATGCAATCTCAAGCATAATGCAATTAGTTTTTAGTTTTTTACACTTTTTATTGTTTTTAATATTTTATAAACAATTTAAAAATTAAATTTTCATGTGTTGGCATGCAAAAAATGCCCTTTTATTTTTAAAATTCAAAATAGAATACCTAAAAACTTATGTGAGACATTTATGTTTAGGCCTACACATATGTGATACAAAAATGATAAAAGATGGTAACTATATGCCAATAACTATTTTTAAGTAATAATTTGATATCTTAATTACTCAATTATCTTTTTTATCTTTATATTCTAATTATTTTATTATAAAATTATCACATTTATTCTCACTTTACCCTTATTATATCATATTAGTCTCATATTTGTTAAAAACTTAACTTACTTTTTCCCCACTTATATGTAACAAAAAGGTGTCTAACATTTTGTCTCGATACAATTTGTGTAAATGATTTATTGGCAATTAAATTTGATCATGCACTCTTTGAAAGACTAAATGTACAAAATGTCATCATCATTAATCTTGAGATCTTCCCAAAAGAGCAACAAAATGTATTGTGTAAGTTTCGCATGTATGAATTTTGACTTTTAATCCGTCATCTACTTATGCACAAGTATACGAGATTTCTCTACTTTTCCTCATGAGGTTTCTATATCTGGACAAGGAAAATTTTATAAAAATCCTCATAAAAAGTTGGCCAAAGTTTCAATGATTTTTGAAAATATCTCTGATTAGTTTAGAGGGTGTAATTAGAGTTGATAAAACTTAGATTCACTTCAACTTTAACCATATTTCTAAAATGTTATATTTAAACTTGACTTATTTGTAAGTCTAAATTTTAATTATATTTTTGAAACTGAGTTTGGATTAAGTTAAAATTCTTTTATCAATATACATTTATTGTCCATTTTATATTTATTTAACTTCAAATTTCACTGGAAAAAGTATGAAATGGTAACTATTTTTTATCTCAAAGCAAGAAAACTGGACAATACTTCAGAGTAAAAAGAAGAAGAAAATCATCCAGCGACTATAATATTATCAAGTCAAATTTAAGATTACAACAAGTTTACTTCAAATAGAACAAACATCCAATCACCAGTCTCATGTTCAAACATCCAAATTATAAGAACCAAACTATGATATCCAGCATACATACTTAAATTATAACCTAGCCACATAGAACATTTCAAGCTTTCAACATAATTTTAATTTTTCTTGTCTTCAAACTATCATTAAGCTAAACTTTTGTCCTAAAAGAAAATACAAAAAAAAATTAATGTTATATTATATAATTGGACATAAGAAGAAAAATGATTATATCAAAATATCTTATATAAGATGTTGTTTGGATAGATAAAAAACTTAGTAAAAACAAAACCTCTGTGTATTAAATGCATGTGCCTCAGTATGATGGGTGAAAAACTATTGCATGCTATTATTGAAAGTATGCATTAATTGCACCCAAGTCATTTTTTGCCATGTCTTTCTAATTTCTCCTCTCCATTGGTATTTGGTACAAATATTCTCCTTTTGTATTCATCATCATCGCACGTACGAAAAACTTCTTAGTTTAGAAAATAACCTTGAAATGACAAATTTGCAACTTTAAGACCTTGGTCGATAAGTTTTATACTTTTGCATAAAATTTTATTATCACCAAACAGCCCCCTTAAATTAATTCCTGGTGGAAGAGGAGGTAAAATGACACATATTGATGATTCATTAGCTTCCTCTAAAAAATAAATAATATTAGTTTAAAAATGATATTGAAAATATGTTAAATAATTAAAACATATGAAAATATATTTTAGCTATTGGATATTTGTATAGTTGATTAATAAATTATTTATATTCTATATTTTTCAGAACAGCTCTTAGTCGATATTGAGTGGTTGTAAAACTATGCTTCATGAGGGACTACACAACATTACAAAATTATCTAAACCTTTCATTCTTAACTAATTTAAATGGAAATTTATTATGAATAATTATTCATGCTATTAACCATTTGCAAGCTTTTTAGTTAAATTTTCCATTAGTCTTCTTGTATCTTACTTGAATCTTCCATATTTAACAGGATTTTTGATCATTTAGATGGATGTATAACATTTCAGCGCATGTAGGTGTAAAAATATCTTTATTATTTTTTATAACTTTTATAAAATTATTTAATCTAAGAATATTTAATCTATAAGTTAAAATTTACTATTTTAGGAGATTTGACTTAATATAATTTTAAAATTTAAAAAAAAGAATATTTTAAAAACTTGAGACCGAATTGATATAAATTTAGTATGGGTTTGGGCTAGTAAAATTATACTCCGGGCTAAAAACAACAATTTAACCTCAATGTGTTTCGTTTTAGTGAACTAAGTTTAGGTCAAAATCATATCAAATTGTATCGTTACTAATTACTTTTAGGGCCCTTTATTATTAAGTAAAAAATGCTAAAAAAATTTAGTTGAAAAAATTTGAAAGAATGAAAAAATATTTAATATCAAGAATAGTGATTAGGAAAAAGAGTAAAAATTAGATAAGATGGGCACACAAAAAGATTAAAAATGATTATAATAGATATAAAATAGATAAGATAATTATATAAAATGATTGGGATTCAAACACTGCCATAAAAATGTAGACTGTTCCGCAGTTAAAATGTTATATGGTAAAAAAATTACTTATGAAAGATGGTTCAAGTTTTCTTTTTGTTTTTTGTTTTATTTTGTAATTTTGTTTGTAAAATATCATTTCATACTAGTATGGACCGGTCCAAAAACATTATTTTTAAAATTTATTTACAAAATAGTTAATCTAGTAATGTTTAATTTATAAACTTTTTTTTTAACCAATTATGAAGATGTATATATCTTTATTTTAGATTTTTAAACATATGAGTAGCTTAGTCATATTTCAAAAATATAAAATAATTAAAATATCTTTATTTAAAAATTCAAAATAAATATATATATTCATCTCTAAAATTGATAAAAATTAATTTATAAATTAAACGTAATTAAAATAATAATATTGTAAAAAAATTTTAAAAAATAAAAATACATATTTTAAACGAATCTAAAATGATCTCATTTCCTCCTAAAATTTATAAAAATTAGTTTATAGATTAAATATAATAATAATTTTGTTAAAAATTTTAAAAAATTAAAAAAAATATGTATTTCAAACGAATCTAAAATGATCTCATTTCCTCCTGCGTCTGCGATGATCAGCACCCATTTTTTTTCATGGTCTTCCCAAACGGAGTATATTTTCTACGCCTACAAATACGCCAGTCTTATCTTGTTTTGTTTCATTTCTCATGCCTAGTGGGAATATTCGCGTGGTTTCAGCTATCGTTGTGAAATCCGACTTTTCTCTTTCGTCGTCTTCATCTTCCAATTTGCGCGCGCACAGAAACCCCAACTTAGCTCTCCAGGTTCTGAGATTTTCGGCGGATCTTGGTCGCAATCTGCTACAGCATGGAGAGGATCGTGGGCGAGAAATACAAGCTCGGACGGAAGATAGGGAGCGGATCCTTCGGCGAAATCTATCTCGGTGAGTTATTGGTTTATCTGTTTGTTTTCTGTGTCCTTGTGAAGTCCCAGTCAATGATTCTGTTGGAGGACTGTAGATCGCTGATTCAGCTGAAATTTGGTACGTGCAGCGACGCATATCGACACGCACGAGATCGTTGCAGTGAAGATTGTAAGCTTCTCCTATTCTTGCTGCTTCGATCCCTTTTTGTGATTTGAATCTGGATTGGTATTAATATGATTTTGTTGCCGACGATTTCCCTTTTCCCCGTACGTGTGATTTCTGCGAGGATGGAACGAAATGGTTTCTTTCGTTACTCATGATAGGATCATGAATTTACGCATCTCCACTGTCACTTCCAGTCGAAGTTTTGTATGTAGCCGCGAGGTTCTTCCCCGCTCTTGGACGCTCCTCATGTCGTCATCTGCCCTGGACGATGCATGCCACGATGTTGCACCTGAGGCCAATGATCGGCCGTCTGCATCCTTTCCGTGTCCCACCTCGTCCCTTCCACTTGATTTGACCATTCATGTAGCTGTTTAGGGCGATGCACTTGGCATGCTCGTCCTGGCCAATCTGCCCATCCTTCGTATCTGTCCATTATACTGATCCGTCCCCCCTCCACCAACCCCCAAGCCAAGTTTGCTTGCAGTCGCACGACTCGCACCCGTCCAATTGCCCGAGCGTGTGTCTGCTATGTAGGGTGGGCAGCGTCTTTGGACGTTGCGTTTGTGTTTTTGCTCCTCCCTCCCCTCATCTCCTCTTTTGATGTCAATTTTGCTGCGGGTGTGCCTGCCCAGCTAGTCATTCTCCTTGGTTTGCAAGCCGATCTTATGGATGTGACATTTGCTTTGTTCAGTCTTGTTGTTGCTATGATTTGTCCCTTGATTGTGGATATTGCACTAACCTGTCCCTGTCCTCTTGGATGGGCGAGGCGAGGCGTGACAGTTGGTATGCATGTGTGGGGACGCCTGTTGAGCCTCTTCTTGTGGTCTCATCCTTCACGAGGCAATCCTCCTTGTCATATGCTACTTCCAGATTTGATATTGTGTGTGTTGAGTGGGTTGCTTGTGGTCGCATCCTTTGTGGGGTGATCCTCCTTGGCTTATGCTGCTTTCGGATTAGATTTTGCGTGCGGGTGTGCTTATTGAGCTATTGCTTATGGTCATATCCTCTACGAGGCACCCCCCCGGTGTATGTTGCTTTTGGATTCATTTCTCATGCGGGCATGCCTGTTGAGTGGGTTGCTTGTGGTCGCATCCTTTGTGTGGCAATCCTCTTTGGTGTATGCTGCATTCGGTGTGGGCAATTCTCCTTGGTGTATTCTGCTTTTGGATTAGGTTTCATTTGTGGGCGTGCCCGTTGAGCTATTGCTTGTGGTCATATCCTCTATGAGGTGATCCCCCTTGGTGTATACTGCTTTTGGATTCGTTTCTCGTGCAGACATGCCTGTTGAATGGGTTGCTTGTGGTTGTATCCTTTGTGGGGCAATCCTCTTTGGTGTATGCTGCTTTTGGATTTGGTCTCTTGTGCGGGCGCGCCTGTCGAGCTGGTCGCATCCTTCTTGGGTTGATTCACATCAATATGTGCTGCTTTTGGATTCGGTTTTGCATGTGGGCAGGCTCGTTGAGCTGGTTGTCCGTGGTCACATTTTTCTTGGGTGATCCTCCTCAGTGCAGGCAACTCTCGGACTTGGTTTCGCGTGCGGGTTGCTTGTGGTTGTATCTTTTCCGGGGCGATCCTTGGTGTATGCTGCTTTCGGATTTGGTTTCACATGCGGGCATACCCATTGAGCTGGTTGCTCATGGTTGCATCCTTTTTGGGGCAATCCATGTTGGTTTATGTTGCTTTTGGATTCGTTTCATTAGTGGGAACACTTGTGGTCGCCTCCTTTGTGAGATGATCCATGTTGGTGTGTATGCTTCTTTTAGATTTGGTTCTGCATGCGGGCGTCTGTTGAAATTTTTGCTCATGGTTACATCCTGCTTTTAGATTCTTTTTCGCGTGTGGGTGCTCCCGTTGAGATGGTTTGTAAAATATAGATTTTTCTGTTTGGCTTTGTAGACAGTCGCAAATTTCAGTTCTAAATGCGACAAATGATTTCCTTCCTTTGTTTTTGAAGGTGGTTGTTGTTGTGGTTTTTGTGGGGCGACAGTGACTTTTCCTTTGGGATTAAGGTGCCAAATCTGTGTAAGCACAATATTTGCTGTCACCTGTCAACGATATGATTTAGGGTAAAGATCATGTTTTTAAGCTTTCTGTTTAGTTTTCTGTGCTTTGGCATTTTGAACTTCTTCAGGAATACTCCCACTTCACTTTTTCACATTGTTATCACCGAAGTGGCCTTAAGATTTCCTGTTTTATATATAATTGATTTGTCATACGTAAAGTTCTAAGTTCCTTTTCATCCGGATTGTTCTTTTTTTTTTATTATCATCTTGTGGAACCAATGAATTCTCTGCTGTTGTGACGTTGGGTTGAACTTCTGATTGAGTTGTCAGCCTTGTATTTCAACAGGAAAACAGCAAGACAAAACATCCACAATTGCTTTATGAGGCCAAGCTGTATAACATTCTTCAGGGAGGAAGTATGTGTTGTGCAACTGTAATATCAAAATAACATTATGACCAATGTTTACCCTTTTTTTGGAGCATTTGTCGATAACATTTTTATCCGATGCTATTATAATTTTCAGGTGGCATTGCTAGCATTAAATGGTGTGGAGTAGATGGAGAGGATAACATCCTTATTCTGGATTTGCTTGGTCCAAGTCTTGAAGACCTGTTTGTCTATTGTGGAAGGAAGTTTTCATTAAAGACTGTCTTGATGTTGGCAGAGCAGATGGTATCTAGATATTTTTCCATAATGCATGGTTCTCCTAATGGTATTGTAGATTCGGTCAAAATGCAAATGCTTCATCAAGGTTATTTAGTCTGCCAAGTATGGTTATTCAGCTTGATGAAAGGGATTAATTATGGATTGCTAAACCTTGACATGCTTTTCTGTTGCTTGATTTTTGTGAACAAAGCAGTCGGATCCATTTTGGATCTATTCAAAGGGTTCCTATAGTATTATATTTTCGTGGGAGAAATCTACCTTCTTCGAAATGCACAAACCAGATGTTCAAAATTTTATTGGATTGAGGCTATTGTGTTCTTTTGGGGAAATTCAAATTAAAGCCTCAAAAAGGGTATTATCGAAATCGAATATCTTCTATGACATACTATCAGTTCAATCGGATGTTCAAATTTTCATTCCCTCAAAACTCGTGTTCTTTTGGGAAAATCTGCTATTTAAGCCTAAAAAAAGTTATTATTGGAATTGAATGTCATCTTTACCATCTATCAGTAATTTTCCACATGTTTTTCTTTTCCATACTGATATCCAATATGTTGAGCGATGAATTGATAATGTCACATTATTCTCTCTCTGCTTTTTGCAGATTACAAGAATAGAGTATTCTCACTCAAAAGGATTTCTACACAGGGACATCAAACCAGATAACTTCCTTATGGGTCTTGGACGGAAGGCGAATCAGGTATGTATTGTTATTGTGGTCATGCAATATCTACCTGAATATTCCTCTTTGCTGCTTGTTTCATCTTATAATGTGCATTAAATCACACAGGTTTACATCATTGATTTTGGACTTGCAAAAAGATATCGGGACTCCACAACCAACCGCCATATTCCTTACAGGTAACATTTTGCTGTTTCTGTGTGAACTTACTAAGCATCAGGCCTTTTTATACTCTATGAATTTTGAGCACTATAATGTGTTGGTTGTTGAAACCTTCATTGGGTTTTATATTCTTAGCTCTGCTGTGAGCCTCACTTCAAGCATTATGGTACTCGGACCTTCATGGCTGATTCCAATGGATTATGGGAAGTTTGAGAATTTAGAGATTCACATGGGTTTTTCTCTTGCATCAGAACATTTTTGCATATATCTTAGGCAGATGGTTTACTTCCTTTTGAGAGTAATCAGCACGATACATTTTGCATGGAAAGTGATGAATGATGCTGTTAATTTTGGAATTATACAGGATGCTTTATAGAAATGCCTACCGATGCTGCAAATTTGTATCCCTAATTCTAGTCAACTGCTGTGAAAGCATTTATTGAAAGAGATACTCTAATTCCTCATGAGTTTGCAATTTTTTTGGTGTTTACCAAAGAAAGAAATCAAGAATACAATTGATAAAAGAAAGGGAAAATATAATGCACATACAGAAAGAAATGTTGAAGGTCAGAGAAATAATGGGGAGAGAGCATGGATCTTCCTTGATGATGGCATGATTAAACAATTTACCTTTTCCTTTGCTTTATCTTTCAGAGAGAACAAAAATTTGACAGGGACTGCACGCTATGCAAGTTGCAACACTCATCTGGGCATTGGTATGAAGCAGGCTATCTTTTCAACAGATTTATTTATTTATTACTATTGTGATCATTATTTTTATTGTAGTGTTAATATGGTTTCGTAACCCTTTCTCTGCCATTTCCTTCAGAACAAAGCAGACGGGATGACCTGGAATCCCTTGGATATGTGCTCTTGTATTTTCTGAGGGGGAGGTTTGTATCTCCTGTGGCCAGCAAATTTTCATACTGTTTGTCTACCGAGTTGCAGTATATTCTATGTGCATCTATTCTCTCAGTGCCTTTTACTTGCACAATTTCATGATTGAGAGAAGTCATATGGTTTGGACTTCATGGTAACATGTGATGTTAATGTCCATTGAAAATTTTTCCTATGATAAACCTCAAGATGGTGGAGAATATGCCTATCTCATAACCAAACTGTTGCTGCTATGTTTTCTTATTTCTCCCGGGCCTTATTTTACTGTAAATTGCTTCCAATTGCTAGAAAATTTTAATCATCATATATTGATGAGGGTAAAAGTTTAAAAAAGCTTTAGTGATTCTAGGGATTCGGGTTTCTTGAACCCTCTTGATTTATTGTCTAAATGTCATTCACAAAATTCTATCACTTTCAAAATAAAAAAATCTATTACTTTCTGTTTTCTGAAATTCTTGACGGGACCCAAATCAAAATATAGCCAGTTTAGTATAAATTGTTTTATCAAAAATCTATTACATTGTTTAGTATAAATTGTTTTATCATGTGATAAAAAATCCTTTGAATCAAATCTTGGGTAGGGGTGCAACTTGGGCTTATGAAACTTGGGTTTACCTCAACCCTAACCCTAACTGTATTTGTAAAACTTCAACCCTAACCTTAATCCTAACTCTATTTGTAAATATCAACCCTAACCCTATTTTTGAAATTCGGGCTTGGGTTGAATTTCAGGTTGACATTCTCCTATTAATGTCTTTGTTACTCATCCTATATGTATAGTTTTTCTTACAAACCAATTGTATAAAAAAGTTTAAAAAACAATTTATTATAGAAAAGTAAGAAAAATTCAAATATCGCTTAAGAGTAGAAAACCTTTTAGACCAGTTGTGAGAGCATTGGTTGCCAGATCGGAGAACAGGGTTGAAACGAAGCTGTTCAAGCTAGTCTTTTAGCATCATAATTTCTTCCACCAGCACACTTAGATCTAACATTCTCTCCATTGGTTAGCCAATTGATAAGAGTCAATGAATCGCATTCAAATTCAATCTTGTTAAGGCTCGTTTCTTTGTCCATTGACTCCATTCCAAACCCAACAACAGGAGTTTAGTTTCCGGCTAGATTGATTTTACAAACCACATTGCTGACGACCATTTGGCAGCAACAAATGTACCACTATAGTCTCTAATGATAGCACCGAATCCTAAGATGTTGAGGTTTGAAGACATACTTGCATCTGTATTAAGTTTGACATGACAAAACCCATCTCTGGTTTGGTTTGGACTCCCGTTGCCGGGGCTGATGCGGGATGCTGCTGGTGCAAGAAGCCACGGACCGAAGGATGCATCGCCGCCACCAAAGAAGAAAGCCACGGACTGAAGGACACTGCCGCAGCCGCAAGAAGCCGTGCGATTGCGATTTTGGGAACGGGAAGTCGAGAGTCGAGACAAGAACTTGGGAACTACAGGAAGACCGGAAGAGAGAGAGAGGTTGAAGCATCGAAGCTGTGAAAGGTTGGCAAAGACAGATGCGACTAGTCGTAAGGTGGAAGGCAAACTGGCAACTGGCTGATATGGGGTGTGTTTGGTAATGAATAAAACTTTTGATGAAAAGTTTTGGAGAGTAAAAGTTGTCAAATGATGTGATATGATGGAGATAATGATGAGTAGTAAAGAAGATAAAGTTAAAATAGATAGGTTGGTTATGTGGATAGTTGTGTAGAAATGTTAGGAAAGTGTAAAAAAATAATTAGAAATTATAATAGTTGTAGAGAGTGAAAAATTTTAGTTTAAAAAGTTTTAACTTGACATTTTTAATCAATTGCCAAACACACCCATGATATCGAGATATCATATAAAGTTGGGTTGCAATGAGATGACAATGAGATGAATTGACAGGTTGCCGATGTATCATAGTTGCGTTTGTCACAACGGATGGACAACAGGTTTTTGGTGGATTTTGGCATTGCCAAATTTGATGGGCGGTCGTGATGGCAAAATAGTAGGGGATGGTGGATTTGAGGGTAGTATGGTCATTTCCAAATATTTATCTTACTAGCGGAGTTCGTTTTCCATTTAAGTAATGTACTATTAGATTTTAGGTATATTTGAAATTTTGTGTTTATATTTAAAATTAGGAGTAAAAGGTTGTAAATATATTTGAAATTAACTTTTTTTTGAAGAAAAATTATTTAAGTATAGTTAAATGATCCTATTTAAATGGTTTAAATTATTTAAACTGGTAAATGTTCATGATTTAATAGACTTCAAATTTATTATGAATCTGAAATTTAAAAATTTAAAAATTTATAATTTGTATGATTTCTATCGTATAACTATATGCGCTAATGGATGTACAATTCAAATCCGACTGAAATCCAAACTACAAGTATTTCAAAATTTTTGTTGAAAAATTGCTAGCTCATTGCGTTTCCCACTCCATACCCATTTGGCGCCCAAAAGACGGCAACCCAACCTTTATATTAAAAAATATATATTGTAAATAGAAATTCGGATTCGGGTTTACCTGAACCGAAAACCGAGAATGGATTCAATTTGGGCCGGGAAATGCTGAGTTTCAGCACTACGTATGGCCGGGTTTGGGCCGAACCCGGCCCAAGTTGCACCCCTAACCTTAGGTAGCCAGTATCTACTTAAAATATGTAATTACGTGTAGATTATAAAAAATACTTAAATCCATTTACTGATGCATTAGAATATTACAATAATTTGTAAATCCGTCCGTCCGTCCGTCCATGTAGGAAGAATGCTTTAAAATTTTCAGATGTTGAATTATCAGTTTTGAAATTGATTTAAATCTACATTGTATATTAGATGGGGCCAGTGCATCCTTGATTTGGGCGAAACTTGGTTTCTTAGTCAAACAAACAATTAAATATAATGGGTGGAGAGGATTTCACATCATTAAGGTGGGCTAAAACAGTATATTGGTGTGAACTGGTTTCATAGAAGTATAACCTGGCATTTTAAATAACGTGATTTAATTTTGTGGTGCACATCTGTTTCCTTGGTTGTCCTTTTGGTCCCTATAGGAATGTGATTGTAGTGTATCAGTTGTTGGCTGAAGTAAGGTGCAGATGCTTTATGTAATTAACTTGTCCAATTTGTATCTCTGGTACATTACGTTGTATTAGTTGCATTTTTTTGTTGTGTTAACTTGGTCCACTTTGTATCTGTGGTTATGTTATGTGATGAGAATCTATTATTCTGACTAATGCATTCTTGTATGTAGCCTCCCATGGCAGGGTCTAAAAGCTGCAACGAAAAAGCAAAAATATGATAAGATATGTGAGAAGAAGCTGGCAACTCCAATTGAAGTATGCCTCCTTGGAAAAAAAATGGTTTTGTGCATTCATCTAGAAATTTCTGTATGAGGAGGATACTCATTTCTGTACTTTCCTTCCTGAAAGGTTTTATGCAAGTCCCATCCTGTGGAATTTGCATCATACTTCCACTACTGCCACTCATTGCAATTTGATCAGAGGCCTGATTATGGATTCTTGAAGCGCCTATTCCGGGACTTGTTTACTCGTGAAGGTATTTAATGAGATTTATCATCCCAATTTTTTCATAATGTACTTTCTTTGGCAAACTCAAGCCTCATGAATTCATGTTATTACTATGTCTTGTTGGTATAATTGCCTGATCCTCCTGTGCACGAAAATGTAAAATAGGAAATATTTCTTTTTGTAAAAGACATTGATTCCACAAAATCATTCTAATCTTCAAACTGCTTAGTTTAGACTATTTTGTCATTTTTCTCAAATTTTAAAACATAACTTGAGTTCATTACATCTACATAACTGCTGTCTATTTTCCAACATTGCCCTTGTTTGTGAGGTATTAGTAATCTGTATTGGCTTGCCCATGCTTCATGGTTTGTATCCAAACGGTCTTGTATGTTTCCCTGGGGTGGTGGTGTTTTTGTTTTTTTGAGGGTATTACTCAAGAATTTTCTCATTGCATATCCGATATGTGATTCTAGGGGCAGTATATGGTACATCATGCATTGCTGCCACCCGTTGTGTCCTTTTGTTCTCCCATCAGATTGAAGGTCACTTGGCTTCATTTTGTTGCTTCTTAACATTGAAGCCAGTTTGTTATGCCTTAGCCCACACTTCGTGAGGTTTTGTTTGCTTTGTAGTTTGACCCATTACAGAGGGATCTTCCATTGTGCTGCATGTTTAAAGGTGAGTGGACTGAAAATCTGAGACCTTTCTCGCTACCCGTCTGATTTGTTGTTTCTTTCATAAACAATCATTTGATGGTCCTAAAGGCTAAAACTGATATTTGATGAGTTGAAAGGAATGCTCCATGTTGTGCTTAGATTTAATGTATTTTTACTGAGGCAGCCTTAACAATTATTTCATCTATGATTGACAGGATATGAATTTGATTATGTATTTGACTGGACCATCTTGAAATACCAGCAAGCACAAAGAGCAAAAGCTCCTCAATTTTCTGTTAGTATTCATATGGATTGTTCATATGTTCATGATTTTTTTTTTTGTAGCTTTTTGTGTTAAGGTAGATATTTCACATTATCCGTGCTCATGAAATTTGATACGTAAACTTGTAGCCGGTTTCTGGAGGAACAAGCAGCCGAGCAGTTGCCATGGATGTTGATAAGTATCAAGGTAGTTTCTATCTGCATGTGCATTGTATTTTTAAGAGGTTTTGAAAGCTTTGCTCTGCAATGGGATAATCCACATTGGATAAAATAAAAAGATATCCAGTTCAACAAATCCTGGATGAATCTTGTTTCTAGATCAGTCCTTTAATCTCTATCCAAAATGCAACATAATGTTAGCGGCACATAATAACCTCATTAATGTTCTTCCAGAGGTGGTTATTGTTGTGGTCTTATGAATTGTGGGATAACATGGGCCCTACCGGTCATTGCCTCGGACCAGCGGTCATTACAGCAGAGATCCGGGAGCATTTCCCCAGGATCTGCCATAATTTTGAAAGTAAAGGATCACATGTATATAAAAATCCACGTGTGGTACACGTAGATATCCACAATTAATTCATCAATTAGACTTATGACAGTAAAATCAATTAAATTACAATTATTTCTATCATTCGCATATCAACAGAAGCAAAATATTCATTTATAATTCTGAAATACATTAATAAGGCCCCAACAGGCTATACATTCATGAAACACATCCCGATATATAATATACGACTCTTTATTTACAATATAATACATGCACATATATATATCACATATAAATCAATCTCAAATACTACAATCCGAAATTATTCAACTTACACCTACCACAATCTGTCTCAATTTGGAATCAATATGACCTAACTCAGGCTCACGGCTAGGTACTTGCAATGCCTATTCTACTAAAACATCGAAAACAAACATGTGAGTGGGGCAAACTCTATAAGTAGGTGCGGTTGATGAAATGAACGGTGAATGCATGCTAAACCAATCATGATGATATGCCGCCATATGCAATGCAAACACTAAGCTCTCACTAGCCACACACAATCATGCCATGCCACAAGCACACATTAACAAATCAATCTCATATATCACAACTCTTTAGCCGGTATGCCTTTACAACTGCCTCATTGGTCCAAATCACATATATAACCTTCAATGCCTTCAAAATCATTTCTCACACATCACAATATCTAAGATGCTAGAAACCATCATGTTTTATTTTGTTTCTAAAATTTTGCCCATCAAGCTCACTTCCTATTGAATTTTCATCATTAGCCCCATATGACTCAATTTTCAAAATTATCATTTTAATTTCATTTCGAAGCATCACAAAAACATTTCAATCATGTCTAGAATCATTATCATGCAAATCATGGTTTCCATTGATAATCCTTGATCATTTCCATCATCACAATTCTTTTGGGCTTAACTACACAATTATGCCGATTTCCATCGTTCATCCATATCTACTATTCAAATCTCATCTACAACCATTTGTATACATTGCAAACATCCTAGACATTTCACCCATGCCCAAAGATATTTTAAAATGAATCAATTCTGAATAATGCCCTTTTTCTAGTTCAAAATCTACATGAGGGTCAAATCTCAAACATTCATCATTTAATCAAATCAAGGGTTCCTGCAAGTCCAAAAAAACCTAAGGAATATGTGAGAATTTATATCGGCTTCCACCAAGCCATTTATAAAAATTCATCCCTTCAGTCCTCACCAACTGTATTTTTTTTAAAACATATTTACTACAATTCACATAATCTTTCAAATATTCAATCCATTGATTCATCAAAATATTATTATCATATGATTCTCAAACTGTATTATACATATCATTGTCCCTTTATATAGTTGCTAATAACTGGGGCATTACATTACAGTATGCGACGTCTTCTTTTACACTTTATAAAAGTGTTGGTAGAAGATGTTTTGAGTGATTGGTAATATTTTGTTGCTTATTCAAAATGTCAATCACTGCATTCTTGCCAAACTACCATGTCAGTTATGTTTATCTGTAAATTCTGATCTTTATGATTAATTTTTTATATGCATTTTTTGCACAAATACCTTGATTCTATTATGCTTGTAAATATTAATGCATTGCTATGGGAAACACCTTGGTCATGATCTTTATTGAGGATTGTTATATTGTGATCATTCACTTGCTGAATTTTCATGTATGGACAAAGTCAGGACTGTCTAAGTAGTGGCATCTTCCATTTTGTTTCTCTGAACTCAAAATGTTGAGGAAATGTATGGTTATTAGAATGTGTTTTGTACCTGTATTTTGATATTATGATCAACTCTTGATTGCTGTCTAACTGCGGGTGAAAAGGCGTTTTGCATTCAGCTGAAATTTCAGATCAGATGGGATTGAGTAATGCTGCTCGACCTGGAGTACGAATTCATTTTAAGTCAGCAATGGATAAGAGTTTGGGTGCTGATAAACTTTGTAGTGAAAAGAATGTAAGCTTCTAGCAGTGATTATATGTAAACATGTTGATTAACATATTCTTTCGTTTATATTTCTGCACCTTTCCGTATTTACCTGCTAGACATTGCCTACGCAGCAGTGTGTGTTTGTTATGCTATATTGATGAAAATCCCAAAATATATTATTTGAGTTGGATTCAAAGTGTGTTTAAATTTGGTACATCGAGTATTTAAGCATTTACAACTAATTGCATTTATATTTTCCGATTTTTTCTGTCTCATTCATGAAGAAATGATTATGCATGAGTGGTTTATACTGTTTTCTGGATGACATTTGAACTCCAAGCCTTTTCTTGTATTGAATTTACAACCTCAAAAATATGGATTTTGGTATATCCTGAAAGTGAAGAAACTGTTTCTTCGACAGTGATGATTTAAGGAGCTTGTAGGTATTTAGTTTAGCAAGGGTGGGGTAAACTGGCATAAAGCCTTGAGACAGCTCATGGTGAACTTGTTTTGGATGGTTTGTTCAGGTTTTTAAAGAATCCTTTTCGATTCTACCTTTAAACTTATGATTCCTTTATCATAGTTTAAAGAATCCTTTCTTTTAGAATTGACCTTTATGCTCATACACTGCAGATGGACTTTTAATTACTTTAGGTGTTCATTATAACATGTTTGATATAGTTTTCTATGGTTTCTGGCAATTTCAGAAGGCTGGGCCTCTTGGCGAAAAAGATCACTTGCCTTCCACTTCATTTGCCATTGCTTCTTCAAGAAGAAATGTTGCAAACAAAGCCATTTTGCCAAGTGAAGCTGGACACAGTGGGCAAGAAGTGAGCAATAATGTTGGTTCTTCTAGTGGCTGGCTTCGATCACTACAACGCAATGCTTCAGCCAAATAATTGGTAAGGGCACTTTTAACTGATTTATAGACTGTTACATCCTATTCTATGCTTTCTAGTGTTGAATTGATTGGTGCCTATGATTTGGATTGCTCATACATATGCCATACATATGCCACATCTCCGTTCTATGTTTTTATGCTCTGAATTCGAAACTCATTGACCTTTTTTTTTCCCCCTTCTATGTAATCTTCAGAATTGTCGATGGAGAAGGGAGTTTGACAAGAGTCTTGCCGGGGAGGCTGGAAGTAGGTACCTGCCAAAAGTCACTGCAAGATTCACTTACTGGATACAGCACTGTGTTTTATTAAGGTGACTACAGACACATTGGATGATGCTAAAATTGGTCCACAGTGCTTGGTTGATGTTGCATTTGTACTTGTTCAGCAAGTCTCTTGTTTTACCATTCCATGTACATGGACAATTTATAAAGTGCTTTAATACGTTTTTCTGTTAATAGAAATCATACTGTTTTCATTTTGCCATCTAGTTGTTCTTCTGCACTGTCTTGTATTTCGTTGTTTTAGAATTCTAAGATTCTTTTGTATGTTCTCTTACCCTTCTATTCTTTTTGACCAAAGCCATGGGAATTGGCATTATACATATTTCACATTCTGAACAAGACAGTAATCTAGTGTTTCAGGTGTTGGCTCTGAGGATTTCATTAAGGACTTGCCTTGGGTATCAATTAAGACCTTCTATCATAAGTCACTAAATATAATGGACATTTTTTGTTTTTATATTTTTGAAGGATTTCATTGTCAATAGTGTTTATGTTTCTTATATGGGAATCTTTCCTTCTTTGCAGACAAGATGCTGTGATATGAGTTGAGAGGTAGAGGCTGAATTTGTCAGCAGACGTATTGTTTGTATTTGTTTCTGGACAAATATGCTCTGCATGGATGCATGAATTGCAGAATTGAATTTGTGGGAGCAAACAAATACAAGCTTCATGAGATTTGACCTGTTCTCTGTTGAAGTTATCTGATTATGGTTGTTACACCCTCCAATCAGTGTTTGTCGATATTATGTCCATAAAGACTCCGTCAGGTTTTGAAAAACCTAATACAAGCATGCATGATTGTGCTAAGTCTACTATTTTTATTGTTTGCAATTGCCATGACGATTGTTGCAGTTTGAAGGGATGATGAGCTGATGAAATATGAGAACCCTGCTTCCCCATGTACAAATTTTCGAAGTTTCTCAAATGTCACTTTTATTAAAAGAAAAATATTCCCTCGTCTGCCACTTTCCCATGCATCTGCATGTGGAGACATATCCAATTGTCTTTGAGTTCCATTCTTGTATTGTGCTTGTTGTCTCAATGCAACATCTATGCATTACAGTGATAATATGCACATTGCAGAAGATGCTTTCTGTGCAAACAGAAAATTTAGTGAATTGTATGGTTAGCATGATTCAAAATGGTAGGAACTCGTGGTGTTTGTTTCCTATTTTTTCTTTGGTAAAATCAGCTGCCTCGAGGCCATAATGAAAATAATCATTTGTTGGTGCTCCAGACAATTTAGGTTTTGTAGCTTGATTATGCGTTCTTCTGATGGATTGATTCTGATGCAGGTCGTCATTTGTGTTGTATAGGGGCCCTTTTTTGGAGATTGGAGCCTTCTATCCAGTATCTGTTCGATACTTTAGGGTGTTGAGAAAAAGGTACTGGGGACTCCAGGACCTTTTTATATGCCCCTCATGTTGGCTGAGGGATGGGAGTGGTTTTTAAGGAGGCAGCTGATTAGATATGATTTTTCTTGCTTTCTGGGCCAAGGAACCAAGCTTCACAACTGCACTTTTGGCAGTGACATTGGGTGCTGCAAATTGGCACACAAGGCCCTAAAGATATTCGGTACGTTCATCCTTGGAAGCTCTTTCATGAAAGATGGGGTGGGGTTGGATCTAGGTGACTACGAAATGAATCCATGAATCACGCAGCAAAATGGCCATTCCCATCCCCAACTCTGATTATATTTGAAGTTACTGCCCTGGTCAGAATTAAGAAATATACTTCGCCGTTTGTTTCATCCCTGATTCACCCAGGTGGTAGCCGCTGAATCGATGTTAAAAAAGGGGAACCTCATTGATGGATCATCTCTAGTGGCATTATTTAAACGGTATTTAGCTTAGCTTGCATTTTAACGGTTGAACAGCTGCCAAACATCTGGATGGGTTTCAGGAGAGTCCTCAAGGCCGCACGGCCAAGGGTATTGTGGAACTTATATACGTGGCTAGAATTGGCTTCTTATCCCCACAAGTTTTCCTGTCCCCTTAATTTTCAAAAAGCCGCGCCTGTGACGAGTCCTTTCAACCTTCCTTTCCCGACAAATGCCCCGTGTATAAATCCTTAGTCCATGCATCAGTTCCACCATAATGGGTTATGTGACTACACTAATGTGCGTCAGCTGCTGCTGCTGGCAGGCGGCATCACTTTTGGATAGGGCTGCTGAAGCCAGTTGTATCTTGATGCTGCAGTTGGATACCCACGCAGTGGGATGTCATCATGACAGTTTTTCAAATTGTTGATTATGTCAGTTTCAGGAATTTGCCTGGTTGATTTTTTAACGGCGTTGTTAGTGTATTTTTAAGCATCTTCTCCACTGTGAGCTCCTGATGTGGCGCATCAAGGTGATCCTTATCGTCTTGCCTAACATGAAATTAGTTTGTATGGTAAGACTTTTTTTAAAAAATTCAACTTTCTTACACATCCTTTAATGTGATTTTATTCTTGATTATCTATCATATTTCTTTTTTGTTGCTTCTGCGTTACAATTACATTTCCCGTTTTTCTTATGGCCATTCTACTTTATTTTTATTTTTTGAACTCTTAATCGTTAACCCTGTTTTATTCGGGAATGATCATCTTTGACTGGAATCATAACACCCTTTTTAAAATATTTTTTTTTATATAGAACTGTTGTACTAGTATATAATCCATAAATTAAAATTTATCATTTTTAGATGTGTAAATATATATATTTTTGAGTTTTAAACAAGGGTGTTGTGGTCATTTTTACCCTTTGTAAATTACCACAATATCACTTTCTTTCTTTCTTGAAAATTTTCATATTCTCAACTTAGTTCTTTTAACCTCTTCTCCCAAATGGACCTTACAAGTGGTCGTTGGTCTCTCTCAGCGATAAGGGAAGATTTGGACGATGGGGATACTGAATAGATGCAACTGACTGGGGAAGTAGTTGCATGCAACCTTGTCATGTGGGCTAAAAGAAGTATTTTGGGTCTTAATTATTTGTTTGGTGTCCGAATTTCAGCCAGCCCGCACATTCCGGGACAACCGACCATAACGTCATAATGATAACCAAATCTCTCAGCTGATATCGACAAAATCTGATGAGATAAATTCTAATTTGCTTTTGGTTTTCTGTTGCAACAAACCTGTTTTATGTTTCCTTGGACACTACTTAGGCTCAGGCTTCGTTTGTATGCCTTTAGGGTGGGAATAGCCACTGTATGGCTTCGGGGCGAAATTGATCCTTGTTGGTGGTTTGCACAAAGTGCGGTCAGCAAAACTACTAAGAAATGTTCTACTCAAATAGCCGAATGCCTAATCTGCTGTTGTCCCAAACGAAGAGTTGGCCCAGACTTGTTTAGGACTCAAATAGAATTTGCGATACCTAGGTATGAAGTTGAGAGTTCGATTGCATGCTGGCACAAGCTGACTTTGTAATCATTTTTCAGAATTCTTTCTATAAGCATGTGGCCCAGCTTAGAATGGACCAACATATCAAATTATATATTTTTAATTCTTTCTAATATTTTTAATTTTAAAAATAATTTCTATTTTTGATTTCTTTAATATTTTGAATTTTAGAAATCAAGAGATCTTTTTATTTTTAAAATTCAAAACTATTAAAAAGAATTAAAATTTAAAATTCGACTCATGCCTCTTTTTGATTTTCGAAATTAAAAATATTAAAGAAATTAAAAATAAAAAATTTGATGTGTGGTACAATCTAACCTTGGCCTTAATCTTTACACTTTTTTTTTTTTTAAAAAAAAAGAAGGTCCTGCTTATGCAATCGTGGAATGAGAACTGATGTTGAAGGGCAAAGCTTACTTGACTTCGAAGTAGAATTGTGTTGCTCCAAGAAAGATGAGGTAAAGCCCATATTCTAAAACTCTTAATAAGATGATTTGAAAATTATCATCGAATATACGATACCGATCTTTGCCAGAATTCTAGAGCAACCGTTAATGCATTACCACATTGAAGCCTATTACAGTCCGCTACTTGCATCCTTTGATTTTTCGACGTTCATCCATAAGTACGCACTTCAAACATCGCTTAAATATCTAAAGAAGTTCAATAACAAAAAAAAAAAAAAAAAAAAAAAAAAAAAAAAAAAAAGAAAAAAGAAAAAAGAAAAAAGTGAAAACAACAGAACGTGAGTAAGTAGCTAATTTAGATGAAAAATAAGGATAGTATTTGAAAATCTAGTTAGCAGTGAGAAAAATTGTGTTTTAACGTAAGTGAAAGAAACTCTTTTCTCAAGTTACAAATGGGAGTGGAGAAGAAAATTAATTAATTCTTTAACAAATGAATGGCATTGTTCATGTTCATCAACCAGTTGACATGTCAGTGCTGTTGCTTGTCCTATTTTAAAATAAATTTTTTTGCAAATAAGCTATTTATGTTGTTTGATCTATAACACCAATAACTTTTTATATACTCATTTTCAAAATTTAGCTATACAGACACACTCAAACTATATTAGTTTTTTTATAGCATGTAAATTTCTAATCAATGCGTTTTTTTGTGTCGCAATTTACATACAACTACATATGAGTATATAAGAGTTCCATTCCTATAAGCCTTGCTTCTCTGTAATTTTATTTATTTTTTAACCTTTATGATTGATGAGAAATTCACTCTTACCTATTATATTTAACACTATATATATCATCATGAAAATTTCATCATTTTGCATGAGCTCAATTTATAAATGTGTAAGATCAATGTAATAAAATAATTTGATTCTAAATATTAATTTTAAAATTATATTTTCAAAATTTAATCTATATAAAATATCATTATGATTGTATTTTTAACATTTAAACCATGCAAAATATCATTCTAACATCGATAAATGATTTTATAAAATATTGTTACATTCTAATACATATGTGAATAGATTTAAATATTTTTTATATTTATTCATGAATATATTTTAAAGCAAATGTGGCCATGTGTGTCTATAATTGGATGAAATTTGGCACGTTAGTTAAATAAATGATGTTAAATATAATTAAATGGAGTGGACTTTCTATCACTCATCATGTTAGGAAAAATGGATGAAATTATATGAAATTATTTTTGTACAACCTAGTTGTACAGAAGAGAGACTCAATACATAATGTAAATGATTTAGATATTAGAATTAAAGTTTTAAAAATAGAAAAATTAGCTCGTGAACTTGTTAGTGTAATTGGCTATATTAGTATTTATTTTTAAGAAAATTAATACTACTTCGTTAAGAATGACTATGACTTGTAAATTCAATCTAATAATTTAAAATCTATATGTTAGAGTATGTTTGGATACCACAAAAAAAATTTCAAAATCGAAAATTTAACTCTTTACAATTTTTCTATTTTTTAATCATTTTTTACATTTATTTATATAATTACTGTACATTTCAATTATTTTTATACAATAACTCACATAATTGACCTATTTATTTTAAATTTATTCTATTTAATTCTTATCATTATTTTATTATATAACATTATTCTCTCAATTCAAAATTATTTACTCAAAAAATTTTTCATTTAAAAATTTTACCACTTCCCAAACACATCTTAACTATATATTAGAACCTAATTTCATTTTAAAAGGACAGCTGACGTGCATTCAATCTAAAAAATGCGCCCAAACTTTTGAGGCATTTGCATTTAGGTTTCTCAAATTTGCAAAATCCGCATTTTTCATCTTTAAATTTTATATTTGTGACGAATGACCTCAATTTCATAAATATGCCACATTGGTCTCTCTACTTTAACAAATACATAATCTAGTTCTCTTAAGTAACGCCCTGATCAGTGTTAACCTTTTAATATGAAATTCCAAAATGCCCTTTTGATAATTTTATCCAAACCTTAAATAGATTGCACTTGTTTGGTTAAAATTTTTCTTGTGGGCCTTTCTTATGGTATTGCTCTAAAGGAATATTTTAAATCCGTTCTGCTTTTATGAAATTCCTTTTTTATGTAGCTTTTTTCATTTTTAACATTTAAATGGTTGATGAAAAATTTATTCTATCTATTATATTTAACATTATTTATAGTATCTTGAAAACTCTTTATGTGTCCAATATTACTATATATGGACCTATTAAAAATTAACATAATAAAATAATTTAATGTTAAATATTAATTTTAAAATTGTATTTTTAACAACTAAACCGTCTAAAATATCATTTCTATTTGGATAAATGATTATATAAAGTATTATTGCATTCTGATATATATGTAAATTGATCTCTATGTTTTTTATGATTTATATATGAATATATATTTTAAAAAAATGTGCTTGTAAACATGATTGAGATGAAGCTTAGTTTTCTAGATAAATAAATATTGTTAAATATAATGAATGGATTAAATTTTTTGTCAATGATTAAAATTCTAAAAACAAATTACATGGCTCCGCTTGGAGCCCATTTTCAATTTTCGTTAAATAGTACGATATTTATTTTTGATATTAGAAGGGGCAACTTGATCATTTTATTTGAAAGTTTAACAGATTTAGGTCTTGATGTAACTGAAGGAGCCAAGACTTTTACATTTTTCAAACATTTGAAGTCATCGACTGTAAATTCGAAACTTAAAAATTAAAAAGTGCATATTTTACAAAGCTGAGGTACGTATATGTCATTCCTCCCAAAAATTTTTTGAAAGTAGCTTTCCAAATAACAATGTTAAATCATCTAGGGTTATTAACATCTAAGTCGACTGCCGGTAGAAATAGCTCATAAACTGTGATCATAAGAACTATTTTTTGCGACATAATTTTGCTGCAAGAGGCTAAACATTTTTAAAACCATTCAGCTGCAAATGTGTAGCGGCATATGCACTTAGGGTGTTAAATAAAATAAATTTGTTTGAAAATATCACCTAGCATGTGTTTTGCAACAAAATTCTAGTTGGTTGCAAAATAACTCTTGTTGTATATTTCCTTCTTAATAGCTGTTAGCAACAAATTGTATAATTGATCTCAATAGTTATCATAATTAGTAATTAAATAAAGTTAATTAAAATTTATTATAATTAGTACCTAAATAAAGATGATTAAAAATATATTTTCTTATAGTGTGTACGGGAGTGTGGTAGCTCTGCCCAAGAACTTCTGTGCATCTTCTTCAGCACTTTTTAACATAATTTTTTATGTAAGTACTTAATAACTTTATCTTCAATCACTAAGAAGTTTACGTATTTTATTTTATTCAATTATATCTAATCAATGCTTTATCGAAGCATATTATTTTCTATTTTTTCCTAGATTTTAAGACATTTTTCCCACCTCTTTTTCTTGTTCCTAAATGGGCCCTCGCTCTCAGACTTCCCCTCCAACTTAGCTATTCCCCAGATTTCCAAATCCCAACATTGTCGTTATTTCTGACGCCGATGTGACCGTTGATGGATGTTGCATGCCCATGTTGCAAACAGTATTTGATAAATCTTTTAAAGAATTTTTTTTAAAAAAATTGAAACATGGTAATGTGATATAATAAGTTAACAATGAAGAGTAAAATAAATAAATAAATAAATAAATAATTTTTTTATAATGATTAAAAAGTAAGATAATCATATATAAAAATATGAAAAAATTGAAAAATAGAGTACCAGTAGATGGAAAATTTTAGAGTTTTCTTGACAATGTTTAATTTTGGTAGAAAAAAATTAAAAAAGCACCTCTTCAAGGCCACATTTAGTAATATATGAGTGTGAAAATTATGGTTTTTTCATGAAATTTGGTTTTTCAAGGTTAGTTATTGTTCCATCAATCACACTATTTTTTGCTTTTTTATCCTTAAATTCTAATAATTTTCTTTGCTAATTACATACATAAAATCTATTTATTCTAATTATATTTCTATCATTTATTATTAATCATACATTTTTTAAAATATTATCTTTTTCATTTTTCACTATTTTCCACCGTCGCACATTTTTACACGTTACGAAACTTAGGCTCGAATGCTAATTTACCGCAAAATGGTTTAGGCACAAAAATGTCAAAAATGCGCAAAAATAAGATTTTTTGTAATCGGTAATCCTACAACACAGTAGCACGACTTCCCAGAATAGGAAAGTGCGCAGCTTTTGGACTAAAGAAATAAAAAATGCGTGCGCAGCTTTTCTGGCACCGCTTGGCCACTTTTTGGTAATCCTACATGGCTACATCACACCAGCACGACTTTCAAGGTAGTGCGCAGCTTTGGACTAAAAAAAAAAAAAAAATTGCGTGCGCAAGCTTTTCTGGCACTACTGGGCCCTTTTTTGGTAATCCCACAGCACAGCAGCACGACCTCCAAGGCAGGGTGTAACTCGGTGAGTTCCGTTCGGACACGTAGAGTTTCGTTTTCTAGTATACAATCCTACCCATTACACACATGGTTGTTTCCGGTTCTGATTTCGGTTCTAAATCCATTACTTTAATATTTAAATATAATATTTTAAAATTTTTTTTATATTATTTTAAATAATTTAAAATGATACTTATTTATGTTTTAAAATTATAAGTACGTATATTATTGTTTATATTATTATATAAAAACATGAAATATAAACAATCATGTCCCAGTCATTAAAACTATTAATATATTATAATTATAAGTCACAAGTGTATTCATAAGAGTCTTTGGAAAGTCAATGATGTATATATAAATAATCGAACCAGTTTTATACTTTACAAGATACAAAAGTTATTTAAATTTGAATTTATTAAAATAATTATACACATGAGATGTTGTAGACAAAACATAATACATGCTATATAATATATATTATGCACATAATTAACTACTCAGATAAGTACCTATGCGGGTTGGTTCTGAGTACTCAACATATCTATCCTACTCGTACCTTATTTGAGGAAGTTAGTAATAATTTATATTCTATTAATACTCATATATAATATTTTCTATTATATTCTACTCAAATTAAGGGTGATTATGCTTGGATACCCTGTCCAAGTTGCACTCAAATTCCAAGGTAGGTACGTGCGCGGCTTTGGACTAAAAAAGGGGGAAAAAAGTGCGTGCGCAGCTTTTCTGGCACCGCTTGGCCAAACAGACCGAAGATGGAAGAGTTTCAGTAATGCCAATCGCACCCTCTTCAACTAAGCGGACGTTTAGAAACGGAGGCAATTTTCTTTCCGGATGCTAATAAATAATCATACAATTTTTGTTCATTTGTACCTTTACATTTCAATTATTTTCTTTACCAAACCATCTCCTACACACTTATTTATTTCAACTATGCTAGTGTCATTTTCCATCAATCATATATTTATCAAAATATTCATTTTTCTATTTTTCATTATTTCTACCTAATTCTTGATCCCGGTAGTCCGGACTAAGTAAATGACTCACTTAGCTCACCTTAAAAATTTTATTTAAAATAATTTTTTTTTGTTTTTTCTTCATACACTTGTTTATCTAAGTGCGTTAAATAAATCAAAATTTACCATTTTTATATATGTGTATATATAGTCTTAAATTTTTAAAAATAAGAGTATTTTAAATATATATATACACATAGATGTTTAAAAATCTAAAAAATAGATAAATATATTTCAAAATGGTAAAACTTGGTCTACATGTTAAATACATTTAGATAAACAAGTGCACAAAGAAAAAATAAAAAAAATTGTCGTAAATAAGTTTTTTAAGGTGGGCTAAGTGAGATATTTACTTAGCCCGGGTTAACAGGATCACTCTTCATTTTTTTTACTGTACCAAACCTCCTGTAAGACTCAAAAGTCAAAATAAAAAGTGGTGGGCCAATATATCAATTATTCAATCAACAACTGCTGTCCGTAGATAAGGTCACTTGGTCAAGAATATTCTTTTACAAAAGTACGCGTATATATATATATTTACAAAAAAAGTGGCAATGGACTACTTTGTCATTTTCGGTTCTCCCACGTGCTACTTGCCTGATCCTAGCAGGAGCGGAGATCCATCCCGTGCTTAAGCATGCAACTTGGGCGAGCCCGGTTTCATGCCCTGTGCCCGGCTCTGGTCCTAGTTTGGATCGCGTTCAACTTGATGGAAATGACTGATGTGAACCTGAAAAATATATGACATATATGATGAACGCGTACAAAATTCTGATTATTAATTTCACAAGGATAAAAATAAATAAATTCAATTTAGCACGTTTTTAAAATCATAGATAATCATAGGTACAAAAATTTCCTGACCCCGCGAAAAATAAAATACTGCTATTTGGGTCCTTAGGTTCTGTCAGTCACGACAAACAGGCTTCAGTCCGTCATCGTCCAAAAACACAGCTGCAAGGAGCCCATTTGAGATCGGGGAATTGGTGTGCGCATTTGATGGCTGACTTAGGAGCGCACTCAGCTGAATCGTCAATGTCGTCATGGTGGGGAAGCCCACCTACGTGTTTGTCAAACCCTTGTGTATATGAATTTTTTACTCAGTATAGCGTATGTAGTATTTTACATCAAAAAAAGAAAAAAAGAAAAAAAGGAGAGCCCAGCGCCATCACCACGTGTATGATTAGTGACTGGCGTGAACGTGTTGAGTAGTATGAGTGAGAGATTCAAAGTTCAAATATTAAGAAAAGAAATATTGTTATCCTACTTCTGGAGTACGCTTCTCCCGAATCCCCGGTCATCAAAGATGAGCAACACGATAAAAAGTTTTTTTTTTTTTTTTTTTTTTTTAAAAAAAGAAGAAGAAGAAGAAGCCTAGCGCAGCCCTGCTGCTGCCTCCTCCACTCAACACCAGCTGTCCATTCGACCGTCGATCTGCTTCAACGGACTGCCTGCCGTCGTATAATATATATAATACGCATTCCTAGAACAGTTTTCATGCTCTTGAATAAGTCTTGCTTGCGCCCATCGAAAGTCTTTTTATTTATGCTTGTATCCACTTGGGGAACTAACCACCAAATGAACGGTTGGGACTTTAAGCTTTTTCCTGATCTATGCTGTCGCCCTCGCGCTTCAAGCTGCATGTGGCTTGCTCGCTTCAAAAGAGATAACGAAGGGGAAGCAAGTCCCATCGCAGGAACAGCATGCATGCACGTGGGAGGGAGAGGCGGCTGGGTTTGTGTTGAAAAACTTATGATACGTCAACATGTGCCTATGTGATGTTAATGGCGTTCATACTCAACTAGGGCATCAGCTTAATGCTAAAATTCGTACGTACGTACAACCTAGCGACATGAAATCAAGCACAGATCAAGAAATTTGACAAGAGATGAAGATGGCGATGGTGACTATTAGGGATGTAGGTTCATATCAATGTTGATTGTATTTTTATCTTATTTTTAAGAATTTCTACCTTATTCTATTTTAGGCCGATTCGATTTGAAACTTAAGATAACCTAGTTTTTAGGTTGGATGGGTTGAAGTTTCGGATATAATTCAATTATTTAAAATAGTTTTTATATTGTATTTAAAAACTATAATCTCATTGTCGATATTACTTAAAAACCTACAATCGATATCATAATAATATAATTTTAAATTACATTAATTTTTTTGTTGGTATCTAATACATTAACTAAATTGACTAAATAATAGATAAATTAAACAAGTCTCTAGATATTTAGATAATATATTTTATTAAAGATATCTTGAGCATATATTAGTTATTAGAGTTGGTTTTTGGTAGTTGTATTTTGAAACCTATTTTATTCTAATTGAACATGGTATTTTCTTACTTAGAACCTGTCTTATTTTATGGGTAAACAAATAAAAATTTACCCTACCCATTATGAGTATTTATTGGTTGATTCATGGATACTCTACCTAAGTCAAGTGATGATAATAAATGAAGTAGAAGAAAAAGGAAAGCACATGAGAATCTTCTGTGGGCAATGTATTTTATGCAACTGCTTTTACATCGTTATCAACCTCCCCATTTTCACATCATTGATGTTTTTGGTTAAATTCAAGTCGATTGTTATAATTACTAATATATTATTTGTTTGTTCGTTGCATTGAAAATTATATTCTTACGAGTTCTCTTTTATTTAATGAGCCTATCCAAATTTTCACCCTAACAACTTTTGGAATCATCAAAACATATGTAAGAATAAATAGAATCATTAATTTTTCCATGAAAGAGATGAAGTTTGAATTTCATTCACATTTTACTTTTATGATTGGTTTTCGGAATCCGATTATTCTGTTAAAATATGAGAGGATTAAGCTTGTCAACTTGCAAGTGGTTAACCATACTAACACTGCAAAAAAGCACAATTTTATGCAACAAATTAAAATTTTGCTGCGTACGAAACTATGGGATTTACTAGTGTGCACTTGGCTGCACCAGCAAATGGATCTTAGATCTATAATCAAATCAAAATTCATAATTTATATGATTTAAAATCATTTGTTCTATAGTGATGCTAAAAATAATTTCAATCTAAGTCTTCCGAGGCTATGAAGGCATTAAAATATATACTATCATATGTAAATTATGAAAATATTTAGACTTAGTTTACATATGTATTAGAATATTATAATATGATATTGTTAATTATAAAATAACAGCCGGGTGTATGTTTATATGACCATCTGATTTGAGCACATACAGGGAGGTCCATTGACCAGCAATACTCGTCCACATCATGGATGTGCAAGTCATCACTCATCAGTATGGCACTTCAATCGTCTTATCATGCACGCAGAAAAGAAAGTTTGGAAGATGAAGATGCATTTGATATGATATTATAGCTAATTTTTTGATTATTGTGTATATATATATATATATCACATCTCAATTTATATTACAATATTACAGAGGAAGACCATAAACTCCGAAATATTAATGAAAAATCACTAGTTACCAAATATCAATAGGAAGATAAAGCATCCAAACTATCAAATCTGAATTCGAAATCGGAACAACGACAAAAAGAGGTAGCGGCTTTGACCACTTTCGTTAATTGCAGGCGGCAAATTATAGATATTTTTAATTACCCGATTTTCACATCATTATATATGCGGTCCCAGGAAATTTTTTGGCTCTATGAAATTTAATATTTATTTGATATTTTATTTATTTTTGAAAAATAAAATATTCAATAAATTTAAAAATGGTCGAATTTCACAAGATGAAAAATTAGATGAATCCCACACATTTATAAAAAATTAAAGAAAATTAAATAATTTCTACCAACGACAATATAGCAGGTCACAGGAGATCAGTGTCCAACAAATGAAAGACAAAATATAAATAGCATCTACAAAGAGATTTGTACAATCTAATAGCTAGAGAAGAAGAGGAAAATGCAAAGGAGCAATAGTAGCATAAAATAATATAAATTTTGATATTAGGTTGTCCTATATTGGTTATAAAAGGAGCTTTGTGTGCGATTATAAGAGTCTCCATTTGTCGGAAATCTTCTCGCTTTAAGTCGAGGTCCCTTGCCTTTAGTTAGTCAATCCAAACAAAGTAACCAATTTCACTTAGCCTCTTAATTAGGAGCTAGCAATAGCAACTGTGATAAATACATTTATTGGCCTCTAATTGTAGGGAAGTTTTATTTCTTTGATTAGCTTTTAGAGTTGAGATGACCTATAAAACACTGAACGACAGTATTAGAGACCTAATTTAAAGTCATGATGTCAAAATTCATTTATATTGAAAACTTACACGTATAACTTCCACATATAAAAAGTTCTTGATTATTTAAGTAATGTAGTTGTAAATGATCATTACCTATATATGTATATGTTCACCTGTGATATTTATGCAATTGTTAAGTGGCATTAATGTGCAGCCCGTGTCTAAGGAACCCAAAATTGTCCAATTCTTCCCACGGGCTTCTTGCTTGCATTGGCGACCTCCAAAAAAAAGGCTATTCTGTCGGCTAGCAGACATAATCAATTAGAGACGAAAGGTAAGCGCATTGCTGCCACTAGGCCAATTGGAATCCCGCAGGTACGTATATATGCAGGACTTACGTACGGGCGGAGTTTCTAACTAAATCGTGGGTTTGATATTATGCCTGTTTCGATCGGTTTGGACAATACCCAATTAGGGATCGACCGAAGTAGATGGAATTCAAAGATATATAAAATAATATTTAATAATCTAGGAGAGAAGATGAAGATGGAACAAGATTATGTTATTACAAGAAAATTCACTTGTAGCGACACTAAAATTTATCACTATAGCTTAGGTTTCTATTTACACTATGATTTCCTTGTAAATTAATTAATAGCAAAAGACTTTAGGAACAAATTTCCGAGTTGTCACTTAAAGTATGCTTTTAGCTATACTTTTTTAACATCTATTATATTATCATTATTAGTACTAAGAGCTGATTTTTAGATATGATAATTACTTATGTCGCCAAATATATTCTTTTACAACAAAAAGTACTAAAAACATAAAAAATATGTTGAGAAATATTAATTTTATCACAGTGCGTCAGATTCAAATTAAGCAAATAAGTCAAGAAAAATACAATAAAATAAATAGGATTACTAATGAATCTTTGGAAATGTAAATAACTAATGAGAGATAGAAACAAAACTGCTACATAATTAAGGTTAGTGAAATAGACAAATATGACACATTAAAATTAGGGGTATAAATTGTGACCATCTCTAGCACAATTGACTCTACATCTAGGAATACAAAAATTCATGCTTGAGGTTTAGGATACGAACCTTGTGGCAGCAAGCTTAGGATTATCAAACTTTGTAACAAATAAAAAAAAACTTAGGATTATAAATTAGGTTCAGTAAACTCATGACACGCCTTTAACTCACCTTCTTTTGACTGACCGAAATTAGTATTTTGATAATTTAGGATTAGTATGGGCTGAAATTTTTGACCCAAACTCAAAAACAGAGTCAGAGCGAATAAACTATATTGCAACTTGAATAGGTATAATCTGACTCACATACATGCATTTATAAAAATATAAGCATAGATTTTATTTATTCTTATTTTTAAAAGATTTTCGTTATTTAGTGAACTATAATTTAATTTTTAAAATTATGTCTTCTAATAATTAACATGTAAATTTAGTATAAATGACATTTTGGACTAAATAAATATTTAAAATACAGAAAATTTTAAAATTCACTCAAAATTTTAATCAAATTATGAGTTTAACTTGTAAATAAAATTGTCAATAAGGTATGCTTTGTTAACTTATTTCAATAAATTTATTACGTTAATTATCAATGTTTGCTAACGCTTTGTTGTGGTTAATGATGTTATATTTTCACTAATTAGTAATATGTTGAAATATTCAACTTTTGAATTTAACATAGATGTAATTTTATATTTTTTTGTCTATAAAATTTTAAAACTATCATACTTAATTTACATTTTTTACCTCAACCGTTAACTAGATGTTTGACACAAGACCTATGGAAGTAAGGTAAGAGTTGAGTTGACTTTATCTCAACCTAGGATAAAATAAAAGATTAAATTACAGTTTTTCAAAATAATGGTATGGTTGATCTGTCTTGATTTTTATCCCTAATTAAAATAAAATAAAAGCTAGAGTGGGGAAGAAGAAAGTTTGGAAAAAAAAATCCTCTAATTATCCAAACATAGATGCCCTCTTGTTTTCAAGATGTATATATCTTATACATCTCAATATCACAAACACAAAAGCCGAACACCTTGGCCATAAAAACAAAAGCAGCTTTGTCTTTGCTCGTGGGTTAGTAGTTTTGCTCTAGGGTTAATTAGTAGCTACACCCTATTATTCAAGTGAATCGGAACATCTGAATGTGCTGAAGTTATTCCCATATATATATATATATATAACAAGTCAATGCTGTTTATTGGATTATGAATGTCAGTTGACTATGTTGTGCATGCATGGTGAGGGAAGGCATTAACAAAAGATGTGTGCTACGGCGATGTTTTTTGCAGCCAAAATAGGTTTAGTTGCATATATAATGGATTACAATTTAATACATACATATTTAAGGATGCTCAATACACATACGTGTTTCGACGTTTTTTTTTAATTTTTACATGGACTCAAATATAAAATTTGAAATTATAAAAATATATAAATTTAAATTAATAAATATTGGTGTATCAATTAAATATATGTGAGCTTATATAATAACAAAAAACTAAAAAAATGCTCATAACACTTATATGTGTCAAGACTCATTACATCCAAATGTATTGAATGGAAACCAATGTACAGTACAAAATGCAGCCAAATTGCCCAGCTCTATTATTCCTAGCCAAATGTAAAACATTGTGTTGACACCCCACCCGGGGCCCAAAGATGGATAAATTAAAATGGATTCCAAGCCCAAGTAAATTCAAGACAAAAAAAGGAAATTCAAGCCAAGCTAAGCAGGCTCTTTAACATCCGGCCCACAAAGAGCGAAGCTCTGGCCATTTTAACGGGCTCCACAAAGCAGCCCACCAGATGAAACAAACGGGCTTCGCTAAGCTCTAGCCCACCAAGCCTCAAAAGCAGGCTTCTCCACTATTTTGGGCCTCTACAACGGCCCACCCAAAAGTTATGGGCTAAAGCCAAACTCTAGCCCATCAAACCAAATCCATGGACCAAGTCCATGATCTCACTCAAGCCCAAGCCCATGGACCAAGTCCATGACCTCAAGGGATCCCAAAGCCCACTCCACCATCTATAAAAGGAAGAGCTCCCTTCTCATTTGGGCACACTTGAAGAGAGGCATCCCAAGGGGAGGACGAGAGTCTGCAGCAACGCCCTGGCATCCCGATTTTCCCGCTCTAGGCGCTCCAAGCCTCTCTTCCCACTTTCCCCTTTCCATCTCTCCCGTTCTCTTAAACTCTTTTTTATTTTCCCCCTTTACGCCGTGTAAACCGCCTCGGGTTGGCAGATTTTTCCATATTTGCTTCAACTCGAAGGCCGGAACCCGTTCTCTGTATTACTAGTGCCTTATTTCTTTAAATAGGGGTCGATCTCCCTTTAAAGATCGGTGGCGACTCCATTTTCTTTGTTTTCTTGTGTGCGAGTTTGAGCTAATGCCCTGTCTTAGCCGTCATGCCGCCAAAATCCCGAGAAAACACCCATACACCCGTTTTTTTAAAAGCTATGAGGCCTAACTCATTTTACCCCGTGTGAATGCAGGAAATCTAAGCCCACGTTGCCATTCAACACGATCCACATTTCTAAGGCCCGGGAAACCCATTCCTAGCCCATCGTAGCACTCCCGGCAAGTGCTATAGCTTGGCGACTCCGCTGGGGACGGCATTGCTAGTCTACATCGGCGCAAGGGGGTCAGAATTTGAGGATTGGGGCTCTTTTCCTCGCTGAACAGCGAGTTGCAGGGGAGTTTCCATCTTCTGGCAGCGAGTTTCTGAAGTTTCTACCCAAATCGCACAGACACCTAAAAAGTTTTTAGGTCCAGAGGCGTCCAGCTCAAAAAACGGACAGAACTCGTGAAGACCTGCTGGATACTGCC
>JAXCLR010000081.1:11181488-11191824 GCA_035584095.1 Annona squamosa
AAGCAATGACAAATCAACACATGAGAAGATGAATTCTTAGCATAGGCGAACTACAGAAAGCAAGCAGAAGATCACCCAAAAAAAAAAAAACTCACCGGAGCTAAGCGGCAGCGACGAAGGTAGACCGGAAGGATGCCAAGCAAACAACACTCACCACAGAAGACGAATAGAAGGCATCGACAGCCGCAATCCCAGCCGCTGCCGGAGAAGAGGAAGAAGGCCGAACGCGAAGAAGAAAACCCAACAGCGACGGCCGCAACCCAGCCGCTGCCGGAGAAGGAGAAGAGGGCCGGGTGCAACGGCGACGGCCGCAAACCCAGCCACTGCCGGAGGAGGAGAATAGGGCCGAGTGCAACGGCGATGGAGAGGAGAGCCGGACGCAGAAAAAAAAGAGACCCGGAGCAACAGCCACAACCGCCGGTGAATCGACGACAACAACAGAGCGAATGGCCGGACGCAAGGGAAAAGCTGTCCCAACAGTGGTAGCGGCTGCCGGATGCGGAGAAGACAGCAGCAGCGATGGCACACCGGCGGTAATGGCGGCCGGAAACTCAGCGGCAACAATGGCGGCGAGTGGCTTCAGGCAGCGGCAAAGGCGGCTAGGAGCGCTCGCCAGAGAAGAAAGAGCAGCAAACGGCAACCACGACGGCTTCACAGCGGCCGGGGGCAGAGCAGCCGACGGGCAGAGGCAATAGTGCCTTCAACGACAGCCGGAGGAGGAGAAAAAGCCCCGACCGCGGCGACCGGATGTGAGGAAGAAAGCGGCGGCGATGGAATATCGGCGGGAACGGCAATCGAAAACCTAAGGGGGCAGGGTCGGCGGCGACAGAGAGAAGAGAAGAGGAATCGAAGGGAAAGGGGGAGACCACGGCCGAAACCCTAAGCCCAGGAACATTGCAAACGGCCCCCCGACCACTTGCGGAATTGCAGAAAACCACCTGTATTCGGAAAATACACAAAGCAGCCCCGCAAGCCCTCTATATTCACGGAAAAGGTTAACAAGGAATTTTGTGAAAAGGGACATACCAGAGTTATATTTTCCAGAAAAGCCTGCAGAGATCTTTTGCAAAAGCCACCTTCAAGCCACATCTACGGAAAGACGCCACAAGTTTGCAAAAATGGCAAAATGGCCCAATGATCTGAAAAACTGTTTAGGTCAACAAGGTGACCGACGCTTTGCCATTTACCGTCAAGACGCCTCTGGCAAAGGGGGGCAGCTGTTGACACCCCACCTGAGGCCCAAAGATGGATAAATTAAAATAGATTCCAAGCCCAAGTACATTCAAGACAAAAAAAGGAAATTCAAGCCAAGCTAAGCAGACTCTTCAACATCTGGTCGACAAAGAGCGAAGCTCCGGCCATCTCAACGGGCTTCACAAAGCAGCCCACCAGACGAAACAAACGGGCTTCGCTAAACTCTAGCCCACCAAGCCTCAGAAGCAGACTTCTCCACTATTTTGGGCCTCTACAACGGCCCACCCAAAAGCCATGGGCTAAAGCCAAGCTCTAGCCCATCAAACCAAATCCATGGACCAAGTCCATGATCTCACTCAAGCCCAAGCCTATGGACCAAGTCCATGACCTCAAGGGAGCCCAAAGCCCACTCCACCATCTATAAAAGGAGGAGCTCCCTTCTCATTTGGGCACACTTGAAGAGAGGCATCCCAAGGGGAGCACGGGAGTCTGCAGCAACGCCCCGGCATCCCGATTTTCCCGCTCTAGGAGCTCCAAGCCTCTCTTCCCACTTTCCCCTTTCCATCTCTCCCGTTCTCTTAAACTCTTTTTTATTTTCCCCCTTTACGCCGTGTAAACTGCCTCGGGTTGGCAGATTTCCCCATATTTGCTTCAACTCGAAGGTCGGAACCCGCTCTCTGTATTACTAGTGCCTTATTTCTTTAAATAGGGGCCGATCTCCCTTTAAAGATCGGTGGCGACTCCATTTTCTTTATTTTCTTGTGTGCGAGTTTGAGCTAATGCCCTGTCTTAGCCGTCATGCCGCCAAAATCCCGAGAAAACACCCATACACCCGTTTTTCTAAAAGCTATGAGGCCTAACTCATTTTACCCCGTGTGAATGCAGGAAATCTAAGCCCACGTTGTCATTCAACATGATCCACATCTCTAAGGCCCGGGAAACCCATTCCTAGCCCATCGTAGAGCTCCCGGCGGGTGCTACACATTGCACTAAATATTCTTGACTGCATATGACAAATTTTGGAAAATTTGGCAATAAACCTTCTAACTTTGTGTATTTACATTTTAAACCCCGAAGTTTGTGTATTAGCATATTAGACATTGCAAAGTTTAGATCTTTGTATTTTAAATATCACAGCCTATGACATTAAAAATATCGTTAAACTACTAAAACAACATAGTCATGACCAAAAACCAATATCATTTTCCTGAACACAACCACCTCTTTAGAATCATGTGATTCTATCGTGCAGGTGATGTTGATTTTTGGTTATGACTACCTTACTTTCGCATATATATAACGGTATTTTCGACATTACATATGGGTTTAATGATGTTTTTTTAACATTGTAAGTGGTAAGCATTTAAAATGTAAAAATCTAAACTTTGCAGGGCCTAATATGCTAATACGCAAACTTCAACATCTAAAATGCTAATATGTAAAGTTAGGGGGTTTATAACATAAATTCCTCAAAAACTCTTAAACTACGTAGTATTTGCAACAAAAGTAATGCATATGCTGTAAACTGTTATATGCAACTAAATAAATATTTGCATTTACTTGTATTTATTGCAGGAAGATACATGATAGAGTTCAACTTTTATGAATCCTCACTCTTATGCAACTTCATTCATTTTTTACTTTGATAATTAATAAAAAATTCATTCTACTCATTTTATTTAGCATTGCCTAGATTCTCATGAAAATCCCATCATTTGTCTGGTATCTATTTGCTTAGGCCTTATTTACAAACGTGTAAAATGAATATAATAAAATGGTTTGATATTAAATATTAATTTTAAATTCGTATTTTCAACATCTAAATTGTTTAAAATAGCATTATTATGTAGATGAATAATTCTATAAATATTGTTATATTCTAATACATGTGTGAATGCATCTAAGTATGTTTCATAATACACTCATAAATATATATTTTTAAATAAGTCGTATGTACATCTTTGATTTGAATAAGACTTGATTTTCTAACTAAATAAATGGTGCTAAATACAATGAATAGAGTGAATTTCTCATCCATTATCAAAGTGAAAAAATTAATAAGATTACGTAAAACCACTTTTATAAAAGCTAACTATGTATACTTTCTTTATGTTAGCAATCATGAATTTTTTTCTAAGTACTAAGGGTGAATTAGTTTGGTGGATATGGTTTACCATACTCGATTGAAAAAGAAGAAGAGGAATTTGGAGAAGGAAATGGAGGAAAATCACATGATGTGACCGATGAACAATAATGATTAAAAATGAAATAAAGATAAAATATTTTGAACATGAAAGATACAAAAAGTAATTAAAAATAGAAATAGAATAATCAAATAGTCACAATGTCAAATCAGACGTATGAAAAGCGTGGGAAAATTCTTCGTCTCATAGCCGCTAAATCAAAAAGAAATATGATGATTGAAGTCACCAAAAGTCCAAGTTCTTGACATCACAACAAAAAAAAATCCAAGTTCTAAACTTGCGAGGCGAGCGGGCATCCGGGTTAGATGTTAATGTCGGGAGCTTTGTCTTCCGCCTCAGAAGCAATGTCTCCTATTTACATTTTAATTATGTTATTAAATTTACACTCGTTGAACAGGAATTAGAAAAAATATGCACTTGATACGACTTGAGTTTGTAAGATAAGAAATTAAAAAAAAAAAAAATTTTTGTGAGGCTAGCAAGACGAGATTGAGTATCTCTACTTCCCAAGAGTATCGAAATGAGAAGCATATATACAGCTGTTGAGCTTAATTGGGTGGGCTTACACAAATGCTGGAACAGCGATTGAGGACTAGGCCTGTTAACCTAATCTTGAGCACTGAGTTTGAATCGTTCAAATCCCAAGTTCAAAGCTTCCACGGCTCTGGCCAGTAAGCATCTTGGCACTTATGCTAGGCAAACTCCGGTTCCAATCCCGTCTCCAGTTATAATGGGGGTGGTATTAAATTCCTCCTAATGATGGGGCGTTATAGAATTTCTTCCACATTGTGAGAATTAAGTATATACCGATTGGTAATATGAAATGGTTTGGTGTTTATGAAATAAATAAACAAATAAACCAAGTTCAAAGACCGAGTAACATTATCACGGCGATTTCATCTTTGTTGCTTCCATGAAAAGAACTGTTGCTGATTTAAAAAAAAAATTTTTTTAATTTTTTTTTTTTTATATTAGGTGTAATAATTTCAGGCCGGTTCTCCGCCCATTTCCACCTCCTTTTAATTGATATGTCATTTTAATAGCCCCGCCTGTATTCATAATGCTAAAATTTGCTTGTGTACTACATTATTTCAATCATTATCAACTTTATCTTTGTTTCTTTTATTTTAATATCTTTTACGTCATTTCTTTTCCTTTCACTTGTTTACGACGCATATACCCATGTATAAAATTAAAAATCATCAGAGGGCAATTCATGGCTTTCATTGAATTTGTTCTACATCGATTAAAAACAGGAACCTAAAAATAAACATCGGCACTAGAGAAACACAATTCAACGTAAATATAAGATTGCACGAGGAATAAAATATATTATTTAAAGGCATGGAGATTCCATAAGGTTGCCCATAAAATTGTGCCACTAACGGGAGACGGTAAAAATTATTATTTTTTGGATATAAGGGCTTTACTCAGATTGTACTTCCTATGAAATTTGAAAATTTGAAAATTTATTTAGTATTTTTTTTAAAAAAAAATTAACAAAGACTTCGTTTGGAAATATCGTACATGAATAACTACTTTATTATTTTATTATTATCTCTATATTTTAATTTTTTAAATCTTTTCATATGACTATTATATTTTTTTAACTTTATTCTTTTTTACTTTCAATTTTACATCTATCGTAGTATATTCCTCTCTTATTTTTTAAATTTTCTTTCATTGTTTACTTTTTTTAGTTTTTCTTCAACAACTCTCCAAAACACGGTGATAGAAATGCATTTGATTTTCAACAAACGAATACTTTAAATTAGAAGTTGCTCCCGGAGGATGGATATTATTTATTTATTTTGTGTGGAAGAAAACGTCTGTACTTAAGGGTGGCGCGATTAGCATCCGCACCGGGCTGAGTCGAATTTTCAAATTTCAACGACGGGAATATTCGTGAAGTAGAGAGCTCTAGTGAATCGTGAATCTCGTGTGAAGTATGATCTAGCTCGTGATTCCTCTGGATTGAGTCAGAAGAATTAAAGTCGAATTTTAATCATATCTTATTTAAAAATTTTTAACATTAATTCATTTATTAATCTATTTAAAAAACTTCGACCCTAGCCTATTTATAACCCTTTTAATAAACGGGTTGACGGCTTATTAACAGGTTGTATATATACATATTACAAAATAGTAAAAAACTAAATCAATTTAAAGTTAAGTGATTGTTGTTTGTAATTGTCATAATAAATTAATCTATACCTACAAAATACATGATACAGTGAGATCTTCATTAGAAGGAATGTCTTTTCAACATGCCAACAAAAAGAAGGGTGATGACTCGACAAGATAGAGAGTGAGAGAACAAACAGGGGAAAACAGTACAGAGACAGAGAGAGGAATGATTAGAGATGAAGAGAGAGAGATAAAAGGAAGGAGAGAGATGTGAAGACCACATATTTTAGTTTATTTTCATTTTCATTTTCATTTTCATTATAACTCTTCTTTGCTTATGAGATAATTTATAAACATACTATTAGAAATTAATAATGTTAATGGGATGCATAACTTATATGAACATGACATCTAAGGGACGTATATATATGCATGTACTACAATCCCAACATATTAGGTTTTATGGGACACCATTCATGAGCGTGTTGGGACATGAGTATGAGTTGTACATTAATGGATTTTTATAGTTATGCCGATTGATTACGAGATGCTTTATTGAGTATAGATTTAGAAATGTATGATTGACATACCATTGTTGAACCTTATAACTATCTTTCATCTTGTAGAGTAGGTACGGGGTTGAAGGAGGCAGTGCCCACTAGAAAAATTGTTAATTATTAATTGTATGGGTAGAAAAACAAATTACAAATTGTGATTGGACTTGGCCCATGCTCCAGCTCGACCCGACTCGATGAGGGTATAGTTAGAAGGAGGGCTCGCGCTAGGGCTTCATTTTGCGCTCGACTGTCTTTCTCTCTTCTTCTCTTTCTGTTTTTTGCTTCTTCTTCTTTCTTTTTTTCCCTTCTTTTTAGTCCAATCTAGCCCTAGATATTTCCAAAAACTCTACCAATTGCTTTGAAGATCATCTATTCACATCAAGGAAGCTCGAAACCTCAGAGATTAAGTCTAGGGTCGCTGTTTTTTAGAGAAATCATGATCGAGGTAAGTAGATGTTGCCCCTTTCTAGATTTAGTGATGAAATCTCGTGTTAAACATGATATAAGGTTGGTGAAAATGTGTAGCGTCCAACAACTTTGTGGTTTAGGGCGTAGCGTTCGCAACAGTTTAAGGTTAGTAGAGTTTATGAAAAATATACTATTAATGTGCTATTTTATAAAATAAATGACTCGTTAACAATTTTTATATCATTAAAATGTGAAGTTACTCGATTTGGCTAAAACAAGAGTCTGAACTAGAGGTTCCCTCTTTTGCACCTACCACGTGTTTGGTGAAATGCTTGTGTGATAGTTGGTATATTGAATTTAAAATAAACCTTGTAAATTTTGTTAATGTTGTTTGTGTGGTTTGTGACATTTATTTCTATTTGTTATGTATGATCTGTTATTTAAGATGAGTGATCGTAAAAAAGTTGTTCATGACCTTTGATTGACATGAGGAGAGGATTGTTCATGACCCTTGATTGACATAAGTAGGAAGTTGTTTATGGCTCTTGATTGACATAATAGAGGATTGTTCGTATCATTTTCTTTATATGTGATTATATTCATACGTTCTTGGATGTGGACGTTGGATCCATATGACTTATATTGATCATGACATATGTATCTAGAATTTTACTTATTTTCACTTTGTGCTAACTATTATCTATTTAGTAAGTTTATTTAGACTCATATAGTTTGTTATTTTACTTTTAGATCACAAGCCAAATGAGGAGCTTCAAAGTGGGACAAGTGAAGGACCTAATCTTGGAGACCATTAGATTAACATCTCTTATCACAATTATATTGAAATTTATGCTCTTTTTTTATATTAGTATATGTTGACAATAACTTAGTCAGATTCAATTTGACAAATATATTATATTTAGTATTTTTAACTCGATTACAATATATGTAGATGCATATATATGATCCTTTGGTTTGCTTGTTGTATAAGGATAAATTTTAATAATTTTTTTACTATGTGAATGTCCTTATTATATGAAAATACAAGTGTATAAATATAGAGTTGAATGTCATATTTTGGAATGAAATTGAAATGCTTATAAATAACATGTCTTATATTTCATTCCACCAATTATATATTATGGGAAGATATTGCCAAATTTTTCTTAGGTTGTATGGTACTTATTAACTAGTTATTGAGAATATCTAGGCAATGGAGCGTTACAAGAGAGGAGAGATAAAGGTAGAAATAGGGACAGGGATGGAGAGAGGGATGATCGGAGATGGAGAAGGAGAGAGAGACAGGGAGGGAAAAAGAATCTTAACGAAAATACTTGTAGGCAGTGGTAGTGAAGGCGATGGGAAAGTCACAATATAACAATAAAGTAGATGTTGTATAGTTGTAGATGCAGAGTGGAAAATTGGAAATCAAAATGGGAGAAATAGATCTAGGATTTAGGAAATACATATATGGCAAGGGCTAAATGCACCCGGATGCACTTTGCTTCAGTGTACTTGGGTGCATTTAACCCATTTTTTAATTTTTAAAATTTTTTATATAACTGTTAATCTAAGTATATTTAACATGTGTATCAAGTTTTAATGTTTTTCAAAATTTGTCGATATTTTTCTAAAATTTTGAAAATTAATGACATTTTAGTAAATAGTTGTATAACGGAATTTTAAAAAGATATAAAAACCAGTTAAAGCACCTTAATGCAGTAAAGTTAAGTGCACCCAGGTACGCAGTTTCAATGCCTGCACATACTCCTTCTTAATGGGTTGTAAACGGATTAAATGGGTTATAAAATTTCAATCATAATCTATTTATTTATTTAAATGGTTAAATGAGATAGTATATTATAAACTATTTATTTAAGACTTTCAACCTAAATCCATTTATAACTGATTTGGATGGGTGATTTAATAGGTTGATCATGACCATTAATACCCTTAATCGTAAATGTCGTGCGAACTATTTCCAGATGGAGCATTGAGCTTCTAAATCGTGAATGTCGTGCAAAGTAGGTCATGCTTTTTATCCCATTACAATATGTTCAATTGGCTAATATGGGTAATGAGGGAGGTGATAGAGTGTGAAAAGAAATATTTTTCAAAAAAGTTCAAGAGTAATTAATATGATAAGAATAAAGTGAAAATTAATATGTTAGTCGTGTGGCAAAATAATTGGGATGGTTAGATAGTGAAAATATTAAATTATTTTTTAAAAATATATGGAGGAAATTTAGAATATTAAAGTGTGTTGGCGGTGGCAAAAATAAATTTCTCTCTAAAAAAATTATATAGAATGTAACTTATTAACTATTTCATTTTTTCACATATTTACATACAGCTGGCCAAGCTATTTTAATCTTACTCTCTTCACTTCTAATAATTATTTCAATTGTGTTATATTATTTTCTTATTTTTTTAAGACATTTTCCTCTAAATTTTTTTCCCACATTTTTGCCAAAATGGCAAATGTATCCTTAAGTAAGTTTATCAAATTATGTTGGTATTTGTAAAGTCAATATATACAATTTTCTTTCTTTTTTTGATTTTGGATCGTAATCAATGTTATCAGAATTGAACTGGTTAAGAGACTAGTACCAATTCAACTATTTTGGAAAATCAAATTGAACTAATGTATTAGTTATTTATTTGAGGTATATCATGTATTGATAAGATAAAAGCTTAAAATTCAGATATAAAAAGCAATGCAATAATTGGAATTGTGATAAAAATTTTAGAAGTTAGACAATGGTGCACTTAGTTTCATGTTATTGATTATATCTTTGCTAACATTAAATTATGATGTTGCTTTGATTTAAACCTTGAAAATTTAAATACCTATAAAAATTACACAATTTACACAGTCAAAATTAAGTTGTCGTATGATCTTTTACTATTGGACACATGGGGGTAGTCATGCATCTGGCCTAAAAATATATATATTTTTAATTTTTTCATGGACAAGTAAATTTATGTGTATTAAATCTATAAACTAAGTTTTACCATTTTTGGATATTTTAAATTATTTATTTTGGATTTTTAAATATAATGACATTTTCCTAATTATCTAAGATAGATAATTATGGGGCCCATTTTGAGCTTCATTGCACCAGAATTACGGTGTAGTTACCGTAAAATGAGCCCCATATGGTTATAAAATTATAATTTACTCCACCAAATGTATTTAGGATTATATATTCTATTGTCATATTAATTTTCATTCCAATTAGATATGTGTATGGATTCCATTTGAAAATGGTACAAATTCAACATAATAAAATAGTTTAATATAAATAACAATTTTAAAGTTATTTTTTCAACATGTAAACCATTTGATATAGAATTTATATATAGATAGATGATTGTATACAGTATCAACACATTTAAGTACATATGAGGCTCATTTTGGGCCAAATACATTATTAATTATGGTGCAACTTCACTGCATAGGAAAAGTCCTCTTTATTTCTCTATATATATATTTATATATATTGTTGTATCGGAATAACGGTATATTTGTCCATTTTTGAGCTTCATATATATTAGAATGCAATGAAACTTTATACAATCATTTATCCATATATAAATTTCATAACGAATGGTTTACACGTTGAAAAAATCACTTTAAAGTTATTATTTACATCAAACTATTTTTTTTACATTGAATTTGTACCTTTTTCAAATGGAGTCTATATACATATCCGATTGGGATAAAAATTGATGTGTTAATAGAATACAGTATTCTAAATACAATGGGTGGAGTAAAATTTAATTTTATCATCATATGAGGCCGATTTCAGTGCTAATAGTGGCGCTGCACTTGAATATTCATAC
>JAXCLR010000081.1:11205138-11241185 GCA_035584095.1 Annona squamosa
GAAAAAGTAGTTTTTGAAAATAATATATATGTATATATAGATATATATATATATATATATATATATATATTATACGAAAGAAACTCTCCTCTCTTTTTTTTTAACTAAAAGAAAGGGAAAAAAAAATATGGAGAACTCACGTTCTCTTCTTTGAGCGCGGAAGAGCTCGTATTCGCTGAGTTCTCCGGTCAAAGCTCTCTCCCTCGTTGTGTTGTTTTCTCGAATGAAAGGCCGAGTGCGGTATTTATAGGATTTTGGCCAAGCTTGGTGTGAGTTCCGCGGCTACTGTCGTTCCCGCGGAACCACCTCTACGCGGAACTGCACCGGAATCGCTTTCCCGTGGAACTTCGTCTCCCAGGTGGTTATTGGAAGCTATGTCTTCCTTATTCTTTCGTGGAGCTGTGTCTCCAGACTTCTTTGGGAAGATGTGTCCCTTGTATTTGTAAGAATGTCTCAGATCTTCAAGTATAATATGTGTTGAGATATATGTAATTGTACCAATCAAAAAAAAAAAAAACAAAAAGAAAGGACGCTTCTATGAAACTCCTCTTCTATGAAACCTTTTCTATTTTAAAAATCTTGATGGTTGATAGGAAACTCATTCAATCCATTATATTTAGTGTTATTTATGTTATCCTAAAAACCCTTTTATTTTTAAATTTCACTGTATATAAGTCTCATCTATAAATGTATAAAATCAACATAACAAAATAATTTAATATTAAAATATTAACATTAAAGTAGTTTTTTTAATATCTAAACCATCTAAAATATCTATAATATGTAGATAAATAAACTTATAAAGTATTGTTATATTTTAATACATGTGTGAATGAATCAAAACATTTTTTATAATTTACACATGAATACATCTGTTTTGAGCAAATGTGGACTATCTACATATTGGATTGGGATGAAACTTAATTTCATAGCTAAACAATATATAAGGAAAACAATGTGGCAATGAGAGAAAGTTTGTATTCTTATGATAGATGACGAAGGATGATATTATAGTATGATGGTTACATAACCCTATGGAGAGAGTGATTCAATGAGTATGGATGATAGTACCTATAGAGAGAATATAGCCCTTAAGTAGTGATTCATAACAAATATTTGTACAATGCGAATTTTTTTAATCATTTACTTCCCTTGTGTTATTTAATAGGGTAATTTATAAATATACTTACATAGTTTAACCATAATTATAAATATATACACATAGTTTCAAAAATTACAAATTACCTCCACATAATTTAATCAAAATTACAAATATATTTCGTTATGACAGCACCACTCACCGTCTAGTCGCAGGTATATTTGCAAAAACTATATATACCCACTTAATTTTTAAATTACAAATATGTCGACGTAGTTTGCACATCTTTACAAATATACCCAACACCGTAATAGTGCAGTAACAACATTATAAAAACATGAGTATACTTGCAATTACGGTCAAACTAGGTAGGGGTAATTTGCAATTTCTGAAACTATGTAGATATATTTGTAATTATAATAAAACTATATGGGTGTATTTGCAAATCACCCTATTTAGTATCTAAAGTATTAATATTATTCATCCATATATAGCTAATTATGATGCAAAAATTAAATATGTTGAAAATTTTTGCATATTATGTATTATTTTTAGAATTTATAGCTTCATATTCATTGTCAAGTGAGCCAAACATTTGCTTTAGATCACTTCCCATCTATAGATCATGATCTTACTCATTGGCCAAAGTAACGACTTTATGTAGATATATTTATAATTATAATCAAACTATATGAGTGTATTTGCAAATCATCTTATTTAGTATCTAAAGTATTAATAATATTCATCCATATATAGCTAATTATGATGCAAAACTTAAATATGTTGAAAATTTTTGCGTATTATGTATTATTTTTAGAATTTATAGCTTCATATTCATTGTCAAGTGAGCCAAACATTTGCTTTAGATCACTTCCCATCTATAGATCATGATCCTACTCATCGGCCAAAGTAACGGCTTTTTTTTTTTTCCATATCTGTGCAAGCTAATATGTATTTAGTTCACAAATAAGGACCTTGTATGTCTGCAATCCTATATCCGTTCATATCGTGGGTTTAATATGACATGAATGAAAAATATTTAAATTATTTTTTATTTTTAAATTATGTGAATCTCACCCAAATTTTCCTCCATGTGAAATTTGATAATGTTTTGAATTTGCTAGGTATTTTATTTTAATTTTTAAAAATCAACAGAATGGGCATTGATAGATTTTCCCATCTCATACTTCCCTCACATGAAAAATGGTAAATTCTGTGAAATATAGGTATGCATAAATAATGATAAATTTTGGTATATAAATTAAATATACATGGTTGCATATACAATGAGATAGTATAAAATATATAAAAATATAAAACCCATATGTATAGGATAAGTATGATCGACTTGGTGACTGGTTGAAATCCTACTAATATCTGTAACTAACGCTAGCTTTTTGAATCCTATGTCGTCCGTATTTGGATGTTCGTATGCTCGCTCTCAAAGCTGTCGTTATTTTATTCGGCTGGAATATGCTTGGTTGGTGGTTGGACAAGGACATGTCCTCGCTGGTGGAGACTGATCTTGGTAGTCCGGTCGTACAATATATTTTATAAATATTTTTTTTGTTTTCATATAAGTATGAGTCTAAGTATATTTAATTTACATACAAAATTTTATAATTCTAAACTATTTATACATTAAATTAATAGTTTTTGCCATTTTGTATTTTTGGCGGCGGTAAAATTTTTAGAAAAATTGTTTGTATAAAAGTTTTTGAAATAAAAGAAAATAATATAATATAATATGGATAATGACGAGAAGTAAATAAAATAAAGTTAAAATAAGTAGGTTGGTTATAATTGTATATAAATGATTTAAAGATGTAATAGTTATATAAGAAAATGTGATTAAATAATTAAAAATTAGGATATGTACCAAAAGTAAAAGGTTTTAATTGAAAAATTTATAGGCAGTAAAAACATACTCCCTATTTAAAAAAAAATTTCACCAGAAAACTGTTGGATTTGAAATTTAAAAAAGGTATCGCATATTCAAAAATTATAAAATTTAATATATAAACTAAATACACTTGGTCTCATCTATAATTTTATAAAAGACAAAAAAAAAAAAAAAAAAACATAAAACGCACCTATGTGCTGGAGCTAATTCATGTTAACTGGGACTAACAAGTTCAATTTCCTTACAGGTGACATTTACTCTTTTTTTTAAATAAACGGATCTAAAAACACTTTTAGAACAAATTCGGTTTTTCACTTTCTTTTTATCTATCTATTGACTACAATAAAAGTTTTCATCTCCAAAACGTAAAATTGGTTGCAAGTTTACTTAACAACATCAAAAAAAAAAATTTTATTATACAGTTGTTGCAGGTAATTACATGCCTATCAATAACAACACAGACAGCGATACACTAAGGTAAAACGGTGCTGTGACATTGTTACTTTCGATGCTACATTTCGTTATAGTGGAATGCATATTTATCACACTGATAAAAATTTCAGTGGAGTGTAGAACTTACTTGGAAAGATATTCTTTAAAAATATTAAAGTGGATCCTCTGTGGCCGGATTCAGTTGGGCCCCAGCTGTGTGTCCTGCTGTTTAACCCATTTCTTTTATTTTTTTAGTTTTTATAAACGTATTAAGTTAGGAATATTTAATCTATAAACTAAATTTTACCACAATATTTTTATGTTTAAAAATCAACAATAAATATAAACATATCCAAAATGATAAAAAATAGTTTCTAAATTTAACACGTTTATAAAAAAAATAAAAATAAAAAATAAGTTTTGTAGCCAGCAACTTACGGGATCACCCCTCACGATTAAATGATTTAGGTTTATGGTCTATCAAAAATTTTATCAACGTAATAATTTAGATTTATGGTCTATCAAAACTTTTATCAACGTGATAATTTTTTTTGGATGGAAAGAAAATCAACGTTATAATTATATTCTCAGTTAATCGAAGATTTTAAGATATGATCAACAGTTTAAATCTCAAGTTAATCCGTTACCATGAAATTACTCCAATGTAGATTGGTTTCATAAATGGTATACCATGGATTTAGACTTTTTGCATCGGGATCTACATAGTTCAAACGAAATTATAAATGCATCACCACTTTTGAAGAAATTGCATTCGTATCAATATGGTTTCCCTATAATTAGATGCATATTTTTCAGAAAAGACCAAAGTATCCCTTATCTTCCCCGCTGCCGGCTCCACCATCTGCTCCTCGACGTCAAAATCGAATACCACAGTGGCTACAGTTGCCCACATCCATTCAAATATGATACCAAGAAAACTCCATTTAAATAAAGCAGAAAAACCATCGAATCTTTAGTCGCTTCTTCATGTGCCCTTGATCCATAAATTTGCAGCTGCTTTCCATGGATTTGTGATTGTGGTCAACCAATAGAAAACCTGTTTACTTCCAATCCATTGTCGCCGTCCATGCAGAACATCTGCATGTTGCCAATTCTACCACACAAAATCTAAAAAGCATCTAGTAGATCTGGTCATCTCCAAATCATCACCATCACCACCAGGAAGCTACGCCATATATCATTCATGGCTAATCCGCTTTAGCATTGTTCTATGCAAAATCAGCCCAACAAAAACTAGTCGTCTTCTCCTGGCACGTTTACCAATGAAACCATCCTCCTTATGTACGACCGTTACCTAAACCTCTAAGAGTCATGGTAACTACAGTCATCAACTAGAAGAACCTTGGGCTATCCCTATTTTTTCCTGGCTACCCAACAACATTCATGATCGCTCAAGTTAGCAACCATAATTTCTGTAGATTTCACCCATCGAGATTTGCCATTGTCCATCGATCTGCTGCAATACATGGATATCTCAAAATTTCAAAAGGAGCCAGTCTATCTCGGATTTTAATGTATGTTGAAAATAACGTATTAGCAATAGCATCTCTAGATTCATGGTTGACCTCACCTTCAACAACAACTAAGCAACCACTTTTGCTAAACTCAGGGCGCAACATACTCAAGCTAAGAATCATGAGAAGAAATAATAATTAATTTGAAACAAATTAGCTTTTGTTAAGTTCCAAGATTTGTTTTGAGGGTCAGTTGAACTGGATTGGGGCTTAAATATCAATAGTAGAAATCATTTCCCACATGCAGTGCCAAATGTTGAGTCCGAATTTTGCTCAGGCTTCGCCGAATCGAGGTAAGAACTCTCTTATCGTCTGATTGAGAAAAAATAAAGAGAGACTGAGTAAATATATTTGAGTTTTTATATGAAAAAAGTAACCCATAAATACAAAGACATCCAAAAATTATGAAACCCATTCTAGCCAAATATCCATTATTCAAATTGTGTGATAACAAAATGTGTAGGATACAAAGTCGGAGTGCTTTTCCCCCAATATTCCCCCCCTCAAACAAGAGTTCTTTGCCTTTTATGTCCGTAGCTTAGCCATCTTCTAGTATCTATTGCTAGTGAGAGACATGATATCATCTCTTTGAATCCTTTTTCAGTGCAACATATCAGCCCTCAGTAGGCTAGGAGCTTGGCAAAGACAGTCGCATGTAACTTACGATGGCTGAGCCAGCTAAGTCTTCTACATCACCAACATCACATTTATTGTTAAGGAATTTTGCTGGGCACCTGGGCCTAAAGGCTACAGTACTAAAGATTGGCCTAGCCCTTATGTGCTTTTCTAATTTTTATAATTTTTGGATTATTATTTTTTTCTTCTTTGATAGGCAATGGAGCATGTAGCTGTATATTGCTTCTTAGAAAAAAAAGTATGACTTCTTAGAGAAGATGGAGTAGCAAGGATAGTAGGGGTATGTTAGTCTTTTCCTAAAATATTGTAACATCCATCAACGACAAATGATAAGCATCCAATTTAGGAGTAGCGAGGATATGTAGCTGTTCTTTAGGACTCACATATTTAGAAGATTCTTTAAGCGGTGGCGTTATAAGGTAGATACATTGCAGGTTATGGGCAACGTGGAATCGTGAGGGGATGACAACCATTGGACTCACTGCTCGCTAATTTGAAATGCTAATACACCCCAAATGGATATTTTTGCTTTTAAGTTTATGATAATATCACCAAACGCACAAATGATACACCATGCCACCATCTCGTACATGATGTCTAATTAATCAGGAGCATGTATTTATATGCGTACGATGAACAGCGTTCCAAAGTGTTTAAAGGATGATTGAAATAATTACGTGCAGCAGTATACTAGAGAAATACCAACTATGACTGCCATGTGCGGATGAGCCCGGAAAAGCGAGAGCCATGAGAGAAGGCGGTGACACTTAGGGGTGTTAACGGATCGGGTTAAAAGGTTGGAGCCTAATCCTAATCTTAACTCATTTAATATATCTCAACCCTAATTCGTTTATTAATCCATTTAAAAAACTTCGACCCTAACTCATTTATAATCCGTTTAATAAATTGGTTAACGGGTTGTTAATGGGTTGTGTTTGTTACTAATTTTCATGCTAAAAATCTTTAATAAAATTTATAAATTTAAATAAATTAAATAATTCAAAGCTAACATACGTGAATTTAATTTATTTTAGCTTGAAAACATCACCGTCAATCTCAAGTCACCTCTTTATGGTGTGTTTGGGAAGTTGTAAAGCTTTTTGATGAAAAGTTTTTTATATAAAAAATGTCAAATTAGTAGAAACTCATATGATATTATAGGGGTAATGATGAAGAGTAAAGAGAATAAATTTAAAATAAATAGGTTAGTTGTATTGGTAGTTGTGTAGAAATGATTGAACAGTAGAATTGTTGTATAGAAATATGTATAAAAAATCATTTTAAAAAGAGTAATTATGAAAAGTGACAAGTTTTAGAATGAAAAATTTTAACTTGACAACTTTTGCAAATTGCCAAACACACCCTTATGTCAATTCCTGTTATAACTATTATATATATATATATATTATAATATATTATATTAAATAAGTTATACGGGTTGAACGGGTTGGACGAATTAAATAAATGGGTTGGACGGGTTGACTGGTTGCGAAGCCTCAACCCTAATCCGTTTATTTAATTAAATGGTTGAACGGGTTAGCGGACCATAACCCATTTATTCAAAAATTCCAACCCAAACCCATTTATTAACTGGTTGAACGAGCGTGTTAACGGGTTGAACATGGACATTAACACCCTAGTGACATTTGCATGGAATTGAGGACCCACATTTCATTTCAAGAGCGTTTTTCATAAATCCTTTCGATTAATTTTCTTTTCGCCTTGACACGAAATATAACCATTTTTTTAATTCCCACCAACTGCTGTGGTCGTTCCTCAATCAAATCCCCTTATATATTTCCCCCTCACCTCTCCGTTCACACTCAAATGCGTGCGCTCTCTCTCTCTCTCTCTCTCTCTCTCTCTCTAACAAAAAAGAGTTTTAGTCGTTCCAATCATCATGTCTTTCGATCATCAAACCACCTCTTCGGAGATGGGAAGAGATCTGGGTCCTTTCTCCTTCACCGACCTCAACCAGATGCCCACGGAATCCTGCAGGCCTCTGCAAATTGATAGTACTCCTGACGTCATGATCTCTTCCTGGCTCGAAATGGACGACATGTACGCCTCCGCCATCCCCTTCGACGAAGCTTTACAACACCTGCGCTCGATCGGAGACCACAGCTTTCAGCTGGATACAACAACTCATCATCCTTCTTCTTCCTTCCTCCCCCAAAACTGCCACAGCCTTCAGGTAGATACAAAGACTCATCATCATCCTTCTTTTTCTTCTTCTTCCTTCCTACCCCCAAACCACCAAAGCTACAGTACCGAATCCTTCCTCCTCGACCTTTGCGACTTCGACACTACTCTTGCAGCTGACACCGATGCGTACTGCCCAATACTTCCCGAGCTCTCTGCAATCGTAGCTTCCAAAGAAGCTGCTACTGCTGCAGGGAAAGTAGCACCCGAAGCTGCTACTGCTGAAGAAGAAGAAGAAGAAGAAGACGAGGCAGACCGGTTCCTCAACGATAATCATCTCTACTTGATCACGCCAGCTGAAAGCTACGAGAGCTGCGCTGATCAGCTTCATGCGCAAATGTCCACAGCCACAAATGTATCAGCAGCAGTGAATACTACCACTACAGCCGCGGAAGACGCATGCCCAAGGAAATCAAAGGCCGGGAAGGAAGTGGCTCAGGAAGAGGAAGAAGAAGAAGAAGCGGAAGAGGTTGGGACGGACGAAGATCCAAAGCCGGGCACGTTGAACTGCAAGAATCTGGTCTCGGAGAGGAACCGGAGGAAGAGACTGAGCCAGCAGCTGCTTGCGCTCCGGGCTCTCGTTCCCAACATTACCAAGGTGTTAATGCTAATAATATTTAAACTAGAAATAGCAAGTTTTCTTGCTTGCGTGCTGCATGTTTATTTTCATTAATTTATACATAGAAACATAAATTATTAAATGATGTGTCTGATGATTTTAGATGGACAAAAGATCGGTGCTGGTGGATGCTCTGGCATATCTTAAAAGCATTCATAAAGAAACTGAGCTGCTCCAAAGGGAGCTCAAGGAGAGCTCATCGGCATCCAGAACCAACTACGAAGACGACCGGAGCCTTGTTCCGTCTCACTCCTTGTCTGCACGGCTCTCCAGCTCAAAGACGAAAACCCAGATTCTCGAGGTAATTCATACACATTCATGCCATCTTCCATGCATTCTGCGGCCCAAACCTGCATTTGACAAAATCCCAAACAAATCTGATTAATGTCTATCTTATCATGCGCCAAAATGCCCATCCTTCCAAGTGCAAAATTTAAATATATAAATATATGTATATATGGAGAGCTCTGAGGACCAGGCCAATCAATTAGCTAGGAAGCTAGCTACTGGAGTAGCTTGATGATGTTTGGACATTTCACTTGTCCAGACCTGTCTTTGGAATAGATTTAAACTCTATGGAACCGAAATGTGTTCCTTAAGGATTGATTCGATATGTGCTTCTCGTAATAAATTAATTTTTTAATTATTTTTCGATTTGAATTTTTGTTATTTTTTAGATTCAATTATTGTTTCCCATTTGTTTTTAACGTATTCGGTTCTCATCGCTTCTATAATTTTTTTTTTTATGAATATCGTTTCTATAAATATTACTAACACGGTAATATCGATTTTCATCTATCTAATTTCAATTCTCCATTTATAGCCCAGACGTCTTCTTTTCATTGGTCATCATCACGTTTATTCCTTGAATTACTTAAGGGCCTTCTCAACTTGGATGGGGCACGGATTAAACATTGAAGAGAGAAGATTTTCCATTTTCTGGGAATATTTTTCACTCTAAAAACAATAATATACTTTTCTCATTTTATATATAATTTTTTCTATTCTTAACGTATAACTGCGCCTTTTCTTTCTTACATCTTCATCTTATCTAAGCCTTAACAGTTACGAACAGTTTAAAATCTTTCCACAATGATTGGCAAAATGATCAGTGTTTAGCTCCAATTATTTGCCAGTTTTGCAAGTACGTCAACATGAAAAATTCTATATTATTCTTAACACCTTAAATAATACTAATTCTAAATAGATAAATATATGAATAACATTCTTCAGGGGGAAAAAAAAACTTACTACTAGAAATGATCTTATCCCAGCACCTGAATTTTTTCTTTAGGCCACTGTCTGTACCAATCACAATCATGAAAAGTCATTCGACGGCTATAAATATCCCTCCCCAATTAACTTTAACTAACCACGTGAATACATCTTCTTGTGGCCACGTGCCGGTCATATAGCGCTGAGGATCTTGACCGGGAAATGCCTGACACGTGGCCAGAAGAGATCAGGCGACCACCTGTCGTTTGACGTCCCGGCCACCACGTCAGCGGAGGTTGAGGGGTCTACCAAACTTGTTAATCTCCTACCGGCCACGGCGCTCGTGGGAACTCGTGGGTGATCTCACAGAAAGCGAGTCGCCGCACGTGGGGGTCGATACCTCGAGATGTTCAAAATCTCCCGAGTTTATTCGTATGCTAATTACTAGCTCGCCCTTGAAAAATGACGGTGTATTTGGTAATATGAAAATACTTGAAATTTTTATTCTGGAAAAAGTTTTTAAAAGGTAGAAGAGCAATGTAATAAGATGAAGATAATGATGAACATCGATTATATACATTATTATATATGTTATATTAGAATATAATATTCATTTATTTTGTTTTTATTTTTATTTAATTTTTCTTTACAAACATGTTTTCCTAAATATATGTACTACGTCTCTCTCTTTCTCTGAAAAAAAAGTACATGTAATACATACACCAAGTTTTGCCCATTTTATAATACTTTTACTATTGATTTTTTATTCTAAAAAATCATCAATTTCAAAGAGCCTTTATGTCATTTCTCACCTTCTGAAAACTTACTTTTTAAAAATAAAAAATAAACATGTAAAAGTATTATAAAATGACAAAACTTGGTAAAGATTAAATACACTTAAGAAAATATGAAGAAAAAATAAAAAATATAACTAATTATAAAAATAAATAAATATTATATTTTAACTTAAAATACATCATGATGAATGTAATCATACTCTGATAATGATTAGAAGTAAAAGATAATTTTATTGAAGAATATGTAGATATGATAAGAAAGTAAATTAAAAGATGTGTACAAATGATTAAAAGGTACGATATTTATATAGAAAAGTGTATGGAAAAATTTTTAAAAAATTTTTGCTTTACCAAACACAACTTAAATTCAACGTGTGTTTGGATAAACATAAAATTTTTAAAATTAGAACTTTTTAATGTAAAAGTTTTTACTCTTCATAAATATCTTACTTTTTAATTATTTTTTCACATTTTTCTATACAAATGTCATACTTTTCAATTATTTTTATACAACTAATTCATCTATTTTATTTTTATTCTCTTTATTTTTCATCATACTTATATCATTCACATCATTTTATACTATTTAAAAAACTTTTGTACTAAAAAATTTTCATCCAAAGGTTTTATCATTTCCCAAACACACCACCAATAAATTATGTTATATTTATATTGAATTGTTTTTATACATTTCTTCTCATTGTACTCATAATAATATTTTTATCAACATCTTTAAAATGTTTATGAAAATATGTTATCAAAATATTTTTCAAAATACCTATGCCATAACTTTTCAAAAGGTGTTCTAACCTTAATTATTACATGTAATAGTATTTTTAACAGGAAAATATTTCACTCTAAAAGATTAAGACATCTTTCCTAAAATAGAAATATTTCCGAAATATGTTAAAACTATTGGTAAAAATATAGTTATGAATAAAAAGCATGGGTATGTTTCTAAATACCTCTCTTTAGGAAAGAGAGTTTTATATTGCACTGGAGAATGTAGTGGTTTTTAATATTGTGAGAAAAGTCAAACTGCCTTTTTTGAGTTTACTTCTCATAGACTTGCATGCCTGGGGAGAGTTGGGAACTTATTAATGGTCTTTGGCTGGCTTGACTTCCTGGATTTTCCCTGGGGGCAGAAATTCAACGACGAATTTTTTAATACGACTAGTTTGCCTTTTATACATAACCAATATTCTGAATTTGGGTGTTGTTTGAATGTTAAACCTACACTGAGTTACTAGCTAGTGAAGTACTAAGGACTTGTTGGATAGGTATAATGGAAAGCATAAAATTTTTTTTTAAGTAAAATGGAAATCATAATTAAATTTCAAAGATAACGTCATACAGAAGAGAGAAAATTTTATAGTATATTACTACACTGCAACAAAGTTTATCATTATTGGTCACTAACTTTACAATTTTTTACATTTTTATTAAGAATAATTTTACACTTGACAGTAACTGCACTACAACAAATTTGCTTATCGGCCATGAATTCGGTGCCAAATGAAATATGTTCTATTGAGTTGGCTACATGCACGCGATGCTTATTTCCGAACATTGCACACATGGGTCATCACCCGATCTTCTTGCCCTTCACGCATGCATGCTCTTGTACCTCTAACAGATCGATGCAGAGAAGATCGAGGAAAGGCGATTCGTGATAAAGATAACCTGCAAAGGAGGAGCCGGTGCCGTTGGAGGAGAAGTTCTTCGAGTGATAGAATCCCTTGGCTTGGAGATTACCTACGTAGCACTCGAGCAAATCAAGCCACAGCATGCCCTGACCACCGTCTTCATCAGGGTAATTAAGCTCGATTACTAGCTCCCATTTCATTTTTCACTGCCTTAATTTCTTATCATTATACTCTTCATGATTTCATTGACTAGTCGCATTTTATTTGGACCTAACTAAAGTATTTGATCCAGTAATTTATACGATAAATGACTATTTAGCCGGGGGAGGAGAATATATCGATATACAACTCATTCACGATAGTACCACGCACAAAAGTGTCTGAGCAGTGTTGCAACCAAATATTTTCAGAAAAATTCAAATAGTTGTAATATTACATTTTTTTACATTAATTAGAGTTATCGTATACTTTTCGAAAAAATCAGACTTATCATAACTATATTTTCAATGATTTAATTTCTTAATGCTATTAATAGTTTTTTTTCTTAACAACCTTCATTAGTCGAGGTATAAATACCAATTAAGAAGTTGCTGACTAATTTATGTCATCGTACTAGTACTGCAACATGATTCTTCAACGATGAGTACAGAGTCATTAATTTGCAATATTGTTCGTTTAGACCAACGCAACGACCAGCGAACTGATGCAACTTGGGAATACTCATGCTCGGCTGGAGTCGTTTTCGACGACTGCATGAGTCCGTGTATGCAGACTACGATGGACTGATCAGTCCTTTACTCATCCTTCCACCAACTCCACTGATTAGAAGAGTAGCACTAGTAGTTGATGCTGTTCTAAAGTCAGGGAAGTTGCATCTTCCTACCCTATCTTAACCTCCCGACAAGTCTCAGGGTCCGTCTGTTAACGTGGGTAAGGTGTGAAGTGGAAAAATGAAAATGAAAATGAAATAATTTTTAAAAGTGTGGAGTTATTTGATATAATGACAGTAAAGTAGAAACAAAAATGGCAGTTGTACAAAAAAATAATTAAAATACAGTAGTAAAAATGAAAAAAGTAAGATAACTAAGTAGCTAAAATGTTAAATTATTTTTAAAAAAAGATATGGGGAAGAGGTATAAAGGTAATTTTCTATATATATAATATGTGCGTATATGTTTATATGTGCTTGTTACCAGAGGCAATTTTTGACAACTGACAGTCCAAGTTTGAGTTGCTTTGTCGTTTAATTGAAAAATAAAAAATATACATGACAAGGACCATGACAGATGAAGTTAATGGTAACACGCCTTAATTTGATATACAGCTCTTGCTCTAATTAGATTTTATTTTAGATGTCTGGCTCTTGTCCTTATCAACGAAATTAAAATTACATATGATAAGCGGGAAAGGGAAATATATATTTTTCAAAGTTAATTTTGAAGGGTTTAAAATGTCATCGAAATGTTTGGAAACATTCTAAATCTATTAATTCTTTTATTTGCATTCCATCCGGATGAAATATCTATCTTCGCAGTTGCGATGAAATTAGGGGGATTGGCATGGAAATATGCGAATGGGTTGCTTACACAGCAAATTCAAACTCAAATCTCATTTCAATATTGAGTACCCCAAGGCCTCTTCTAACCAATTCATCTATATGTTTCAGGTTCGAAAACAAGGACGCATGACGGAGGAGAAGCTTAAGGACAGCATTACAAGTACAGCTCTGAGGTCGGGCCTGACACTTCAGGATCCTTAGACATCCTAATAATTAACTTGTTGCGTTACCTAGATGATCTTCTTAATTAATCGGCAGTGTAACAACATCATATACAGATCGACGAGAGACATGCAACAGCTCCATCCGCTATATATGTAATAATAAAACGGCTAGAGTTTATATTATTATATAATTAGTACTGTGACAATAATAATAATGGGAAGAAATGTTCTTGTGGAATGTATATTGCTCCTGTTGTTGGTCCAGATAATATATGTGGGAGTTTTGCTTTTTCCTGATCAGATGAAGGCATAAGTTAAGGTATATATACAATATTTTTTCTTCCTGCTTACTTAATTGTAATGTCACTTTTCTTAAAACTTGAATAGACCGTCGAGTATTAATGAACTAGAGTCTCCTCACTGATTTGATCATTCTGGGTGTGATTTTCTACAACGTATCTCTTTCGGATTTTTGGTGTTGAATACGTGGGCAGTTTGTTATTGTTGTAATAAATGCCATATTGATTAGAGACTCGGAATACGACTGGGAAGAAAAAAAGACTTTCTATATAAGTATAAATTATAAACTAGTTACTTTGGAATATTAGAAATGCCTATTCAACACAGTTCTGAACCTGAGCCGTTTGATTAGAAGATTCAGAAGGTAGAACCACTGTATTTAATATTTATTTCTTCTATAAACGAAACACTTTAATCGATTAAGAATTTTAGAGTCATGTCAATTAGAAGACATGCATGAATGTTGAGTGGACCGAATAGCTCAGCCGCCAGTGCTGTCTATAGGTCTAGGTCGATCGGGACGGTACAAACACTTGTTGAAGCTGAAATATGCATCCACTCTCCAAAACTCATCACATCATTCATAGAACAGCATGTGGGACCAAAATCAAATACAAAACTGACGGCATTGGCACAATCACCTCCACAGACAATGTAACGTGGCTATTATAATTAGTGGGATGCTATTCTTGGAATACTACTTTTCCAAAATCATACAAGTAAACTACAGTACCTACGATTAGGTTCCGATAGCCCATGTTCCGACGTTTGATCAGTCCGGCCCAAAAATTTTTATTTTTTTATTTTTTTAAAGATTTTTTCCATATGCGAATAAAGTTAGATGTATTAAATCTATAACTAAGTTTTACCATTTTTAAATGTTTTTAAGTATTTTTTTGAATTTTTACTATATTTCTAGAATTTCTTGTCACAAAAAATGACGAAAATACCACTATGTTTAAAAATCTAAAAAAATACTTAAAAACATTCAAAAATAGTAAAACTTAATACATCTAACTTTACTTGTCTATAAAAAAAACTAAAAAAGATTTAAAAATATGTATTTTTGGACGGGTCTGAAATCCTACCAATAGTAAAAGATACAGCCTCCCATGTTCCAAGTTCAATATATAAGCAAGCTGGCCAACAGTTTCACCCACTCTTTTACATTTTTTAATCTTTGATTTATATAATCAAGTGGCAAACCAACCCAGATATGTACTTATGAAACATTGCCTGATACTTTTGCTCACGATAAGATCCCTGCTGGCAATAACCGACTATCTAAGTATCTTGGCCCACAACATTTAGAAAGTAGAAATGCACATGATCTATTATCAAAAAAAAAAAAAAAAGAAATGCACATGATCGACCATCTTAGTATTTTGGCCTACGATATTCAAATGTAGAAGGGTAATTTGCATATATATCTACATAGTTAGACATTAATTGCAAATATATCCACATAGTTCCACGAATTGCATATTAACCTCACATAGTTTCACCAAAATTACGTATTATCCTTACGCCGTTACTTGCAGTTAATATCTGACGTCATTTTTCAAAAACGCCTTCATTGGTAAACATATTTTTATGGAAGTAATATATAATTTTGGTAAAACTATGTGGAGGTGAGGGTGACATGCAATTCATGAAACTACCAATGAAGGCATTTTCGTCATTTTTCAAAATATCATATCAGATATTAGCAGTAGATAACGGCGTTGAGGTAATATGCAATTTTGATAAAATTATGTGAGAGTAATGTGCAATTCGTGAAATTACATGGGTATATATGCATCAGACTATATATATATATCACAAACATAGAAATGCGCAACATGATTCGGAGGTGGCCCGAATCTTCTTAGACTCATTTCTCAAAGAATGCTAAAGAAATAATTAGTTAGTGCCCCACGAGAATATGATTTGAATGCTAAAGAATGCAAAAATGGGTTGATTTGAATCCTTCCCAGTAATTAGCTTCTTCAAGCCTAATAGTTAAATGCCCCACGACCTTCGTTCGCTTTTCAGGACCGATTTCCTCGGAAAATATTGGTATAAACGATATGTCTGACAGAATTTGGGTTTGATGCTGTATATTTCACTTTTTACCATTTTACCGTGTTGAATAGGAACCCGAATATTTTAGACTTAGGATTCTTTATCATCTGATCAGGCGTGTTGAAGATATAAACCATGCATCCATCGATCAGTGACAATTAAAGTGCGTGATTATTGCAGCTAGCACTCCGGGCATGATGGGAATGGGGTTGCCTAATATATGTAACTTGGGATTTTGGGCCAGGCCCTCATTTTAAAATATTATCATCCTACGGATCAATAGGACAACTATGCTCGACAATATTCATAAATGATGGGTGGAATTTTCCAAAATTGCAAGCGACAACACACGAAAATAATTTGAATTTGTAGACAACGAAAATGAGTCGTCTACTACATGACTATTGTCCACCTCACACCAAATACCGTCGTCGTTTCAACTTTCGGCAGCCAACTCACAAACATAAAAGAGAATAAAAAATAAAATAAAATTGCAAGATCTTCGCAATGAATCTTACATGCATGTTTCATGTACTTATTCATGACCAGAATTCTGCGATTAGTAAATTAAATAAGATAATTATATATGCAACAGAAATTATGCACTACAAAAAAAAACAAAAAAAGCAAACGATTCCTCTTCTGCATATTTCAAGCGCAGAGTGCAGGACTCCACGGAATTAAGCACACGGTAATACCATTAGTTTTGATTGGGAGTGCCCAGCCAGTTGTACTTCTCGCACGCTTGGACACACCTTCCTGTACACTGCGCTGTGCAAACGTCTGCGCAAGACCCTGTATTTGCTGATAAACCCACATGGAATGAGACCAGCAGCAACAGAACCCAGATGAAGAGCATGGCTACCGCCTTATTACTCATCATTTTACAATTTTTCTTCCCTTTTTTTCTAATATTCCCCAACTTTAAATTGGAACAGGAAGATGATATGTGATCGTTTGTAGGTGTCTGGTGGTTAATTATATACTTAATATTCTGTTGGAGATCGAGTGGAGGAAATTGGGTCAAGGCCAAACTAATGGTTTTCCTCTTGGGAAGACATACTACATCTTCATGGGCTGTACAGATGGCGGATGGAGACTTTAATTACAAGAGCACAGATTCTGGACCACACGCGTACCTTCGATGGTCAATAGCCTCAAATTTTTGAATGTTTACTGGATGGTCAAAGATGAAGAAGTGTTCCTGGACTGTTCACGCATGGAATATGGAGATAATTACCAAATTCAACAAAAGTCCATTTTTTTCTTTTTTTAACAATCAAAGACGACCCGATATTAAATTCTTATCGGGAAAAAAAAAACCCGATATTAAAGATAGATGAGTTCCAACCTAATGGATCCTTTCCACCAAATCGAATTCTTATAACCTTTTGGTTTACGTAAACCTTAATGAATGTTTAAAATCCAATGTTTCACTTAGAATAGCTTAATAGTCAATATGTGAATGTATTAAATGTATTCGATTGTTATATAAATTTTAAAATAGTTAAATTAAAGTCTACGGGTAGTGTTCATTTAGAGCTGGTCAGTTCAAGTGGGTGGCATTTGTACCATTTTAAGGGATACATTCCGTCTATTTTCTTTTTTTTTATTTCTTTAATAATCTAAGTTGAACTCATTTTAATTTAGATTTTGTTTGTGAGCGATGCATAAGAATTTTAACGAGTTATATTCACTTGCTACAAAATTATTTACTTATTTATAGATACTTCTGAATCAATTTAATATATTCTCAAATAAATAAATTTTGAAATATAATGGATGATATAGATCACCTAAAATGATGCAAATAAGACTTACTTGAATTGGTGTGCATGTTAAAAAAAAAACTTTTTAAATTAAAATTTTTTAGTTGTTGTTGGTCAAAAAGAAAAAGAACTGCCAGACCAAAAGAATCTTCAATCACTCAGCAACTACTATATTTTTAATTATTTTTCATATTTTTTTATAATTACCCTATATTTTAATTATTTATATATTCACCTCTACAACTGACCTATTTTGAAGTTATTATCTTTATTCCTTATTATTATTTTTATCATATCATATAATTTTTGTATAATTCAAAAAATTTATTATCCAAAAATTTTATCACTTCTAGGATAGATCATTTACTAATATTGAATTGGCTTCAAGTAAACACTACCCAATATTTATATCTTCAAAATTATTCTTCCTATGTAAAGAAATAATGAAGGATGATCGTGTACATCTGGCCAACCCAAAAACATTCTTTTAAAATTTTTTTATTTTTATCAAATTATTATTCTAGATATCAAACACAAAATTTTTTAAACCAAAACTTTTAAATCTAAACCTTTCGATCTCCACAAGTACCCTATTTTTTAATTTTTTACACTTTTTCATACAACTAAATCATTTTTCATAACTACACATACAATTAATCTATCTATTTTAACTTTATTCTTTTTACTTCTCATCATTACTTTCATCATATTACATTATTTTGTATTAATTCAAAAAATTTTATATTAAAAACTTTTCATACAAAAATTTTATCACCTTCTAAACACACCCTTTATAATTTTCAGATATATGCAGATATATATTTTTTAATTCAAACACTAAGATGTTTTAGATATTTTTAAATGATTAAAATAACCTTACGTTTGAAATTCAAAAAAATATATGTATATTTAAAAATGATAAAACTTGTTAGATAGATAAAATAGATTTAGAATAAAAGTTTCATGAATGCAAAAAAAAAAAAAAATTTAAATATTTTTGGGTTGGATGTATGATTACTCTCATACATCCAAATGTATAAAATTATAAAAACGAATAATTTTATAAAGTATTTGAACATGCTGCGCTTACATTTTATGCATGCTTTTATATTTTTTCAAAAGATACGATAAGCTCAAATTGTAATTTAAATGATTTTTGGTATTATAACTAAGCAAGTAATGTTAAACATAATCAATGGATTGAATTTGAGGTTTCATTAATTCATTTCGGTGGGACTGACTGCATTGAATTGGTTTCCATAGAAGTCTAAGTTCATCAGATATTCTGCTTGATTGTTCAACATCTTTACAACTGATGTCTTGATTTTATCTTTTAGTCCTTGTGATGAATCAAAGACTGATATATAGCTAGCTAGGAGGTGATTGAAAAAAGCCAATTGTAGGACTGCATGCTTATTGTACAGAAGCATCTCAGGACTGAGACCCAACTCCCCAAAATGGTGCCACTTCGAAATATTGAAATAAACAAGATGTCATTGGTGCCACTTCGAATGGAAATAATTGCATTGTCATCAGAAAAGTAGTTCCCGACCTCTACTTTTGGCACCACCGAAACAACAGAGTAATTATAACAATGGGGCCGGGGCCAGGGCCAAGAAGAGTTTGCAAGAACTTTATTGAGTGCTCTTATAAGTTCTCTGATTTGAATTCCAAATTGTGGTTTCTAAATTTATGTCATGACTGCAGCATTACTAGCAGCTACAGATAGTTTAATACATAGAGAATAATTGATTAGCTGTATAGCAGAAAACCGTCCACAGTTTTTGGTAATTCCACCTTTCTTAGCAAACGTGTCGTTTTCATAGAAGATGACAGGCTCTTCCACCACAAGGTTGCCTGTGATCTGCTTCGCTAGGTTAGCGGTGCCTGACTGACACAGTGCTGGTTGCAGGCATGACTATTTGACCTATTGAGGGTTGAGATAGGATGTGGAATGAGAGAGGAAATAATATCGTTATGCTTTGAAAAGTGTATTATTGTTTTCTAAAGAAATAAAAAAGTGTTTTTTGATAATAGAAAATTATATCTCATACCAATCTGAGAGCGTTTTACAAAATAGACATCGTGACTTTTCCTAATTGCATCTCTTTGATAATCTAAGCCCTTTAAGTTCCAAAATGTTGCAAAACAAACTCTTGGTTTGGGTATTTACAATCTAAGCCCTTTAAGTTTCAAAATGTTGCAAAACAAACCCTGGTGCAGGCACGCGTCAGTGTCAAGATATATTTTGCAATATTTTAAAACTTGAAGGGCCTATTTCGTAAATACGAGAGTATTTGGTCTAATTTACAATTAAACAAAGTTCCAAAGTCTATTTTTCAAAAATCGAATTTCACTTTGTACGTATGTGTGGTATGTCGGCACAGATTTGTCACGGTGCATGCAGCTTGATATCCGATTCATTATTGTTATCATAAATTGGATGGATATGGTTTTTCAATTTTAAAAAGCTAACAACCCGAGACATATCTTTTCGAGCGTGCTGCCTTCGAAATACATGGAGTCTTTGAATCTAGGATCCAAGTGCAAAAGGAAAGAACAATATATTTTCCAGCATTTTCTCTTACTTTTTCATTAAAATTATATTTTTATGATGTTAGTCACCATTACACTTTTCTAATATAACTTTTTTTCCAACTCTCTTTCCAACACCATCTAAATGGACCCTAACGTCAGTAAGAAACGATATCATCATATCAATCACATTCCACAGAGAGAAAAAACAATGGAACAGATATATTAATTTTTTATGAAGAAAAAGATAGAAATGCAAGGAAAAAAATTGCTATCACTGAAAGTGTGATCGTGCAAAAGTTTGCATGGAATGGTTTATACAAAGGGTTGGAATTTTATTTTTGAAAGTTTTCTACATCTAAATCATGTAAAATGCAAATGAATATGTAGATATTTAATATTTATGACGTCAAAAATAATTTAATTGAAAAATCTTATATTATAAATAGTTAACTTTGGCTGAGAGCGAAAATAAAATTATTAAAATTTGTAAAATACGAATGAATATCTGAATATTTAATATTTATGACATCAAAAATAATTTAATTGAAAAATCATATATTATAAATATTTAACATCAGTTGAGAGTGAATATAAAATTATTAAAATTCGAAAGTAAAAACTATAATATGAAAAGGTTTTAAAGATATTTTGTTTTCGACATTATAACTAAACATATTTTGATGGATATTACGAAGAGTTTAGATACTAAAAAATTATACAAAATGAAAAAAGCAAACGTTATCTAAACATTTTTAGAAAATCACTCCGCATAAAATATTAAAAGTAGGAATATATATCATGGGTAATAATTCAATATCACCAATTGCACTTCACATATTAGCACAAAGGCTCTCAATGGAAACTAATATTTACAAAAAGTTAGCATTTTTTGAAGTAAATATATAAATATTTATTTTTGGAAAATATATACTACGTATTAATATGTAAAAAATTTTCAATAACGAGGTTTTTGGAATGAGGAACAAATTCACATAGTTAAACATGATAAATTATTTAAATAAGAAAAAATTAAAAATTAAAATTATTAATAATGATAATAAGGGGCTGCAAACATGTATTGAATCATTTCCCATATATCATAGCAGAGGACCTTGACATTAGCATCAAAGCAAACATAGGCTATATATTCGAGTTACAGGAAGAGCATTTTTTTTTTCAAAGTAAATACATAATCAGAAGGCTAAACATGTGGATCCCCGCTAATGGAAGTAACGTCCTCCACATGCATAATCTAACGTAGACATAAAAATTCATTTTTTAATATGAATATTTGCATATTGGATGTCCTAATTATATGGAATTTTCTGCGAGAATTTCCGGGTCCAAATGTCAGAGCGGACAGCCGATCGATCGATATATAAGAGCACTCGTCTTGACGGCAGTCTTTGGTGAGACTTGATGCATCTGAGCTCAACAGCATCGGAGGATCGATGATGGTATCGTTCCATGCTGCCAGGCTGTAGAAAGCTGTGTTCATTGGAACGTAGAAAATGAAAATTAATGCGCCGACTTGCCAAATAGTGGGTGTCGATTGTATTCGGATGTATGATTTTTAGCCATTATCTATTTAATGAAAATTCGTAGACAACTGATTGGGGATCCTACTTATTTGATAGTTCATAAGGAGAAATTCCATGTTGTTTGCATCTGGGTGGCCGGGTCTTCGCAAACCAAGAATCTTAAGATTACTTTTTTCAGGTTGCAGGAATATAACAGCTGATTTCACTGAATAAGAGGCTTAGATGGGAGCCAGTAATCTGGGATATTCATGCTTCAGCTCTGAGAGCTAGAGATATCAAAATCAGCATAAAAGTAACCTTATTAGTCCAGCCCTTCTTTAATGTTGTGGGGATTGTGATGAGCAGCTGCCCAAGTGTGGTGAAACCCAAGAGCAGTATCCTTGACTGTGCTAGTGGAAACTGGATGGGGCCCATGGAATGATGGCCTCTTGCAAATGGTGGGAACACCTGATTTTAAGAAAGGAATGACTTGGAGAAGATAAAAAGCACATAAGTTGGGAAACAAAGTTTCAGCTCGAACTTTGATGACCTGCTTTAGGTAGAATAAACATAACAACTCTCTCTCTCTCTCGGATTTTACGGTTACAGAAAAAAGTTGCGCTTTGGCTGGTCAGGAATTTTTTTTTCCTCCGATTTTAAAGGCAGCAGTCCTTGCTTATTTTCTATGTTGCTTGGTTTGTTCTACACCAGAGCTTGAATTGGATGAAGAAGACCAGGCAACAAAAATAGTAGGATTTGTTTCCATGTTCTTCAAAGACTTTGGCTGCCTTCGGCTTCAGCAAATTCATCATGTGTTGTGAAAGTTCTGATTAATTGGACTATGAATCATAAATTCTCATGATACCTTGCGTGAACAGAGGCTTCATTCTTGTCTAATATCTACTGCTTTTTTGGTTTGCTATAAATTTTTTCTCTGAGTACCTCAAAATGGAAGTTTCTGCATGCAGTTTCCTCTAATTATCACAAAAACTAGATGAAGCATGCACCTTATGTTGAGCCCATGAATCATGCAGAGTTAGTTTTTTCTTTCGAAGACGCTAATCTTGGGCTACTTGGTTATAAGGCACCTGAGCATTGCCGCAGGAGATGGATCGCTGCGTTTATAACCGTAAATTGCCATTGCATCGGTTGGAGAACATTGAAGAAGAGGGACTCACTAACTGGTTCTTAGCAACATCATCATCACTGCCTCCCCCAGAGACACCAACAGAACCAATGGAGTTTCTTGCCCGGTCATGGAGTTTATCAGCTCTAGAACTATCAAAAGCTCTCCGTGACTTCTTCCCTCAATCTCAAAACAACAGCAGCAGATCATGTTGTATGAATACAGAGAAGAAGGATACAAGTTCTAGAGCATCAGTCATTGCTGAAATGGTTCCAAGAGGATCTCCAACAAATGAAAAGGTTCCTACTGTGCCTGTAAGCATCTTTCTCCCCTAATGGTTTTAAAAATCATTCAATTACTGCAAAGTTGCAATTTTTTTGGAGGGTCCTGTTATACTTTATTTCTTTTTTTCCGGTAACTTTGCAGGATCAACATGTAACTGAATCATTAGGATCTGATTCAGAATCGTGCAGGGACAATGCTCCCACCTCCATCAAAAACGCTGAAGATAAAAAGGTATATTGATTTCAGATACCCAACTTTTAGGTGCTAGATGATTTTTGTAATGGAATGGACTCGTTTTGTGGCTTTTACAAGATGCCTTAAAGACTTCTTTAGATTTTTTTTTTTATTGCAAATGACATACGCAAATTCGTATGCATGTCCAATCTTAATACTGCGGGCATGAATATAGTTTGAGTGCATGAAAACAATGTGGCCGCACCTTTTATACCGTTTTACCACTTTCCAGAAGATGCATGTCCTTCTTCATCATCATCTTGCGTAGCATGAATGATAGAATACAAGGTGGGTGGGTAATTTTCATATCTAAATAGCTGCGTTCAGGGGAGGAATTAATCATTAAAGTAGAATTTCTTGCTGGTGATTGAGGTTTCAGTTATACCAATTGAGTAAAGCGTTGTAAGTGGCCTCTATTACATTAAACAACTGTTGACTTTGTGCAGGAGTGGTTACAAATGAATCAAACATCCGACCAAGAATTTTTATTCGAGCAACGAAAAATTGCAAGCAGGGTATTATTACCATTTCATTCATATTTGCTTCAATTCGTAATCGTATTTTGACAAGAAAATTTTTATCTTCAAATCAATGACTTCGCAGTTGGAATTCCATGTCCTTCTTGCTGAGAACCATACAAAAACCTCGTGTGAGTATCATAGGCAAAACTACAGACACATTTTGGGAATATGGTTCCTACTTCCTAATTCAGTGGAGCGGAATTCTATTCTAATCATCTATAAACCATTCTTAAAAGTAAAGGAGAAAAAAAATGAAAAGAATTTGATTATCTACAGCAATGGTATGTGCTTGAACGCCCTCAATTCATACAGGTTTGAAGAATTCACTGACCTTTATTCATAGATGATTACGCTTGTGGCTTTTCGAGAAGTCATAGCTTAATCGTCCATGATAAGCACCGGATCAATGGCAGACTGTCTATGTTCACTCCCCTTTCTCTGATTGCAGCTTTTTTATTTGGCAGTATAAACATGTGGCAAGAGGGAAGACAGTGGGGGGATGGATGAAAGAACAAAAGGAGAAAAGAAAGGAGGAACTCAGAACCCAAAATGCACAATTACACGCGGCCACATCTGTCGCTGCTGTTGCAGCTGCCATTGCAGCCATCGTTGCAGCAAATGTCTCAATGTCAGATGCATCAGCAGCCCCACGAGATGGGCCTTCCAAAATATCAGCAGCCATTGCAGCTGCTGCAGCACTAGTAGCATCGCATTGTGTTGAGATAGCTGAGGAAATGGGTGCTGGTCATGATCGAATTTTAGCAGTCATCACCTCTGCGGTAAATGTGAAGACATCTGGTGATATCATGACCCTGACTGCTGGAGCAGCAACAGGTAATTCCACTTTACATTATCCTTAAAAAATTATTCCTAAGTATGCAACTATCAAGAAACACTCGACTTTGTAAATTAGCCTTTATTTCTCGTATCATGTTCTTCATCAAGTTCATGTTCAAAATTTGGCAATGTATGTTACCTTCGACAACCCAGTAAAAAGTATTCTAAAAAAGTATTCTACATTCAATTAATCAAGTGGTATGCAACCTACAACGATGATTAAATCCCACAGCATGATGAGGCAAAGTAGGCAAATTTTGGCTCAGATCAGTTAAAGTATTTAGCCAGTTTCGATGTTGTAAAACCAACTTGTAATTGGTATATCTGACCTTGTTTAAGCATCACAGTTGTTATTTGTCATTTGGAACAGCCTTACGAGCTGCTGCGGCACTGCGAGCACGACTTCACAAGGGAATGCAGAGTGCAAGTCTTGCTCCTTGTGAGGAATCAGCAGTGGAAGAAAGGCTTTCTGATGTCGGCTCAGCTTTGAATTTGGTCGTTAAAGGTGGAGAGCTTCTCAAACGCACAAGAAAAGGTAGATCATCAAGTTGGAGACTGAAATTACAAGAAAGCATGTTTTACCCTGTGCGTCAAATCAACTGCTACAATAACTCCCGTTACAATCCTTTTGGCAATTCCCATCATAACTCCATGCGTTTACAAATATTTATGGAGATTCTGTTCCACGTTGTTTTTATAAATTTTCCTTTTATTTTTTATTCTTGATCCAGTTAGCACATCCCTGCGTGCTTTCTAAGTAATCAGCCAAGCTTTAAACCACCAGAGGAATACTGACCTAGTCTTTTTGACCTTTTGATTGTTTTCTAACAGGTTCTCTTCATTGGAAAGTGGTTTCTCTCTACATGAACTCCAATTGCCAAGTAAGACCCTTTTGTCTTTCAACAGTCTTCACCTGCTTATTGATCAACATACCTGCTTATTGATCAACGTAAGGCACTGATATGTGACATTCTTGTTTGAAGCAGCAAGTATTCATGGTTCCTTCTGTATGCATTGTTTCATTAGGTATTGAGGATGGAAGTTGAAAGCGTTGTTACCATGCCATCTTACTCGGATATTCATAAGGGAATTGAAAATGCATTCCCATAAGAACCGTTCTCACTTCTCGACTTTCATGTTTTACGTTAATCTTGAGAACCCATGAATCAGTTAGACTTTGTTTCAAGAGTTTTCAACCCATGAAGTAATTAGTGTGATCTGCATTCTTTGTTCTGAATCCCCATATGAAAGTGCAGGTGATCATTAAAATGAAAAGCAAGCACATGGCTGGAACAATTGCAAAAAAGAAAAAGAGTAAGTGTACCCCGTCACTCATCCTGTGCTAACTGCTAAGCATCTGAAAAACAAACCATGCTGCATGTTCAGGTGTGGTCTTTGGCTTCAAGGATGATATAACCCCATGGATTGGCAGAGAAGAAGAACAGGACAGTAAGCCGCAGAAAGCCTACTTTGGGATTCAAACAGCAGACCGGTTGATTGAATTTGAATGCAGAAATGAATCTGAGAAAAATATGTGGGCCGAAGGCATCAAGCAGATGCTGCATTCGGGTGCCCAAACAAAAAACGTCCTGCATCTGTAAACACATGGGTCATTTGCACAGTGAATATGTTTGTTTGTTAAAGCGTTGTCATGTTCATTTGTGTTATCAAGGCTGGCAAGGAAGAGAGAGAGAGAGAGTTCCTCCAGAAAAAATTATCACCGAATAACATGAATGTTTTATGCAGTTTTAGGTTGTCTCCAGTAAGTTCCAGTGCTTCCATTACTTTCCATGCTTCCATTACTTGCCATTGCGGCCTTGTGAAATGGACAAATGCGTTCCTCCTAACAAACACAAATCTATTTTTTATATCAGATAACTGAATCACCTAAGCCGATTTTGCTTCATTCTACTACCTATTAATTCTATTTTTAAATCTCTTCAATTTTTATTTATTTATTTATTTATTTATTTTTGGACTCATCCATTCGAACTATGTACGTCTTATTTATATGTTTGCTCTTTAAATAACATTATCTCATAAAACATAGCTGGCCTTGCAAGTTCAAACAAATTATACGAATGTTCATGAAGCAAATTCTAGCAACCGACTGCGATTTTGGTTTACGCAGTGGAACAGGAGTTACAGGACCCGTCATTTTGAGGGACGCTATTTGCCATTTCATGGAGATCCATAGACCACAGATATTACAGATCATGATTACATGAAACATGGGTAAATTGATGCCAGCTTTCTTTCATCGAATTGTATGTTTTATCGCCTGAATGGTTAACAATAACTGCAAGGTCACTCAAATCTCCATTCGTTACAACCCTATCAAACATTTCCAAGTTCCCGAGCCTAATCAATTATTCATATCCACAGTCATTCCCACAATTGTTCTCGCAGAGCTTTTGAGTTCTTCCGGCATTCGCTGGGAAAATGTAACCAGTTAGACTGTGTGCAGAAATGCAGAACTAAACCGCCTACTTTTGAATTTCTCAACATATCCGTATTCCATTTAGTTGAAACAGTGTTGTCCAAGAATCTACAGCACGTGCTCACAAAAGAAACCAGCTACACTGCAGATTGGACCAGTTACACCGCAAACATTTCCAAGTTCCTGAGCCTAATCAAGTATCTCACATCCACAATCATCCCCAGAATTGGCCTCACAAAGCTGTTAAGAGTACTAACGGCAATTTCACACAAAATATAACCAGTTGGACTGCAGGATTAAACGGCTACTGTAGAATTCCTTAACATGTCTGCATTCCATTTAGTTAGAAAATAGTCTCGTCCAAGAATTTACAGCATGTGCTCAAAAAAGAAACCAGTTACACTGCAGATTAGACCAATTACACTGCAAACATTTCCAAGATCCTAAGCCTAATCCAGTGTTTCATATCCACAATCATTCCCAGAAGTGGTCTTACAAAGCTTTTGAGTGTTTGCTGCATTTGCTCACAAAATATAAAACCAGTTAGAATGCAGAATTGAAGTCTGCTGTTGAATTTCTCAACACCTGTATTCCATTTAATTAGGATAGAGTCGTCCAAGAATTTACAGCATGTGCTCACAAGAGGAACCAGTTAAACTGAAGATTCACATAATATCGCTAATTACCCTTGGTCTATCAACAAGATTGTATACAACTCAGGTCACAAAATGCCTATATCAACTTGACCCCCAAACCTCCTGGTGCTGGACATGGAAGTAATCAGGATTCCAGAGCACGATCAAGGTTCAAATGCGAAAAAGGATTAAGAAATATGCCACACACCTAACTGTAGAAGCAAAGAAATGATCCCCCATTATCGCTGTTACTATATCACTCTTATCTACAAGCTAGGACCCACGCAATAAGCTATTGGTGAAATCACAGGGGAAGGGCCTTCTGAAGTGATCAATTGCTTTCAGCACTGGTTACATCCATATGTGATTGGGCACACACTGCCCTCCATTAGTCATTCCAACTCCTTGGAGAAGTCTATATTATCAACGAAGACCTGTGGTTATGAAATTAAAAATAGAAGTCAGACGCTGCGAAAGCATGAACAGAATCATATTGCAATGAACTGCAGCAATAAGGCCTAAGGCTTCATTTGGCCTGGGATTCCAGATGGAGAAGTGTTGTTTCACTGATAATATAAATTTTTTTTTTTTTTAAAAAAAATAAGGCTCGTTGGGTTGCTAGCTGTAACAGTGCTTTTATGTGAATTTCAAAGCATTAAAATGACTTTAAAACACCATAAACAAAAGCTTTTAGATAAAGCTCTCCTCCACCAGCTGAACACCCAACACTTTAGTTCACCCAAACAAAGCCTAATTATCTCATGATGGAGCACATAATACACAAATAAATATTCTTTCGGAGACTATATCATAATATTGTCTCTAACTTGTTAAGCCACCAAAAAATCAAGTTACAGAACTGAAAAGCTAACATGCTCTTGAAAAATTTCAGTATAACTTTACCCAATAGGACACATGGCAACTCAAGCAGCTAGCTGAAACCAATTAATTGGGAACTATGTTAACTTTACGATGCTCGTGGTAGTTCAGCTGTGATGATTTATATGAAAATTTTATCAGTGAAAATTTCCTGTCATTTGAGGAAAATGTTGTAAAAGGCTTAACATTAGCATACTGATTTCCAGCCATCGGGATCCAGGCAGGCAGTGATCTTGGTATTAATGCCAGGTAAAGGCCCAGGTTGCCGGGTAATCTTCCCCCCATAAAGCTTGACTGTTTCTGCAGTTTTGTATACATCATCTGTCCCTATAGCAATCTGATAAAAATAAAAATAATATTAATAATAATAATAATAAGACAGAATTTGTTTTAAGGCAGCCAATGGAAAGAGTGTACATCATTAAAAAGAACAAAAATTTATGGAAAGCTGGAAAATGAATAAGTCAAATTTAGCATGGTTTATGCTCGATGGAAGTCGTTTTCCATGTGTTGCAGCTCAGTAACATTAGAAATGGAGGTTTCCAAACAAAAAGATCCATAAACCTGCATAAAACCATTTCCTTTATTGAATTCTTCGATCCCGTAGTTGTATTTCAGCTCCAGCACAGGATTCTTATCTTCAGGGCCATAACCCATCGTTGCTATTGCATACTGGAAGCAAAATAAATTTATTATCAATATGAAACATAGGCAAGTGATATTGTAACAGGCAAGGAAAGAAAAAAAAGATTTTGTTGATCAAGCCAGACCCCCACAGCAGAGCCACCACTAACTCGATTTGAAAGAAAATGTAAAACAAATATAAATTTACAATAGATTTCCAAATCCGCAAACAAATGCAGAAGCTAAGCTGATAATGTGATAAACAAAAATTTATGCGCAATGAGTTCTGGTTTCTACAATCATAACTCATGCCTTGCACTTGAACCTGATTAGAAACTTCAGACTCAGTGTCAATTGTCTCGCTATTTCTGTCACCGCACTGATGGGACAGTAGCGAAAGAAACTATGGTTGTCACAGCATGCATACAAATTTAAAGAAAGGCAAGTTTGGTTAATCAGAATGCATGTTCTGTTAATGTGGCAGTTACCTTTTGCTCTGGATTATCTCTTTTGCGTAGAAGTTCCATGCCAAAAGCCTTCAGATTCAGAAACAGAACAAAATCAGAATGAGTTACCGTGAATTATCAACACAAACTGTGAAGCAAGGCTGACCAAACTATTGACAGACAGGCATCCAAAGGCTGTTTCTCTTCCACAAATAATATCACTTACCTTCTCATAGAATCTTATGGAACGATCAAGATCTACCACATGGAGCATCACAAAACACAGGGGCTCTGGAGTGGGCCCCCTTTCCAAAAGCTCAAAATTATAACCATCAGGATCTTCGACGACAGCGCTTATGGAGTTGCCACATTCAAGAGGAACAGGTTCTTGGACAACATTTCCTCCTTTAGCTTTTATAAGATCCACCATTTTTGATACCTTTATTAAAAACAAAAAAAATTATAAAAAAAAAATAAGAATCCATAACCAATTGAAAGCATCAGAAACAATTAATAAAATTATTAATAGCCTTAATTGATTTCAAATAGGCCTATTTACCTATTAAACACACTTAGAAACTTCAACAAGGATAGCTCAATACACCAACAATGTCAAGTGACTACATTTCTTTTCAACATTGTCTCATAGATATGGAAAAAGTACAATATATGTATAGGCATACTTCGAAAAAACTTTGCACACCAGATGTCAAACCGCTTAATACATGCATAAGATCTCAGGTGATACTTCCTGAAAAACACTTTTTTTTTTGTCCCTTTCGAATTTCCAACTTTTTAGACAAGACTGAAAAAGCAATATTTGAACAGAATCTCTCCTTAGGTAACTAGATCTTACATCCTCAACAGCAATCCCAAAGTGGCCAAAACCATTCCCGATATCATATTTGTCCACTCCATAATCTGCAAATATTTGTAAATTACAATGCCAAATCAGATAACAGTACTGCAAAATCCAACTGGTTATCATAATTGCAACAGATTTGACAAAGATAACTAACTGTAAGTAAGTTCAACAACGAAATTGGAATCTTCAGGCCCGAACCCCAGGAACGCATTCGTATATCTATCCTCTGGAATGTCACGCTTCCTTAACAACTTCATTCCTAGGCATTCTGCATAGAATCTACAATCATCAGATAAAAAGTTATGTAATTACAGAGAGAATTTTCATTGAAAAAACAGACAGATTGCTGTAGAAAGTGGAAAAGCTTCTTCCGGCAGCAGTTGAACATCGAAGACTTACTTTATAGTCTTTTCCAAGTCCCCAACATTGTAAACAACATGAAGTAGTCTTCTTCTATCCTTCTTCACCCATTCAATCTCCTCTTCTTCCACCTCGCTGACAGCTACGCTCGTCTGCGCCGTATTCCAGGCCGCGCCGGCTTGAGTCGGCTTTCGTTCTGCTCTGGGAAACTCAGATGCTCTTGCTCCAAATGACTGCGGCTGCGGAGTAGCTGAACAGGAAACAGTACTACATCAGCAGCCAATCTCGAAGGTCCGTCAATCCAAGGGACGCAAAAGGCGATGTCGGATGCATTTGGGAGAGTAAAAGATAAGAGAGAGCAGAGAGGAAATTACAGCTGCTGCTGCTGGCGCGGAGATGGGCGAGGGATAGCGTGGTTGGATTCCAAGGAGGAGATAGAGAGATGGGGAATCGAGGGAATAGTGCGAAGGCGGAGGAGGAGATAGAAAGAGGGCCGTTGGATTGAAAGTGATGAAGAACTCCGCTCGCCATCTCTTCTTCCTTCCTACACCCGCTGCCAATCTGCTACTGCTGCGGCTGGGTTTTGTATCTTGTTAGAAACTCGATTGTTTGCTTTTCCAGGGTCTTCCCCGTTTTCTTCTTTGTTGTCATGATCATCGCCTATCGAATCATCGTGCGCCGGATTATCCGTCGGATAAATTATTAAATTCCTGACTACCCTCTCAATAATTGAATTGCTAATCAGCGAATCAGTAAAATTAATTTATTCTGTGTGTGTTGTACAAAGGGAGTAAAATGCTATTCAAAACTTCTCACTTCCAGATTATCATATTTTCAATTATTTTTTCACATTTTATTATACAACTGCCTTACTTTTCAATCATTTCTACATCATTATCCAAACAACTAACTTATCTATTTTAATTTTATCACCGATACTCTTCATCATTACTTTTATCATATCACATCATTTGACAACTTTTACTCTTTAGAACTTTTCGCCGAAAGTTTTATCCATTTCTAAACACACTCTTTGTTTAAAAAAAAACACACAGTGATAAATATAAAACTATTTTGTGATAAAAGAATATAAAATTATTAAGATGTATTCGTATTGGATAATTACGCGGCTGATTTCAGCGTTGGAAATTATTGCAAAAGGAAAATTTTATCATATGAGGACTTCAATTACATTTTTTTAAAGAGAACTTTAATTACATTTATGATTGTCATAATTTTACTTTTTTACAAGAATGTTCCTTTTTTAATATGATATCTCACCTCGGAACAGGGTAAAGGAGAGAGCCTGAGCTATAAAGGTGCCTTTTCGGTAATGCAGGCATTTAGGGCTCCAGATACTCGAAGGGACAAAACTGTACAAGCTGCGGCTCAAAACAGACAATACCTATGGCAAAAAAGTCAGGGCGTTACATAATGATATCAAAGCCAACTCTCGATACCCGAAGCCAATGTGTCTAACCAGGACACTAAAGCCCTGAGGGGATGGATGTAATATCCTATATCGAATAAGGTAAAGGAGAGAACGTAATTTATAAGTAGAGGTCATTGATAGTAATGTTGAGACATCTTTTGGATATTATAGGCATTTAAGGCTCTAAGTGCCTAGGAAAACAAAATCATGCAGATTATAGCCCAAAGCAAACAATACCTACACATAAAGGTCAGGGCATTTTATCATCAACCAAAACATCAAGGCCAGGTGGATGATAAAAAGAGGAAGGAGGCTCGAAGCTAAAACAGAATATTGATGAATTTTTGTTCTTTTCTTTCAATTTGAAGCTAGTTGAGAGGGTGCAAATGATTTCATGATTTATAGTTTTTAAATTCTTGGGTTTTATTTTTCATTCAAGATGAGAATATTAATAGGTATGTTATTGGATTATGATAAATTAATAGTGCCGATGAATTAATAGATGACCTGGGTGCCCATATCATATTGGGATTACCTAAAACATGATAACGTGATGACTGATTAGGCTTTGGAAATATTTCTAAGAAAATATTTTATTTCTATTAGTGGCTGATGATGTGGGAGGACGGAATAAAGGTTGCTGAGATTCATAGACGGATGACAATAGCTATAGAGTATGATGATTTTTTTATTATTTTATTCAACATGATTAATAAAGATTACTATGATGGTTTTCGAATATACCTAGCAAATGTCAAACATGCCTATAGATTTTGCCTTTAATTTCAATTTTACCCATAATGTTATAATAATTTTAAATATATCTACATATTAGGTATTATTAGGGACAAAACTTAATAATTTACATTTATATATAGTACATTAATTCAATACATGGGTCATCTAGGGTCTTTTGTGGGATTTAGTGATAGTGATAGTTTTAAATGGAACTTACTATGCATATAAGGTTTACTTTGATTTATATACTTAAGGAGTTAATTTCAAATATGACCATAATTTCGATCCTTGTATATAGATATGATCATATATTTACAAAAATGGCACACATAGCCGTATATTTACCCTAATTATAAATATAACAATAATGTTGTAACTTAGGTTAAAAGTGACGTGGAGTTACAAAATCGCCTTTCATAAAATAAAAATATATACTTTTCCATTCATTCACCAAACTCATTCACTCAATCAAATAATAAACAAAAGCTAACTCAACCCCTCAAACTCACACACACTTCCCTTCTAAAGAAAATGACAACAGTAGTTTTATCATTTTAAAAATTTACTATGTTATCTTATACAATCCAGCAACATTGTTATACTTGGATTTATGAGTAAAATATATAATTATTTATGCCATTTTTATAAATATGTAGTCATATATGTAAATATGGGTATAAGCGTGGTATATGGGCATGAGTTGTATTTGAAATTAATCCTTCATACTACTTATATAAAATATTATATTCAATTGAATTTAATGTCCAGGAGTTCATTTCCATAATATATACATATAACATGAAAAGGATCGTCCATGGGGTCCTATTTATAATAGTATAATCTTATGTAGTTATGAATCATGGACGTTCAAAAATGCATGGCTGCATTTCATAGGTGTATGCGGAATGTTGCATTCAATATTGCCTTCAACCGGGGCTTGAATTTTCTCGCACGGATAATTCAGGGGGTATTAAATATTAATTGGTATTTGTTAGTTTTTAAAAGATACTAATGATCTCGGATGGACGAATTAACGTGGTGCATACATGTGTAAGTGATTCAAGTGGGAATATCAGTAGATATATTAAATCTGATGAGGAAAGCTCGGTTAATGAACATGTCCAGAATAGAGATGTGGGAACAGTGTAGTTGAGTTTGAATCATGCTACCGTAATTTTTGGCCTATTTTTAATTTGGGAGCTTGTGTGGTCTTAATCTCCCTATTTGATCCCGTAAGAATTATCTCATTGTTGATTGCAAGATATATTGAAATGTAACGTAAAATACCTTAATAAAAAAATTATAAGGAAATTATTATGATTAGATTTAGTTATATGTTGATTAATGTGTGATCATTTTATTATTCAATTATGTGATAAATATCTTTAGATGATTTATAATTTTTGGAAATGGGAGAAATTAAGGATGGATGTTTTTTAATAAATTTAATTAGATCTAAAAATGAACAAAGACTAATATTTATTTAATTTAATTTAGCACGAGAATTAAAGTAAAATATAATTTAGAAGCACCATTTATGATTTATATGCATGCAAGTGGAATTATGAATTATACTATGCAGATGTTGTTATTAGAAATTTTGATGAAGAGCCCATTGCTACCAAATGCTGGGCATGGACAGGAATTCATTGCGGGCGTAAGTTCATGCGCTACGTGTCTTATGTTTGAATAAGCTCAATTATTAAGACAACTTTGTACAGATAATTTTTTGGAAATGAATTTAGTGGATTCCGGTGTTCTTCCCTTCTCTCAATTTGAGAGGGAGTAAGGACAGAGGATATCCTTTTCATCAAAAAAAAAAAAAAATTATTAAGACAACATTTATGAAAATGATTCTGTAATTCTCAATAACTTGCTCACAGATGATGGAAATGTGATATTCACAATTGGTCATCCTATTGGTAAGATAAAAGTAAAAACTTTAGACAATGTGATTTTACCCATGTATCGCACGTAAGAAATCATGTTGGGCATAATACTATTATAAGGGCTGTTTTGCATTATGAAAAACTCGTGGACATTTTTTTTGCTGTAAAAAAATGTTAACCGTCAATATATCGCAGCTCATGAGTAGCTATTGTCAACGCCATGGACTGCACGCATTAAATGTGTATTATGTATAAGTGTGGGATGCACAACTCATGTGCATCACAAAATGCATGTGGGGCTCGTGATATTAATTACACAAAGGGGCTGTTTAGCAACGTATAAAACTCGAGTGTAAGGTAAAAACTTTTCAATAGGTGGTACGAAAATGCAAAAAGTAGTCTTTTCACCTCAACGGGACGCTGCAATTGTCAGTACGAGAGTCATTGACAAGTTGCATCGAATAAATGAGTCAGGCTTGCGTTTCCAACACTCCCACCATGGAAAATGGAAGAGAAGTCCTTGGTCCCCCAAGCACCACTGGTGGCGCCACACCCGGCCAGCAGCCATCAATGCTGATCGGCACAGTCTCCGGCCCACAGCGACGGCTACTTCCTGCGTGGGTTGCTGCAAGACGTGCGCGACAGTGTCTGAGAAGGCGCGGAAGAACAGTTGATCGGGAGCATAAACCGCCGGAAGCAGAGATAGTGGACACCCAGCATTCCGAACCGTCCATCGGCT
>JAXCLR010000081.1:11247014-11261938 GCA_035584095.1 Annona squamosa
TAGCCATTACCCATTACACATCCCACTAACTAAAAACTAGGACAATACACCCCACTAACTAAGTATTACATTTAACAAAATGTGCATTATCATCCTACTGTTGATCTTTTTATGCTCATCCGTGGTGAGATTTTTGCTGCTTTGTGGGTGATCTGCCATTTAGAAGAACTGGACTATGCATTATATGGAAAATGGGAGGGTTATCATGCATGATGATGTCTAAACTCCAAAGCCTGAGATGTTTCTTGGACAAGAATCCAATTGGTTATAGGGACGTCATAAATTCTTGGAAATTTCTCGCTTTGCTCGTGGTCATCATATCTCTGTTACTTTCTTGCCTTTCAATGCCTTAGTGTTTGAATGAAAACTAGCATTCCTGCTTGAATTTATATAGGATGTCTCAACGATAATCTGTTAGTAATGGATACATTACTGAATCCGGTGATGAATTAATAGGAGCCCTCGTATTTTCATAAACAGTCAATAAATAAGCAACTAATTTGTCTAGGATCTGGATAACACTCAATAAATAATATTCACGAAAAGTTATTAAATATAAATGGTGTGGCTCCTCATTTTCAGGAGACTGTTTCAATCCTAATCCTTATATGATGAAGATTTCTTAATCTAATAAAAACTCAATGAGCATAAGAAAAGAAAATCTCATCCTGCTGAACTAAGATAAGACCCCAAATGATAAAATCAATCTAAACATCTGTCAAGTCAATTTATATATTTTGATTATCTGTTATTTACATCAAATCCTAAATGCATTAATTAAATACCAAAATCCCAAGTAAATCATCCATGAACATGTAATTATCAAAAACCTAGTTTTTGTAAGTTCGAGTTTACTACTCATATTACATGTTCTTCAGTACTTTCTCACGCTTAAAAGAAACTCATTCTCCAATTTTGATCTTAATGTTGATCATATTCCAATTTGTATTTTATCTCTCTTCACTTTAGCACAAGTTGATGATGTAATCCTCCATATAAATAATCAACTAATATCTCTTAGATCTTCTTTTGTACTTCAATCTTGTGGCCATGAAATCTTTTTCTTTAAGACTTATTTCTTGAATTTGAATAATGAATTTGTCAATCTTGGCTTTTTCATTGACACTATAGGAATAGTCTTCATAAAGATCAAATAATTTAATTATTATATATAAACTTCACTATATATCTGATTTTTTCATTCTCCACTTATTTAATATCTAAATGTTAAATAGTTTTTTTTTAACTCACAACAACAAAGTTTTTTTTTCTGGCATTTGTAAATGGAACTCTTTGGAAATTACCAACAATATCATAGTTTGATCATTAGGTTATTTTTCACCAACTATCAAACTGCTGATTACTTGCTCTTCTGACTCATGTAATAAATCTTCTAATAAAAAATTTTCAATAACCAACCTTCATGTTCAAGGATACACAATTAATTGTTATTAAGTGGAAGAGAAGTTCAAAGAATGAGAATTTGACTTTGCTCATCAGATGAAACTTGTATCACATTGTAACCTTAAATTAATTTATTTTTTTCTATAAAATGTTGTATGTCAAATATTTAATCTATTTATGCATTCAACCCAGTTATAAAACTTCTAAGTTCAATAATTCATAGAAGAAAGCTTGAGGTGATCACTAGAATCATAAAATTTATCAAGAACATTAAATAAAGAAATATTATTTCAAGATAACTATGTGCATACCCTTTGGCATTAAGACTTTTTTTGTAAAAAAAAAAAAAAATTGGTTACTTTTTAAATTTGTTTTGGCATTTGACTTGGTTCAAGCATACCATCATGACTTATAATTTAAATTCTACTTCACAGAATGCTATAACACTTTGTATGGTTGCATGATTTATATATTTTTCATTATTTATCTAGAAGAGATGATAAATTAAATTGACCTTTCCAAAAATGAAATAATTTGAAAAAGAAGAAACTAAACATGGAATTGTAATAAATTTAGGTCTTGTTCAATTGGACCTTTACTTTTCATTTTTTTTAATTGATGGGTCCTTTAGGACTTTCTACTAGTATGGGTTTGATGCGACTCAAGTAAAGAAAAAATAGAAGAAAGATGAAGGATTCTCTTGAACGACACGAGAAGAGGAGAGAAGGAAGAGGAATAGTCGAAGTATGGATTCAAAAGATGGAAGTAGATGATTAATATAGAGATAAGGGGAAATTAAGTTCTGCTTGGACAAATATAAGATCCTAAATAATAAAGAAACAAATTAAACCAATATAAACCATTCATTAAGTTTATTTGTATTTTGATTGTTTGATGCGAAAATGAAATTCCAAATTAAAATCATTAAATGCTAACATCCTAAATAAATTATCTTTAAATTTGTAATTTCAAAAAAGTTTAAATTCTATAAATTAGTCTTTATTGCTTTTACCGTTCTTTGATGTTTTCTATCTTGATAGAAAACTTGTCCTTGAGTTTTGTTATTTATATAGTCATACTCTAAATTTGTATATTGTCTATGTTCAACTTGGCAAGAAAGGATGATGTAATACTCCATTGTAAATAATCAAATAACATTTATTGGATACCCTTTTGTACTTAAATTTCACATTATCGAATTTTTTCTTTTAAATGTAAGAATCTTGATTTTGGTGATAAATTAATCAACCTTCTGTTCTACTTCGATGTTAGAAAATATTCTTTGTGAAATAAAAAATCTAATACTTCTAATATTTTTTCATTTATAGCATTTGCAATATATTTGTCTTTTCAAATCTCATGTTTTATAATGTTTCAATGTCGATTTTTTTTTAATTCATCACTATAGAGTTCTTGTGACATTTTTAGATGGGCTTTTCATTATGAATATATCTTCAATAATCTCAATTTCAACCTTAAACATTTTTCCGTCAGCTATTAAATCAACTTGTATTACTAGGTCTTTTATTCAAACAATAGATCATCTACTATAAACTTTTTAATGGTTAACTCTTTAAGTTTAAGATAGATGATTAATCGATGTCAGGTATAAGAGAATTTGTGGGAATTTTTCCTATGGTGGAATTTGCTCCACACTATATTCCTAAAAACTATTTTATTGTTTTTCCTTAAATGATTTTCAAATTGATCAAAATTTTAATTTATTTGTGCACTCGACTTTGTTGTGTAAGTTGTTTAGTTTGATGATTTAGTAGGAGAAAAACGACGTTGGTAATTAGAATCCAGAAATTTATTGATGATATTAAAAGAAGTATTATTTAAATAAAAATGATTAGTATATTTCTTGGTTTAAAACATTTTGTAAGTTTTTGTTTGTTTTCTCAACTTGCTTCACTCTTGATGTGCTTCTTCAAGAATTTCAATTTTATGTCATCAATTTTGACTTTAACACATAATTCAAATATCACAAGTCTTCAATTTGTTAAAAAAAGAGAAATCTGTATCTCATTTTTAACTTCACACTCATAAAATGCTTCAATTTAGACTTCAACACTTATGATTGTCTTGGTGCAGCTCTTGAAATATTTTAATAATATATTTATATTCTTTGCATGTAGAAAATATTTATTTCAAATTTGCTTTCAATTTTAATCAATTCTAAATGACATGAAATCTCAAATTTTGTTGCAAGATCTTCAACTTTTCTTTGAACTTAGTTGATGCAAATTGTAGCTTTCTGTATTCTCATCCATATGATATCATGCAAAAGAATATTTCATGGATTCCACCTCTTCTGGAAAAATTCATAGTTTCGCTAATTTAGTGCATCATTTTCATGGAATGGAATTTGATTGCTTCTCCTTTGTAATTTAGATAATTATGATTAGAATATTTTGTATTCAAATGGCTTGAGAAATGATTACCATAGTAATATCTATGGAAAGCATTAGAGGACTAAAAATGTCTCATTGATTGACTTAAAAATTTTTATTTTGTAAAATTGATATTTTCTGTTTTTAAAATGGTTTTTTTAAAAGAAAAGTACTTAGCTGTTTGTTTTGGAATGTAAGAGGTTTGCTTCTTTTTTTAAAAAAAAAAAGTTGAAACAATTTTTTAATTAAATTTCATTCTTTCAGCTCAGTTTTTTTTTAAAAAAATTAAATGCAATTGTTTTGCAAGTTTTAAAAATAGATCTCTTGTTTTCTAAAATAAAATTTAGTTTTTATTGTGTTCAGACTAAATTCGTCCCTTAATGATTCATTTTTAGGCTGACCTTGCTGAAAGTTTTATAAGCTGATCAAGCCCCGAATTTATTTTTTTAAAATAAAATTTGGGTTTTGGAAAAATATCACTAGATTTGTGAAATTCACAAAAAATCCTATTATTCAAAAATTAGAAAGAAGGTCCCATTCTATGAATTTAATATATATATATATATGTATGTATATATTTGAAACAAATAAAAAGGAATGAAATTAATATTTTTTTTAGAAAGTTGAAAAGTTTTTTTTTTCAAAAGTTTGAAAACCCAATTTAAAAAAAATTTGTTAAAAAATTTTCATTCAACTATATATTTTTAAAGAGACATTCGAAAAGATGCGTGTGCTTATGAATTTTGTTTATAAAGATACTTGTCAGCAAAAGTTGCTTGGATTTATGGCAAAAGTCAAAGTTTGATAAATCAAATTTGTTACACTTGTTACAAATAGCAAGTAAAGTGTGAAATTTGATCTAAGGATAGTATTACATGGCTACTTGTGAGCCATAAAGTCCAATCAAAATTGATGATAGAGTTTTTCTTTATGAACAAGATTCCAAAGTTGGAGTGTATTTGCAAAATTGATGGTTATTGGGTAAAAATTTCTTAAAAAGATGGTAGACCAATGCAATGGCCTTTTTTAAATCAATGAGAAATATTCGTACCTCTCTTCTAATATTTTCTATAAATATTTTTAAGATTATCATTTCTCAAGACATTTAAGCATAAAATTTTCTGATTATAAGTATCTATGTTGCTAAGAGGAGAGATGAGAAATTTCATTCTATGGTAGTGATGTTCCTTACTACATTAGTGAATTAAACTATGAAATTTTTTCAAAATTAGGTGGATTCATTAAGTATTAATTTGCATGCTTTCATATGAGTGAAAAGGTGAGAAGCTACACTTTGCAATATCCTTAAGAGATATGTTGAGGAACACAACGAAATTCAAGATCTCATATGGTTTAGAATCGTTGAAATTGAAAGTGATTTTGAAATGAATATTTTTTTTTCGTGGAGAGAATATAAATATGTTATTAGAATATTTCATGAGCTCCTCAAGGTAATATAAGTGTAGAAGAATATGTTGAAAAGCATTATGAGTAAACAGTTAAAAGTGGGGTGGAGATGTCTTCTGATCCATTTGAAAGGCGTTCAAGGAAAAACAAGGAAATAGTTCCCAGGAAAACAATGTGGAGCAAATTACATCATTGGAAAATCAAAGTCCTACAAATTCTCTTAGACCTTACACTCAATGAATAATTTATCTTAAACCTAAAGAGTTCGTTGTTGAAAAGTCTATGTTGGTTATCTATTATTTGAATAAAAGAGAAAGTAACACAAGTTGATTTAATAGCTGAAGAATGATATTTAATGATCAAGTAGATAGTGTTGAAGATATATTCATAATGAAGAGCCCCATCCAAGAGTGTTAGAAGAACTTGATAGTTATGAGTAAAAAAATAAAATAAATCAAATTCATTATCAAATTCAAAAATCTTACATCTAAAAGGAAAAAAAATCGAGACCACAAAATAGAAGTACAAAAGGGCATCCAATAATATTTGATTATACTGCTATAAAAAAATAACATTTGATTATTTACAATGGAGTATTGCTGTCATGTCATCATTTTCATGCCAAGATAGACATGGACAATATACAAACTTAAGTATGATAACACTAATAACAGAATTTAATGACAAGTTTTCTCTCAAGACCAAAAATGTTAAAGAAAAGGCTAATTTATAGAATTTAAATTTTTTTTAAAATTACACATTTAAAGATAATTTATTTAGGATGTTAGCATTTAATTATTTAATTTGGAATTTTATATAAGCATCAAACAATCAAAATAAAGATCAACTTGATGGATGGTTTAAATTGGTTTAATTTGTTTCTTTATTATTTAGAATCTTATATTTGACAAAGTAGAACTGAATTTCCTTTTCTTATTTGCATTAAGTTAGGATAAGGTTAAGCAATCATCATTGTACAACAAATGGGATTAACACACTATTTGCTATAACTAGGGAAGTGGGTTACTTCTTTTTCATAATTTTAATGAATATTGATTGAGTGGTATTCCTATAATCTCTATATTAACTGTCTACTTCTATCTCTTAAATTCATAATTCATTTATTCCTCTTCCTTCTCTCCCATTCATCATTTCATAGAGAAAATCCTTCCCCTTTCTTTTAATTTTTTCTCTGTACGAGTGCTGTATCAAACCTACACTAGAAGACATTCCTCAAGGACCCATTAATGAAGAAGGAAAGTCAAGACACAACGGAACAAGACTAAATTCATTATAGTTCTGTTTTTATCTTCTTCTTTTTGAAATTATTTCAATTTTGGGAATTTTGGGAATTTCGGTACCTAGGATCAATAATTCAAGAGAACGGGGAAATTTTTATCTGACCGTCGTATTCTAATCAAACTAAAAAAAAAATTTTATAAGACCGCGATTAGACCTACTATGCTTTATGGGGCAGAATGTTGGACGGTTAAAGAACAATATATATAAAAAATGAGCGTAGCAAGAATGAGGATGAGTGGTAAAATAAGAAAAGATAAAATTAGAAATAAAATAATTCGAGAAAACTTAAAAGTGAGACCAATTTGTGATAAAATGATAGAACATAGATTAAGATAATTAGGTCATGTTAAAAGGAGGTCTGAAGTAGCACTGGTTAGTAGAATAGAGTCTATCAAAGTAGGTGGTGGTAGGAGAATGATAGGAAGACTAAAAAAAACATGGATGGAAGTAATTAAATTAGATTTTAAAATATTACAAATTACAGAAAAATTAGTCTTAAATCGCCAAGAAGTCGACCCCACCTAGGTGGGAAATGGCTTATGATGATGATGATTTCAATTTTGGAAAGGTCGGTGTCTATCATCTCTTTTGGATAAATTATGCAAACCATGTAAATTATGTAACCGTACAAGGTGCTATAGCATTATGTGAAGTAGAATTTAAGTTATAAGCCAGGTTGGTATGAAATTAAAAGACTTGAATGAACAATATCAAATGGCAAAATGAGACAAAAGGACAAGTAACTAAATAAAAAGGTCTTAATGCCAAGATGTATGCATTGTCACTCTTTAAATAATATTTCTTTATTAAATGTTCTTGATGCATTTTAGGATTCTAGTGATTATCTCAAGCTTTCTTCTACTTAGTTATTGAACTTATAAATTTTTATAACTAAGTTGAGTGTATAAATAAATTAAAGATTTGATGTGAAACACTTAATGGAAAATAATTTAGTAGTTTAAGGGTACAATCGAAACAAGTTACATTTGATTCTCATTCTTTGAACTTCTTGTCCACTTGATAACAATTAACTGTGTATCCTTGAACATGAAGGTTTGTTATTGAAAAATTTATATTAGGTGGTTCAGTGCATGAGTTAGAAGGGCAAGTAGTCAATGTTGATTTTGATAGTTGGTGAAAAATAATATAATGATCAAGCCAAGATTTTGTTGATGACTTTCAAAAAGATCCATTTACAAGTGTCAGAAAAATTCTGTTGTTGTGAGTAAAAAAATTTATTTAACATTTGGATATTATGAAATTGGAAAACAAAAAATCAAATATATAGTGAAGGCTATATTTATAGTAATTAAATTAATTGATTTTATGAAGACTATTCCTATAACATCAAGGGAAAAGCCAAGGTCAGTGGATTCATTATTCAAACTCAAGAAATGTTTTGAAGAAAAAAATTTCATGGCTACAAGATTGAAGTGCAAAAAAAGATCTAAGAGATGTTAGTAGATTATTTGGTATGGAGGATTACATCATCAACTTGTGCTAAAGTGAAGGGAGATAAAATACAAATTGGGATATGATTAACATTAAGATTAAAATTCGAGAATGAGTTTCTTTTAAGGGTGAGAAAATACTGAAGAATATGTGATATGAGTAGTAAAGTCGAATTTATAAAAGTTAGCTTTTTGATAATTACATATTCATGGATGATTTACTTGGGATTTTGGTACTTAATTAATATATTTAGGATTTGATGTGAATATCCGGTTTTTAAAATATATAAATTGACTTGATAGATGTTTACATTGGTTTTATTATTGGGAGTCTTATCTTAATCTCAGCGAATATTGAGTGTTATTTAGCTCCTCAAATCTCTCCTAATGTTTTATTTTCCCTTCTCGAATCTCTGATTCTTGTATCCTTCTTCTCTTTCCCCCTTTTATCCTTTTGAGAGGACCTTGGTTTTTGTGCTTGTTTTCCCTCTGCTTGTGCTGTATTTACAGAATAATAGCAAAAACTCTTATCTATTTGCTGGCAGGTCTTTCGGTTTGCTCTTGGAAAACCTACACATTTGTGAGAAAACTAGATGCTCCAGAATATAAAAGGATTGAAACTTCGTTCCTTCGAGCAGATTTTTCAAACTAGCAAAAACTCATTTCTCAGGGAGTCAGGGTTGGTCATGTAAAAGGCAGGTACATATCTGAATTCCATGATCTAAGGACTTTTGTCATTGTTTATACGTTTACTGTGAAGACCTTACTTTCAATACTTAATTTTATAGGCATCACTATTGGACATTCATGATGAAATGGTCTGCGAATTTTATATTCCAACTGATCAAGCAGTCAATAGATACGTTTATCTATTATATGTAATAGATAATAGTCATTGCAGATGGTATCCTCTCTATTATATGTTGGTTCTTAAAGCAGTTAAGGACCATTGATAATGGTTACTATTTTTTTATGATTTATGGAGAAGAAATAGATATGTTTATTGCAAAAATGAACTATGCCAGTGATTACCAAAACTTTGTGGATGACAATATTCCTGTTCCTTTGAAGGAAGGATTCTAATATAGTGCACTCGAGTGCACTTAGTCTTGGCGCACTAGGGTGCAAAAATCCATTTTTTAATTTTTTTGAATTTTTAATAAAATTGTTAATTTAAGTGTATTTAGTGTGTGTATCAATTTTTACAAAAATGCCACTGATTTAAAAAATAAAAAAATATCTAAAAATCTTCAAAAATGGTAAAAATTGATACATATGTTAAATATACTTAGATTAATAGTTTTTTTAAAAAAAACTTTTCAAAAAAAGTAAAAAAGGGGTTAACTACAAGTGATCGCACTAAGGCTAAGTGTAACTGGATACACTGTATCAGAGTCCATCAGAGAATGAGAAAATACATGGGATAACCCCACCTCCTAAGAGATCTTACATGAAGCAATCTTTTCTGTATCATGAAATTTTTGTTGATAATTATCTTTTATTTTTTTAAAATTACAGAGTATGCTCCGAAGTGTTCTTTTCATAATAGGGGATAATTCCTCTTGTATTCACAATAAATGTATATAATTCCTCTTATATTTGCAACATTTCAAATTCCTTTTATACCCATAACATTTCATCATAAATTCTTTTCATACACACGTCATTAAAACTACCGTTATCTACCTCATTGAAAAGACGATTTTGCCCAGTTAAAATTTTTTAATTGAGATAATTTAACTTTAACATGACTTAATTGATGACAGTAAATCATTAATACAAGATATTAAATAACTTGAAAGTCATATTAAAGTTGATTTATTTTAATTAGAAAAAAATTTAAAAGGGCAAAATCGTCTTTTCAATAGGATAGATAGCGGTGGTTTTAAAGGCGTGGGTATAAGAGGAATTTAGGGTGAAATGTTATGGGTATAAAAAGAATTTATGAAATGTTGTGGGTATAAGAGGAATTATGTGCATTTGTTATGGGTGTAAGAGGAATTATCCCTCATAATAGCCTGAAGGTTATGACAACATTTGCTGCATTGAACCCATAAATTGTCTGTTACAATGTTACATTGTATAGTTTATGCTAGTCATTGCTCTAAATATATTGTGTAATTATGAAATGCAGTGGTTACATGGCCAAATGGAAGGGCATTTCGGAGAATTCTGATGTCATAACTTTGTTGTCTTGCTTTAGAGATTGTGAGCAGTACAAGGAATCTGCTAGGCTATGGAGTCAGGGTTTGCAAATTGTGGAAAGAAGTTAACATTCTGAAGCCGACGGTGCATGTTCAACAACAGAAGTTTCAACATTCATGTGGGGCTCCTACGCATTCAAGAATGTGAAAAAGAATGTCCATATTTTCCTTAGGGAGAAGTCATAGAGAACTATTGTCCTCTTTGTTTAAAAACAATACATCTTTAGTAAATGAAGTTTTCAATGTCGGAGATTGACAGTCAATAGAAGTTAAAGAAAAGCAGTTTTCACTTGAAATATTGTTGTGCTTCACAAATGTGGCAACTTTGATTCGGTTTTACATGTTTTTTTTATGTGACTTCGCTTCATAGTTTGTTGTAGATGAGGACCATGTATGATCAAGATGTCTAGAGGATCACGTATGAGCAATTTTTCAATAAAAATGAAAGAGACAGTTGAAATATTGTTGCAGCTCACATATGCGGCAACTTCAATTCAGTTTTACAGGGATTATGTGCCTTAGCTTCATTTGGTTGTAAATGAGGAACGTGTATGATCAAGTTGTCTAAAGGATCATGTAAGAGCAATTTGTCTGTTCGTTCATACACAATGTGAGATAACTTGTACCAGTGCCAATGAATGTGCTGGTAAAATTGGCTTATTCACCATCGGGTAGTAACCGGTAACTAGCATAGCAGCAACTCAGGCAGGTTATGTCAGAGAAGATCAGGTAGACCCCACTCAAATAATAAAATTATCGGATGTCCTTTTTACATAGTAAATTAACAATTCTAACCCCAGTGGAAGGACACATTTTGGATGGGAGAACAATTGAATAAAATTTTCATCTTGATCATGCAAGTGGGTTTGTTGTTTACAGCGTCAGCACAGCTGTTTTGATCGTCAAACAACAAGCATAAGGCTGCCTCTCAGCTATACAGTTTAAAGGCCAACAAGGCAACAACAGGACAAGTACTTGGGGAGCTAACCTTATTGGATTTCTTTCCATATGAATTCTGCTGGAAGCACGACATCTCTAACTCGAGATGATAGAAATTGACAGATATTCAAAGCAACTGCCGGCAACCTCCATATATTAGCTCTATGCAGTAATTCAGAAGATTTAACTGTGTACAAGTGCATGCACATAGGCTGGAAGGATAACAAAGAATCAAGCCATGAAAGTTTAAATTTTCGTTGTACCGATACTCATAAGATTGATAAATCAAAGCCTCATCATTCATCGTTAACAGCTCTACCAATATGGCATCCCAAAGTAGATTGGTCGACCATTAATTAGCATGAATTAGCCTTGACCTCACGGATCCACATTATGCCTTTGATTCTTTTCATTGATGTTATCGGAATACAAAGCATTCGTATTATGGATTGGAATTCTAACCAATTAAATGAACTGCATCTAATCAGTGTTTAATGCAACTAAAATAACAATAAGCATCGAACAGGTAAATATTATATATAGCAGCGTCAATGAATTTTGAGAATCAAATGTCAAGCAGGACGCAGGGATGAATTTCAGAAGCCAGGAAAGCTACAGGGATATAATTGTGATAGGCAAAAACCGAAGGGATGAATTGAAAAAGCCGGAGGCTTGGGCAACTGGGCGTCTTCCCGTCTTGCCTGCCATTCGAAGGAAATACTCATGCTCGTCTGCAGGCCAGTTACCAGGTATCTGTTTTTTCTTTTTTTTTTTTTCTATCCTCTCTCTCTCTCTCCCTATTTTTTCAACCCGAAAATTATATTTTCATTTCTTTTGATAATATTCTACTAATATTTCAGTCTACTGCAACACTTTCGCTGCCTATTCCATTCTTCCTCAAATAAATAACATAAAAACGAGATATTTGTTGGCCAAATGACACCAAATTTAGCAAATGAAGAGAGAACCCTATTTCAAATATATAAATTGTTATCCCCATGTGATGATATTGGTTTCAGCTCCCATGAATTATACACATAACGTAACTGGTATTGCATACTAGTCATGGTAGCTTCTCCCAGTGATTCACAGTTCAAACTTACATAATCCACAACTATGTGGCTATCCAATTGCTCCACAGTGCCACGAGAAGTATAAAAAAATGATTTGCTACGAGGTTCTTACACCATCTGCAATTTGGATTTCATCCACTCAATCCTGTAGTTTAACCTTCTGCTTGGTAACCTTTAATTACATGGTCGGGATGTGTTAATTATTGTCATTTAAGATAGATGCGTGCTTTGCATGTGGCAAGATCCACAATTTGGATTGGTCAGATAGCTGTACTTGTTGCCACTTGTCAGGATGGTGAATCACCATCATTCCTTGACGATTGCAGGCTAACATAGCAGTCTCCCACATCTGCTAAGCTGGACCCACGTGATGATCCATTAGAGAAAGTCACACCTCCTGGATACCACATCAAGGTTGGTCCACCGCGTATTCTGTTGAAGTTTTGTGCAACAGGAATGTAAATATTGTGCAGCAATATTCTTTTTTGATTTGCTTAAAGCTTTGGAAGATGTTTTCAACATGGATTATGTTTTAGCTGAATATAAAATCTATGTTAAGTCAAATGAATGATTGTAGCCAGGTTGATGGGTTCCGCTAGCATGAGAAAGCTGACAATAGTGGCATCTATGATGTGGGTGAACTACATTAAAAAGTTCTTATTCAAAGTTGGTTAAATTTTATTGCTTTAAATGGCCTTATTTATTGGTTCATGCAAGTCGAATTGTGCCAATTGATGACCACTTAACTGATTTTGGAATAGAATGGGTCACCACACTGGGGTACTCTGTGGGGTATGAATGAATAATGCAGATTTTCTGCTCTGTTGATAAACTTTTTAATTGGATTATAAATAAAAGGTCAAACAAACTGGACTAAACTGTTTCTATCAGATGCATGGAATTCACATACACAGTAGATGGCGAGAAATTCACATTGGTCACATGTATAGGGGGCATCTAGCTTATCCAAAAGTTGTAGAAGTTTCTTATCTAAGGGTGGATCTAGCATAAACAGTTAAATAGATGAAAATCATCTTTTCACCTTGGAAGCATCAGCATAGAACTATTCTGACGAATTATCATGTCAGTTGGTAAATTGATTTTTCTTTTTTCTTTTCTCCTTTTCAGAATTGGGAACATCTGGAGATTCAGAAATATCTTACATATTCTTCCTGAGTCTACATACTGCTTTCAGGTTAAAGGCTTTTTACTTTGTTAAAATCTAAATGGCAAACTCTAGATGCAATAAGATTTTTAATGTCATCTCTGTATATTTTAGCTCCTATGGTTCGGTTATCTTGATCAATAACATTGCTATCGCTGTCTGATTTCTCAGGTACATTTGCACCAACTAAACTTGAGTAATGTTGGGAAAATGGGAGGAACAAAAGATAGGTCAAAAGCAATGGGAATGCAGAAGAAGCCAAGAACAGTGACAGCTATTTGGAGGCCAGTCTCCACTCAGTCAAATGCCTATGAAGGTTGTATTTTGTTAAAAATTGCTTTTTTAAATTAAGCAAAGATTCAAAGAACAGTAACAGCTTTTTTAGGAGGCCAGTCTCCACTCAGTCAAATGCCTATTAAGGTTGTATTTCGAAGTTTCTTTTATTATTATTTTTTTAATAATTCAGTGCTACCTTATCCAAGTTTGTCACTGATTTTCTCAACTACCTCATTCTGTTCATCACTGCATCCAGTTGTTTCACTTTTTTGTGATTTCTGTTGACTGTAATTCTCTAACTAAGTTGCATTTAGTATTTATGCTGACCTACACTCTTAAACAATTTATTGGAATGGATTGAACTCTGATCTGTATTTTTGCTGGTCTAGAATGGGAGTTCTTTAGAACCAAGTGGATCTCATGAGGCAGAACTGTGATCAGAGTGGAATAATGTGCTTACATGCAAAGTGGGAATTCTAGTTTATAGATTTTTGGCATTGGGAATGACTTATTGTGTTCCCTTGGAAACTTTTTCTGACCTCCTCAAATGCTGAAAATTCTCTGTAGACTAAATGATTTCCTCAGAAAAGGTGTAATTTTACCGGAAGTTTATATGCATGAGAATGTTTGCATCTATGTGTGTCTGTGACCTTCTTTATTGCCATCTCATATACTTTGTGCTGTTTTCTGTGTATGTGAACTAAAGGACACCTAGAAGAGGATGTGAAAGGAGAGTTAGCAGTTGATTGTCATGCATCTGACATTGGAAGTCAAGTTAGTAGATTGCCACATGCTGAAGCAGCTATCTGCAGTTCTAACATTCATAATTCAAACATCAACACTGGACTCATAAGTGAAAAAGATGGTTCATTGGTTCCCAGTTCTTGTGGTTTGCAATATAGTGATCAGCCTGAAGTTGCAGATGAAAAGACATATATGACTTCTTCAAACATACCGGTAGAAAACTTGTCTCAGAGTCAGGATGTTGCAGTTGAAATAACACCTAGTGAGACTACAACAATCTATCCTGAGCAAGTTGAAGAGAATAGTGGGACCAGCAAGCACTCAATTCGTATCGAGGTATGATCATTTTGTTTGTGGTTGTATTTGATCTGAAGGGGAATATGATTTTATTTTGCTGACTCTTTGTTTTCTTCTGTTCTTATTATTACTACTTTTTTACAGTTCGTTAGAAAAACAGCAACAGGACAGATGAGATGAGCAATCATCTCAATGTCTTTTTATTTATTTTTTATTTGTTGTGTGTGTGTGTGTTTTTTTTTTGGTGGGGGGGGGGGGGGGGGGGGGTG
>JAXCLR010000081.1:11266522-11277914 GCA_035584095.1 Annona squamosa
GGGGGGGGGCAGGTGGGGAACACAGTGTTTGTCAAATTATGGTTCTTGACATTTTAATAGTATTGTGTGGCAACATTTTTGTTCTCTTTGGATGTTGTACTTTACTTGGGGAACAAAAATTGATGAATTTTTTTACCACCATTTCTTGCAGACCTGGGCATTGATAGATCAATATTCATCAAACCCAAAACATTTCACTTAACAGTACTCATGTTGAAGCTATGGAACAAGGAGCGTGTTGCTGCTGCTGCTAGTGTCCTGCAGGTGAACATCTCCTGATACTTAGGGGTGCAACTCGAGGTCATGAAACCCGGGTTGCCTTAGCCCTAATCCTAACCCTATTTCTAAAAGTTCAACTCTAATCCTAACCCTATTTTTGAAATTCGGGCTAGAATTCGGGTTAAAATTATTTTATATATTTGTTATCTATCTCGTACTTATTCAACTTTAAATCTATCATTAAAAAAAACAAAAATGATATTTTTTTTGTTTTCAAGCAAAAATTCAAGAGTGTTTAAGAATGTAAAGAAGAACAATCTCATTTAAACATTCTCTTTATATTAAGTAGACTAATAGTCATTTCTCAAAAAAAAAGTAGACTACTAGTCTGTTTTAGAAAATGAAAAGGTACATTATTTCCCTATTATGCAATTTAATATTAATATCATAAACATATACATAAACATTAATATCTAATTATAAAAAAAACCTTAAATGTCAATCATAATAAAAAATATTCAAGAATCACAGTATTAAGTCAAATAAATTATAACAAATTTATTTCAAGTAGAATAAATATTTAATTACTAATATCTTATTGAAACGACTAAATGATAACATCCAATATAAGTAGTTAAGTTAAAATACCAAAAAAAACATCTCAAGTTCTACTAATAGTTTTCATTTTTTTTGTTTTGAAACTACCACTATACCACTAAACCAAACTCTTTTTTCCTAAAAGAAAATATAAAAATATTATGTTATATAATTGAACTTAAGAAGAAATAATGTTTATATATGGTATAAAATAATTATAATATATATGAGGGGAATGAAACTAGATTTATATGGAGTATAAAATAAATATAAAATATACGTGTTATATATAATTGTGGTTCAAGTTTAGCTCAACTCGGGTTCAAGTTCTTTTCAATTCGGGTTCGGGTTGAACTTGGAAATCGGGCTTGGGGTTCTATAGTGGGTAGTTTTAATATTGTTTCAATTAGGGCATGGCGGGCCGGGTTCGGGTTGAGCCCCGGCCCAAGTTGCACCCCTACTGATACTCTTAGAGATTGTCTGTGCATGGATCATCTTCTGATGCAATCTTTTGCATTTATGTAGAGTATTTCCTCAAAGGTCAAGGACGCTTTGGATGGTCGACCTATTTCTATAACACTTAAAGGCTTGGTAAGATTCGTATTTACTGCACATACATAGCATTGACTCCATGACTCCAACGTATTGCTAGTTTTCAGACTTCAGTTTTCGAGAATTTTTATGCTATGATCATGGCAATGCCATAGTATTTCTATAGCCCTGTATTGGATGGCATAATAAAGTACCTAGCCAATTTATCAAAGTCCTGCATTTGAAACTCAACCCTTTGTGCATGCGCGCTCTCTCTGGTTGGTTGGCTCTCAAATGTTAGGTTCATAAAGAAAAACAGAGGACCATGCACAGATTCCTGGAATTGGTTGTAAACCTTGGCTAGTTGTGGTTTGTTAACAACCATCTCTCCATCTTGAACTGCCGACAATGTATCTAAGAACACTAATTGTTTGTAAACCATTGTATTTTCATACACGCACACGCACACGCACACACATGATCCTATTAGCCCATGCTAAGTAAATGACTTACTTAGCCCTCCACAAAAAATCTATTTAAAACTTTTTTTTTTTTTTACTTTTTTCCCCATACACTTATTAATATAAATGTATTTAACATATAAACTAAGTTTTACCATTTTTGGATATGTGTATATTTTGTTTTTTAGATTTTTAAACATAGGGGTACTTTAAAATGACTAAAATGACCTTATGTTTAAAAATCTCAAAAAATATATACACCTATAAAAAATGGTAAAATTTGGTTTATATGTTAAATACGCAACTGTATGAAGAGATAAAAAAGAAAAATTTTAAATAAGTTTTTTAAGGTGGGCTAAGTAAGTCATTTATTTAGCTCGGGCTAACGTAATCATCTCTCTCTTTATCTTTATATATATATACACACACACACATATAGAGAGAGTTGTTCCGATGCAGCGCAACTACACTAGAATAGTGACACATTTGCCCAAAAATGGGCCCCATGCATATTAGAATTTAATGAAACTTTATACAATCATTTATCCATGTATAAATTTCATAGCAAGTGGTTTACATGTTCAAAAAATCACTTTAAAGTTGTTATTTACATCAAACTATTTTATTATGTTGAATTTGTACCATTTTCAGATGGGGTCTATACACATATTCGATTGCGATGAAAATCGGTATGATAATAGAATACATGATTCTAAATACAATGGGTGGAGTAGATTATAATTTTATGATCATGTGGGGCCCATTTGGCACAATTGCGCTGTTGTTATGGTGCAGTGCGCTGTACTTAAATAATTCTCATATATATATATATATATATAGAGAGAGAGAGAGAAAGAGAGAGAGAAAGAGAGAGAGAGAGAGAGAGAGAGAGAGAGAGAGAGAGAGCTTATCTAATGTAGTTTACATTGCAGTTGGCTCATAATGGGCCATACATTCACTTAAATGTATTAGTATTTAATATAATTATTTATTCATATATAAATTATAGTTTATATGTTGAAAAACAACTTTAAAATGGTTATTTACATCAAACTTAAATCGATGTAATAAAATAGTTTAATACTAAATATCAATTTAAAAATATTTTTTCAACATTTAGATCATCTACAATATCAGTATTATGTGGATAAATAATTCTATAAAGTATTATTATATTATAATATGTGTGTGAATGGATCTAATCATTTTTCTTAATTTGTATAATACATTTATTTGTAAACAAATGTGGCCCATAAGCATACTTGATTTGAATAAAACTTGGTCTTTTAGCTACACAAGTAATGTTAAATATAATAAATGAATTAAATTTTGCATCAATCATCAACATTTTAAAATTTGAGAGGGTTACATAGAATCACTTCTATGTATCCGAGTTATATAGAACCGAAGCCATTATGTATAATATATGTTACAACACATTTGAATGCACTCAAAAATTGATATTTATGTTAAATTATTTTATTACATTGATTTTGTAACGTTTTAAGATGGGGCCTATATACATGTTTAATTTGGATGAAAATTGGTGCATTACTAAAATAAATAATTCTAAATTCAACAAGGTAGATATATGTTAATTTCATGATCAAATAAGCTCCATTTGCAGTAGAATGCACACTTTAATATTTTCTTTTATATATATATATGATATATGATCCAATATATTTGCATGTGTCATAAGTTACAGTACATCTGGCTCAAAATGAGCCCCACATGTTCATAGGATATAATTTACTTTATCTATTGTATTTAAAATTATGTATTATATTGACATGCCAATTTTCATCCAAATTGCATGTGTATGGGCCCCATTCGAAAATGATACAATATCAACATAATAATTGTTTAATATAAATAACAATTTAAAAATTGTTTTTCAATAAGTAAATTTTCTAAGACATAATTTATACATGAATAAATGATTGTATAAAGTATTAATACATTGAAGTGAATGTAGGGCCCCCTTTTAAGTCAAATGCACCATAACTTATAATGCACTTTAAATGTTTGGTAAGTTATGGTGCATTTGGTTCAAAATGGTCATGGAATATAGTCTACTCTACCCATTATATTTAGAATTTTTTATTTTATTGACATACTTTTTTTCATCCAAATTGGATGTGTATGAGTCACATTTAAAAATGACACAAAATCAACGTAATAAAATAGTTTAATGTAAATAATAATTTTAAAATTGTTTTTTCAACACACAAATATCAAAGACATAATTTATACATTCATTCATAGGTTTTATCACTTCCCAAACACACCCTACATCTATTGTATTGGATTGAGATGTTATATTATAAAACCCAAATGATCCTTATGACAAGGTCTTTTATTGATTAGTTGGAAGAGATAAGATGAGCAACCTAGTAAGTACTTGTAGCCTTGGAGTAGTATTGTTCTGTGCTTCAAGGAGATTCTTCTACAATGAATGAATATAACATATCTATGAATTTTGAACTATTATTTCCTGCTTTTGCAACATGCAATAGGGAACAAATACTCTAAATTATTGCAGGAGTGCATGAAAGGTTCTCTTGCCAAGGCCCGTGTTCTATATGCTCCAGTTGAGGAAATTGGTGGGGAAGACCGTTTGTTGAGTGCCTGTCGTATCCAAAAAATGTTTATCACATCAAAGTTTCAAATGCTGCTACTTTACACATGCGTATCGGGCCAAAAATATTCAGTGAATGTAAAATAAATGATCTTTTTTCCACTTCATTTCTTTGACATTCCTCAACAACTGTGTTAGAAGTCATCATTGATGCGTATATCGAAGCTGGTCTTGTCCTTGAAAAGGATATTAACCAGAAGCTAAAGGTGACTTCCTCTTCTATTAGTCTCCTCAGCTTCACCTTCAGAGGTGATGTATGATATGAATGTGTAAAGAGTTTTTGTTGCTCCTCAAAAGCAATTTTTAGTATAAGAATATGCTATCATTTCTGTAAGTATGTTCCTTACAAGGAAAATCTAAATACAACCATGAATCATTTATGCAACAAACATCTGAAATTTTTATTCACTTGATATTTAAATATAGAATTTAAAATCCTGGTGGAGAGTGATTTTACTTCAGTTGGAACACCTGGTCCAAACGCTAACAGGTATCCAACTGACAGAGGAACCATATGATACCTGGGTGAAGGATGCATGCACTACACTTAGTTTTTTAAAGTTCATGCTTGATCTTTCAGTTGAAGTAGGACCTGTTTCTGTGTTCTCCTGTCAATCATTTGCTTGCAACGAGACAGTGGAGGTTTTATTTGAGTGGTGTTTTTTTTTTTTTTTGGATCTTGCCACCCACCTTGGATGGCCAGGCAGCTAGTGGAGTTGTACTTTAGGGGCGGGGCAACGAGGTGCTTCTACCCAGCATTTGAACCCTGAACCTCTTGCTCACACTACTTTACACACACCCATGTCATCCGCTTGGGCATCCAAGTGGTATTGGAATAGATTTTTGAGAAAGTGTACATTCATCCTATCCCTATTTAAAGTAGAAAGGCAATGCACTCTCTGCTGAGTGACATGTTCATAACTTCAAAAAAAGATAAAAAAGGGCTTATGCATGGACAATTTTCTGGCATGCTTCACAAGTTGAACATGCATGTCAATGCTCTCTCTCTCTCTCTCTCACATGTACGCACACACACACAAAGGAGTTTACAGAGTTTTATGAGCTATAGTATCAAATGTATTTGTATGACTAATTGAGATAGTGGATCACTTGATGGACTGTCTGTTAAGTTTAAGCATGGGATTCCACAAGGAGCAATTTTAAGGCTTTAAAGAAATCTAAGAGTCAAATTGCTGATTGATTTTATTTGTTATTTGTCAGTGAAGAAACACATCAGTAGATCAAGGATAGATTTATGGCAAATATATGCTGTATTCATGTAATTTTGTTTCATTCCATGCGACAGCTTCATGCCACCCTGATGAACACAAGGCACAGGAAAAGGTGCGTGTCAATGTGACTCAATCTCAATTATGACATCTTAATACATTTTCGTAATCTGCTTATACACACATGAAAACTTGCAGGAAGAAGAGAACAAGAAGACATGATTTTTTTGATGCTCGGGACATTTTTAAGAAATATGGGTCTGAAGAGTGGGGTGAATATCTCATCCGAGAAGCTCACCTGTCTCAAAGGTTTGTATTTGATGACAGTGGATATTACCATTGTTGTGCTTCGATCCCCTTTCCAGAGGACATGCAGGTTGGCTAGCGTTCTTGTCGTTGAGCAGATATCTTTAGAACAGGCTTCTGATGTTATTCTGTCTATTATTTCATTGCAGATTTTCAATTTTGAGCAGTGTTTCACTATATTGCTCAGTTTTTCTTAGACTGTCTCGTTTAAAATGGCATGACATCTTGAATAGTTGCTGGAGAGAACTGTTGAGGATGTTGTCATACTGCATATGTAGAATAATTGCCACTTGTGGGCCTAATGCTCTGAAGCTTGTTGTGCTGCATGTGGCTTTCATCATGCATCAGGTGGGTCTTCCTTCACGTGGTAGGACAAATTTTTATGAGGGAAATTGATGGTAAACAGGGAGTGATGGGTAGCTCAGATTTGGCAATCCACCTGATGGTGAGGCTTTTGCTTAATTGAGGCTGCATCTTGTGTGGATCCAATTAATTAGCTTGTTGCTTTAGGGCATTTTCAGCCTAATGCTGGAGCCATGACGTTTGCCTATGGAATGTTTTAGATGGAATTCTAGCTTCCGTCAATATGCGCTTTCATAACCTTTTTTTTAACTTATGGCCCAACATGTTCCAAAAGAAAGTGTGGTTGAACGGGAAAGCTCTCCCTCACCATGCGGCCAAGCAAGTCCTACGTCATGTTCGAGAGTATACAAAGGGATGGAATGAGATATGATTTTCCCTTCCCAAATTTTTTTTTTCTTCTTATTTCTATTTCAATCTCTCATTTATCTAATACGTAGCAAATTTACTTTTTTCATTTCCAATATGCTTTTTTTCAATTCCAATATAAAGTTTCATTCCCTAATGCACAAGATACTCCTCTCAACGCTCATAAGAAACTGTTGGAAGACTCGCAGGACTCTTTTGTTCGTGTTGACTAGTATTCACAAAAAGTAATGGCAGCTACAACGCTTCATAGCTATATAATGGTCCATAGCAGGCTAGCAGCTGTAAAGTCCCTTTTACTGCTAGGAAGGGTGTGGTTTTCCCTTCTATAATTTGTCATTCGGCCTTTAATTTAACAAAGAGGTACTTCCATCAAATAAAAAAAGAAGAAGAAGAGAGAGACGCTCTTTGAAGTCAATTTGATGAAGATATTCAGAAGTACATCGCTGAATAGGGAAAAATTTTAAGATATGTTTTGAAGTAATAAAATTTTTGACGGAAAGTTTTTACTTTGAAAGTTTTTGAATTTATAAAAGAATAATATAATACGATAAGGGTAATGATAGCAGTAAAGAAAATAAAGTTAAATAGATAAGTTGGTTGTATATGCAGTTATGTATAAATGATTAAAAAGTAAATTAATTGTATGTAAAGATGCGAATAAATAATTTAAAAAATAGAGTAATTATAGAAAGTGAAAAGTTTTAGGATATGTTTGACAATTTGTAAAAGTTGTAAATTTAAACTTTTCAATATAAATTTTTCGTTTTTCATAACTATTTTATTTTTAATTTTTTTTACATTTTCTATACAACAATTTTACTTTGTAATCATTTTCATGCAACTACTTGTGTAACTAAGTTGTGTATTTTAATTTTATTCTTTTTATTCTTTATAATTATTCCTACTCTGCCGCATTATTTTTTACCAATTTAATAACTTTTACACAAAAATTTTTTTTATTAAAAATGTTTAGTTAGAAAAGTTTTGAGGTTTACCAAATATTAAGTAATGGGATCTAAAATGCACAAAACAAGAGGAACTTTTACTCATCATTTAACAGCTATGACAGGCTTTGTCACATGCTTCTTGTAACCCTTTTAATACTGTCGTTGACTTATGTTCACTGAGAAGAATTGTAGCTGCAATCCATACGCATTTCCCTTCTGTTTTTGGGATGGCGAGTGGGCAATTATTCATTTTCCCTTTTCTTCAATACCTCCTTTTTTTCCCCATTGCTTACAATTTCAATCATTATCTTTTATCTTTTCATATCATCAACTTTAACCTATGTTAGTTTTATTTAAGTTATGGATACACACTTTTTATATATATATAAAAAAAAATCACCTTCAATTTGTAACTGGAAGAAAGGCGAAGAGAGAATGAATTGAGAAACAGAGGACACTAATGGAGAACAAAATAAATATGATTGGAAAAAATATGAACAGTAGAGATATAGATAAATGTTGCCTCCATTAAAAATTGATCAAGATCATTCTTTTAGATAGATAAATTTCTAATACAAATTTTCATTTCCAAGACATAAGTACATAACCATATTATTTGTTCCATTTTCAATACTATTTTTTATTTCTCAATATACAAGAACCCTTTTTCCTATCTCCCCGTCTTGTCCCATTCCACCAAGTTTGATCATCCTTACCAGGCTACGCTGGACGGACCCGCAGCCTTTTATCGCAATTTTCATGGCATGTGCATAACGGGGTTCAGATGACACTAAGCATCCAAAGCTTTCATTGCCCACCACTTCTGAGATTTGATGCTAGGCACCCAGATGGTCTTTTGAGTTTTGAGTGAAGATTTTAACCGCCCTTTATTTGTTTGAAGTAAACCCCATTGTAGTTTTCTATGTCAGATATTCAAGAATCATGGCTGCGATCATTTCCTTTTCGTACCAGGAAAAAGTAACCCAAGTGGCCAAGTTCTCCTGTTTAAAATCCAAGACTCGGCCTAGAAGAAAAGGACAAAACAAGAAAACAGGCATGTCCCACACGCATGAAAAAGTATGACTCCAGTATCTAGATGGCATGATATCGCTACCCCCCCTAGAACTAATAGAAAGAGGCAAAAGTGCATGCATTAGTAGTAGGTGTAGCCTGTCAATGTTAGACGTACAGGTTAGGTATGAGATGTCATGGTATAGAACTTTTATTTTGTTGTCTCCCATCCAACAGCCACAGGTTTAAATCTGTTCTCAGGTTTTGGGAATTCTCAGTGGGTTCTTCTCTAGCGTGCGATGATTATGTGAAGTGCAGAAAAGGAGATCTAGAGTGTGTTTAGAAATGAATAAAATTTGTGATGAAAAATTTTGAAAAGTAGAAGTTATCAAATGATATGATAGAGATAATGATGAGTAGTAAATATGATAAAGTTAAAATAGATATGTTAATTGTGTGGGTAGTTGAATAGAAATAATTGAAAAGTAAGGTAGTTGTATAAGAAAATGTAAAAAAATAATTAAAAATATGATAATGATGGAGAATGAAAAATTTTAGATTGAAAAGTTTTAACTTAACATTTTTGAACCATCGCTAAACATATCCTTAATTGAATGTGACTTCTAAAGTTATTACGATAGAGAAACAAAACCTATAGGCAAGCACCCAATTGAAGATGGGATTACCCGTATCTGCTTCAAAACCATGGCCCTTTGAATTTGTATATGTTTCAATTGGATGGTTTTGCAACATACCCAATGAATTACAATATTTGAAAATTATGCATGCACTCTTAGGACATGTTTGGTAATAAGTAAAAGTTATTAAGTTAAAATTTTTCAATATAAAACTTTTCACTCTTTACAACTATCATATTTTTTAATCATTTTTTCACATTTTTCTATACAACTACCGTACTTTATAATCATTTCTACACAATTAACCTATCTATTTCAACTTTATCTTATTTATTCTTTAGCATTACCCTATCATATCACATCATTTGACAATTTCTAATCTCTACAACATTTCATGAAAAGTTTTATTAATTTCCAAACACACCCTTAGTTATAAGATTTTATTACCTCCAAAATCATCTTTATTTCTAAACAAATTGGGGAGCAAGTGATGACAATTAAGAACTTGCAAGGTAATTTTTAAGAAAATTTTGTGAACGTTGAAGCATATGTGGATTTTTGAATAAAATAACAATATTTTCCGTAAATAAATAATGATTAGAATGTTAAGCGGTTGAAATCTTAGAATTGGATAGATATCATGATGTAAAGTGGTATTTAACAAAAGGGTAAGATGACAAAGAGTTACAACATATCAACAAAACAAAAAGGTTTTTTGAACCCCCACGCCGTGACAACCCTTACAAATTCTGGTTTTTAGTATATTTAGATTCTTACTATTTTTAGGATCTTTCGATTTTTATTATTTTTAGTATATTCTGATTTTTACTATTTTTAATAAACTTCAATTTCTACTATTTTAGTAAAATGAGTTCGTCAGGAGTTGTCATAAATTTCTTTGCATAAGGTTTGAGTTTTTGTGTGTGAACCTTGTTTATCTACCCTAAAAGTTAAATAGCAGTAAAAAAATAACTGATTTGGATCCCACTAAAACTCTATCTTTTGGACTTCTTATTTACTTAAAATATAAAAATCTTCTTAATTGAAAATCTTCATGAATTTCAACACCGAAAATTTAGCAGTATTGTCGGATGATTTTATTAGTTCTCATTTATTTCAGTCACCCAAGTATTCAATGGAATATATAGCTAACCAAGTGATCAAGAATTTATACTTTCATGGCAAAGTTAACCAGCCGAAAGTCACCTGGAGAGAGTGGAAGGGTTGATTCCAGGCGAAGGCAATGAAATAACATAACGAGGTTAATTATTTAAGGTGGAAGCTGTGGATGGTGGGCATGAAAACTGAGATTATTTTTACATGATGGTGGAAGGAAGCATATTCACGAATAACTGTAGAGGGCCTGGTTGGGGTTGGTGATTTTGATTATGCAGATCTTCAACCTTTTATTTATGTACGGTTCTATTGGCAACCTTAGGTAGAGGGAGACAAGAACTTGCAATCCAAAAAAAGGCTGGTTTCATTGATTTCCTTGGACCATAGCCAAATCTTAGATGCCTACAAACAAATACATTGCTCACCGAAAGTCGATCACTATCTTCTTATCTTGTTTGAAAAATACAATCACATGATGAGTCACTTTCCACACCAAAAAGATTAACAAGCATGTTGGCAGAAGGTAACTAAGCTCTGTTTAGTTAACCCCTCATTTCCAAATAAGCTAGGAAAAGTAATACTAGTGTTAAATGTTATTTAATTATCTTTTCATAGAGAATTTCAGACGTTAATGTGCATTGCTGCCAAGAGGGTAGTCTTGACAATCCACCTAAACTTGGGAAGTGAATCATGTGACCCCGGAAAAGCGACTGGCAGCAATCCACAAGAAAAATAAAAATGGAAAACGAGAAGGGTAGCAGCTCCGTCCATTAAATAAATGTGGTGGGTGGAGGGCTTTGTAAGCGTGGAGGATTTCGATCGACAGGGGTCACTTTCCTTAGCATGAATGGAAATGAAAAAAGGAGGGGGAGGGAATGATTCTGCTCGACCGGAATATGAAATGAATTCCTGGCCGTTGAAAAGATAGGCCACGGGGGATGATCTCAGAACGAAGGCCTCTGCATCC
>JAXCLR010000081.1:11281476-11299567 GCA_035584095.1 Annona squamosa
GAGAAGCTTGGACGTGAGCATGAGAAAGCCATCATCAGCTCCATACTGTCCCTCCCGCCTTCTATCTTAGCTGCTCTTGACAATTTCGCTCCTCCATTTCTCTCAATCCCTATTCCCAGATTCGTAGAAATCTCTTCTTCTCTTTTGTTTTTTTATTTTTAACAATATCATCAAGCTCTTCGCTCTCCGTGATAGAGGTTCGTTTGGTGGGCTTTGCAGATCCGGAAAAGGTTTGCGGTCTCTCTCTCTCTCTCTCTCTCTCTCTCTCTCCCTCCCTCCCTCCCTCCGTGCGTGTGTAGTAGATCAGAGAGGGTACCCGTGGCGTGCTTTTGTTTTCAGTTGAATCTGTCTTTGCAAATGCCCAAAAGCTGCTGAGATTTTTACTGGACGCGGGTGAATTCTCCGTCCTGAGAACTTCTGAGAACAGAAAGAAAGGAGAGAAATATATTGAGTTATTATTGTGACTTCGTTTATTGTTTGGGTTCTGTTGAGGAATGAAGCTGCAACTCGTATTTTATAAATAGGTTCTGAGCAATGCACAGTTTTTTTTTTTTTTTTTTTTGGGATTGTTTTTGGGGAGGTTGATCTGGTAGAAGTTCCGTGGTTTCTGGAGGTTTGCAGATGTGGAAACGTTATGCTATCAAACTGAAAAGAAGGAAGAGAATTTCCAAAGTCTATCGCAGAAGTACTCTCAACATTTTATTCTTTGGGTTTTGGTGGAAATATATGCTCTCTTTGTAACATGGGCTTGGTTATTGTTAAGGAACTGATTGCATGCCATTTCTCTGTTTGTTTGCTGTAATGCACCACGAAATTTGAGTCCCTGGTAACTTCCGTAATATCTTCACTTGATTCTGTTGAAACAGTATTTTAAGAAGTGGGAAGCGGTCTGTAGAGCAGTTAGCATCAGAATGGAAGATGCTGAAGCCTTCAATGTATCGATTCAAACTTACGGTTCCTGGAAAACAGCTAAGCAGTTGATGTTTTAGTTCCCTTATTGTTTGTACTCAAGATACTGACAAGGCAGCAGCCAATGAATTTTTCTTTAATTCTGGAGATTGGGTTTGTCTCACTAGTTTGTTTCAAGTGATGGGGTGTTTGTATTCAAAGGACTGCATTGGGCAGGTGCCCATTTCTCCAAGGGATTCCAAACTCAAAGGAGTTGATAATGCAAAGGCTACTGGGGATTTCTCTGGTTCTCTCACCTCATCATCTGGGCAAGGAGAAGAATATGGAGACGAATTGCACCAACTAAGTTTAAATAAGGACTCTGATATTGCTATCAATAGGCTCTCAAGGGTTTCAGCGCAGTTTCTTCCACCTGATGGGTCACGCATTATTAAAGTTCCATCAGCAAACTATGAATTGAAGTACTCTTACCTATCCCAAAGAGGATACTATCCAGATGCCCTAGATAAGGCCAACCAGGATAGCTTTTGTATACACACCCCTTTTGGGGTGGACCCTGACAACCACTTCTTTGGAGTGTTTGATGGACATGGAGAATTTGGTGCACAATGCTCACAATTTGCCAAGCGAAAACTATGTGAGAATTTACTCAGGCATGGGCAGTTTCACGTGGATGCTGTTGAGGCATGCCATGCTGCTTTTTTAGCGACCAATTCACAGCTGCATTCAGACAGCATAGATGACAGCATGAGTGGGACAACGGCAATAACAATATTGGTCCGTGGTAGGAAGATATATGTAGCAAACTCAGGTGATTCTAGGGCTGTTATTGCTGAAAGAAGAGGCAAAGAGATTGTAGCTGTGGACCTTTCCATTGACCAGACTCCTTTTCGAACAGATGAACTTGAAAGGGTGAAGAAATCTGGAGCAAGGGTTCTAACATTGGATCAGATTGAGGGCCTGAAGAACCCAGATGTGCAGTGTTGGGGCACAGAAGAAGGGGATGATGGGGATCCGCCAAGGCTATGGGTACCAGGAGGGATGTACCCTGGTACAGCATTCACGAGGAGCATTGGAGATTCCATTGCTGAAAGTATTGGTGTTGTTTCTACACCCGAGATTGTTGTCTTGGAGCTCACACCAAATCATCCATTCTTTGTGATTGCCAGTGATGGCGTGTTTGAATTCTTGTCAAGCCAAACTGTGGTTGACATGGTAAATAAATCTTGGTTATCTTTTTTTTTTTTCCTGAAATGATTTACAATTATATTGCCTTTGCAATTGTTTCTTCTCCTTTTTACCCTCTCTTCCACCACCATCGACTGTGGATAATTAGATTTATTATTGTATTTTTTTTTTTTGAATTAATTGCATATGAAGTGATGAAGTGATGGCAGTTCCTGTCTTTCATTGAATTTTGGTACACTGTATATTGGTCATTCCTGTTGGAAAGGAAACACTAAATGCTAGCTTAGTAGTTGTTGCTTAAAGGAGTAAAGGATTCTGCTACCGTATGTTATACATGGTTTTTATAGCTGTTTCTGAATCCTTGTCTTTTCTTTGTTTCCCTCAATTTTTATGGGGTAATGTCATCTCTTATCATCAGGTAGCTTCAGGTTATTTGCCATTCTAGGAAGTTTAGCTATTTACGACTGTGTATATGCTGTGCCAAGATATTGATGCGTTTACTTTCCTTTTTTTCCTCAATAATTTTGACAGGGTTTTGTATGTTGTGTCCAGCCATCAGGCAACATTCCTCTTTCTGTGTTGAAGCCTTTTTTCCACCATTTTCCGCCAAATTTTGAAAATGAATATGCAGGTTATTTGCCATTTTAGGAAGTTGGTCCATTTACAACTGTATAGCTGGTGTGCCGAGATACGGATCAGTGCAGGTCCTCTAAATTGCAAAATTTAAATATTCCTAGAAGTAGACAGGCGGGAAGGTTAATTATGGGTCGTTTTTCTAATCATATGGGTTGATTGTGGCTCATTAATGTAATGTGCAGGCACCACATTATCCACTAGCAACCGGATGGTAGGACTTGGTTTGGACTGGTGCAATTGACCGTGATATCCCAAAAATCTAGTCTGTCTGCTGTTGAAAACCCTGCTTATTTGGACTGTAATGTTGGGAATTGGGATCTCTCATACAAACATCCAACTTATGTTTTGCTGTGTGTTTTTGTATAGCTATCAAGAGTGAACTTAGCCATAGCGCTCATGCCTTCTTAGAAAATGACATCTGCTTTGTTATAAACTTTAGAACTTCTTGGTAGGAGTTTCCACTACAAATCTTTAATGGAACACTTTGCTGTCATCCTGGTCTATTTTTATCACCTGGCTTTCCATGGGTGGTGCTTCCTTCTAGTTAGTTTGGACACGTAGGCTAGTGCAGTGATCAAGTTGGCATCCTTTCTAGCCCATCTCTAGCTGTACTTGTTTTGCTATTATTTTCCCCTCTTTCTCATTCTACGCTCATGCAGACTATTTCCTTTTTTGTCATATCTGAATTTCAGGTTTCAAAATTTAAAGATCCTCGTGATGCGTGTGCTGCAGTTGTTGCTGAGTCATACCGACTCTGGCTGCAATATGAGACACGCACTGATGACATTACAATAATAGTGGTTCACATCAATGGGCTGACTGATGTATGCAGTTCATCTTCTGGTCTAGTTGGCTACTCTTGTTCTCTTCTTTCTGGCTTCCTACGCAATTTGTTTTTATTTTTTATTTCTATTCATGACAGACTGAGATTAACCAAATAAGCAAGGAGGTCAGCATAAGACCACTGCATCAAGTTGTGGATGTTACTGGATCTGAATCTCCTTCAACCATTAGCTGGAATTCTAGGAGCCAACGTACAAGACATGATTTGTCACGGGCACGCCTTAGAGCTATTGAATCTTCCCTTGAGAATGGGCATGTTTGGGTTCCTCCACCTCCATCACATAGGAAGACCTGGGAAGAAGAAGTAAACTTTGCCTCCTCCCCCTCTTGGGTCTACATATCTGCAGAAAACATTTGTAGAATTCTACTTTGTATGGTTTGTTTTCTTTGAACATTTGCTGTTTGGTTGTTGATCCTGTGTTAACTAATACATCTTGGACCTCTTGCAGGCACATATTGAGAGGGCATTACATGATCACTTCTTGTTCAGAAAACTTACAGATACTCAATGCCATGTTTTGTTGGATTGCATGCAACGGGTTGAGTTCCAAGCTGGAGATATAGTTGTGCAACAGGTCTTGTCTTTCTATTAATTTCATGTTGGAAATAAAGCTCCTACTATCTAGCCCTTAAATGCCAAGGAATAACTCTTAACAGATTGAGCGGGAACTTTACTTTCAGGGAGGAGAAGGTGATTGCTTTTATGTTGTTGGCACTGGGGAATTCGAGGTGTTAGCTACACAGGTCTCATTTCTGTTTAAAGCTTTCAAAATCTTTTTCTTTGATTCCAAGTTAGATATCTCAAGATACAACTATCATCAGCTCCTTGGGGGTGTTTAACTAATTTTTGAAGATACATTTTTTGCATCCTCAAAATTTCTTTCATTTTCGTCTATTCTAATTCTCTTTTATGGTGACGTTTATAATTTTTTTCCTTGATTTTGATAGCGGTAATAACCATGTACATGAAATGTAGGAAGATGCAGATGAAGGGAAAGAGGTGCATAGAGTTTTGCATCGTTACACTGCTGAAAAGATGTCATCTTTTGGGGAGCTGGCACTGATGTGAGATAGACCTTTGATACCACTATTGTTTCATTCAGCTAAAGGGTTTGCATTGTGTTCATTCAGCTGAAGGGATAATGTTTGATGACTTCTATGACGAAACAGGTATAACAAGCCACTCCAATCATCTGTTCGTGCAGTGACAAATGGAACCCTGTGGGCATTGAAGAGAGAAGATTTTAGAGGAATTCTTATGTCAGAGTTCTCTAATATGTCGTCTTTGAAGTTGCTTAGATCTGTAGAGCTTCTTTCTAGACTCACAATTTTGCAGCTGAGTCAGATTGCTGGTTCTCTTTTGGAACTTTCCTTCTCCGATGGACAGACAATAATCAACAAGGCAATCAATTTTTCTGCAACTACATAGTGCATTTTTACTGTGAATATTACAATTCTAAACTTTTTGTCGTGTAATATGTTTTTATTTTTTGTAAACATTGAGAAAGAAGTGTACCCATTATTCATACTTCATGCATCATTTTATGTTCCATAATTTCTCCATTGCATGCCATATTTCATGAATGCTGTTAGTTTCTCCATCAGTTCCATTTGGCATAGAGACTCAGACTAGTACAGGAAGCATCAAACAAAGACTTATAAGAGTGGATCTTCTTGTGATGCACCTGTGCTCCAACTATGTCTATTAGGCCCTTTGGACCCTTTCTAGGAATTACTTTTTTTTTTTTTGTTTGAAATGCCTTCCTAGGGATTACTTATTATTGTATTAGGCAGCCAAGTCCAGTTGGCCACATATGGAAAATTATTGGAAGAGTTATAGATAGTACAAAGTGACAATAATTTTGCATCCTTTTCATGTGGGAAGAGATTCCCTCCCCCCCCGCCCCCCCTGTCTACAGGTGATTCATGGAACTGATTGGATGCAAAGGTTGCATCTGATGTTCATCTAGCGTCTTTATTCGTATAACTGATTAGATTCAATGGGTACATCTTGATATTCATCTGGTGTCTTTTTTGTGTGCAGCCTAACATATAGATTCATCTAGTCCTAGAGGCACAGTGTTAATATCCAGTGACTATACTTCTGTTTAATCAAACTCCAATACTGTATCACTGGCACCTGCAGACTCTAGACATTCCATAGTGTGTCTAAAGAATCCAGTTTTATTGATTCTACTTGTCTTGTCATGCAGAATGAGCATCTGTCTGCGTTGTATATCATCCAGAAGGGGCGGGTCAGGCTTGCATTTAATTTGGACATGATAGGAAGTTCTAATATTTGCAGCATCTTGCCTGAAAATCTTGAACAACAAGATCCTTCTCAGATCAGTAATGAATGCTCAGTGGAGAAGACAGAGGGAAGCTATTTCGGTGAATGGACAATTTATGGTGAACGTATTGATTCTTTGAGTGCCGTTGCTGTTGGTGATGTGGTCTGTTTAGTTCTAACGAAGGAGAAATTTGACTCTGTTGTGGGACCAATTGCAAAGCTTCCGCAAGATGATCGCAAGTATGTCATACTTGACCTAGGGAATGCTTTATACATGAATTCAAACTGTTAAAATATCTCAAGTCTTGTGAGTTTCATGTCAATCTCATGAGCTTCTGATGCAAACCTTGAAGAATTTTTTATGGGTTATGAGTCCTCAACCTTGATACTAAATTGTGGCACTCAGGTCTAAAGATTATTCTCTTAGTCCGACCAGTGAACGTGTTGCTAAAATTGATGCGGAAAGTTTTGGAAAAGTTAAATTCTCTGATTTGGTAAGCGAAATGATACTTAATTATGATAAAATGATGCTGACTTTGGATGCAGTTATATTTTGTCATGTTTTAGTTGTATTTGCTCACCCCTTAGATCTTTCTGGTTGTCACCTTAATACCTTATCACCAATCAAATTTATTTGCAGGCTGACAGCCCATTGATATGTATAATTGGAATAGCCTTCATTATCATTTAATGGCAGAAACCCAATTCTGTTTCTGCAAAATATGGGTCATTAGACTTTAGTCCAGTATCAGCTTATGGCTTGAATATGTACACACTGGGAAATAGCATATACCACAACTGGTAGCTTGTGTAACTGTTGTATTTTGATTATCATATGTCAGTTTGCATATTGCTGAATGCTGACTTCTGAGACCTTGCTGTTCTGATTTACCAAATGGGTTTGTCGTCCAGGAATGGAGAACAAGTATATATTCAACTGATTACAGTGAGATTGGGATTGTGCTCCTGAAAGGCTCTGGTATGCATTAACTTTCTGCATCTTTTTTGGAACTTCTAGTCACATCCAAGCAAAATTTTCCAGTTTGTACATTTTATTCGTTTCCATGAACCATTTTGTGTTCTTTGGGGTCTATTGTGGGCTAAGGAAGCTTGTTCTCTTTGAGAACTGACTTTATGCGTGAATGATTTAAACAAATAGTAACAGGTGCTTTCTTTTTGGAATTCTTATTGGTAATCAGAAACTGTTCTGAGTTTGAAAAGGTATTCGAAGCAGAGGATCAAACAGCTTGGGAAGGAAGCACAGGTACTGAACGAGAAGGATATGATAAAGAGTTTAAGCTCATTGTCTTGCGTGCCACAACTGATAAGCACTTGTGCTGATGAGGCATATGTTGGCATTCTACTAAATACATGTCTGGCTTGCCAACTGTCTTCAATACTTCACTCTCCTTTGGATGAAGAATGTGCTCGGTTCTTTGCTGCTTCAATTGTCATCACCCTTGAAGATTTGCACAAGGTATGTTCTCTGGAGAATAGTAGTTTTTCCACTCGTTTCTTCTGGGCTTTTAATCAGCCATGAAACCCTTTCTATTTTAAAATGCACAATTTGGCTGAAAATTGCTGAACTATGGACACTGTCTAGTGATCCTGTTTGTTGCGAGAAACACATTCTGAGCTGGAGGAGGTTTTGTATCCTGCAGAAGGATCAATATGGTTATGTAAAACCATGTCATTTATAGAAAATGGGCATCTGACATTGTTGTCTCCACGTTCTTTCTTTTGTTTTATTCAGAGTAATGTTCTCTACAGAGGTGTGTCACCAGATGTCATAATGTGTGACAGAGCTGGTCGTATAAAGGTCAGTATTGGCATTTGTTTTCCCATAATTGTTGTTTAAAATTTGTTATCATCATATTGCACCAGAGTATAATGGAATTGAGAGAGGTGTGAAAGTTCTTACCTGGTGTATTCCTCAGGAAAAAATTTCTTGAACAGTGCATCTAATTTCCATCTTTTCAATTTTGTAGTTTTTAGACTTCAGATTTGGGAAGAAGCTATCTAGTGAAAGGACATTTACCATATGTGGGATGGCAGATTCTTTAGCTCCAGAGATAGTCCAAGGGAAAGGCCATGGTCTTGCAGCTGATTGGTAAATATGTTTTTCTGTGAAATAATTTCCAATAGGTTGCTAGATTTGCAGCTGGTTGAACTAAATACATGTGGGTCCATGTAAAAAAAAAAAAAAAACCAAAAAATAAAAATAAAAAGATGAAAACAGTCAGCTTTTAGTTGGTAACTAACTTCTGGCTCTGCGGAATCATTACTCTATATATTGATTTTTTGAAATAAAAAAATATATACAAAGAAATCTAAAAATGATAAATTTTAATATATGAATTAAATACACATGGGCTCATATAAAAGTAAAAAAGATCAAAACAGCCGGCTGTTAGTTGGGTGACTAACAGTAGTTTGGATGGGATCATATCCCATGCATATGCATATATTTGTATTTATTTGTCCCTTGCAACAATCTAGTTCTTTGTTCATGAAATTCTGTTTTTGAATAATAATGACTATAGAATACTTGTTCGTATGTAGTTTTGCTATAGAAAATTGACCTTGTCATACCTACTGCTTGAAACTGCTTTGACACTCTCGCCTGAATTGTCTATGTTATATATGAAAAAATCCAGGTGGGCATTAGGGGTCTTAATCTACTTCATGCTGCAAGCTGAAATGCCATTTGGATCCTGGAGAGAAAGTGAGCTTGATACATTTGCAAAGATTGCGAAAGGACAGCTTACTCTTCCCCATACCCTCAGTCCTGAAGTAGTCGATCTCATCACAAAGGTTTTTCAACTCTAGATATCACTTCCTTTCACCTTCCTTTTGATTAAGCTAATTACTCTGAGTGCTTACCCGTACAACTTTTATGCATTTATATTACTTTGATTCAAGGATAGATGCTTAATGTCTTTAGGTTTCCATTTCCTGCAATTGAAACTCATATTTTGGTGATATAGACTATTGCCTTCAGCTTTCATGTAAATCGAGGTTATAATAAATTCCAAATTAAGCATCCTAAATTAAATATGTAAGAATAAACGAATCCTAATTATCTATGACTGTATATGAAATAAATATGAATATGATGCAGCAAATTGTTCGCATTGCTCTCTACATCAATCTTGAATTGCACAATCCTGAAAACAGTGAATTGGTCAACTTGATCTATCAAAAAAAGGGCTGACCCTATGCATAGAGCTCCCACAAATTGTGTGGTCCAGGGAGTGGTGTCAATGTATACTGCCTTACCCTTGTTAACATGAAATTCATAAAGGGTTTAGACCAGGTGGTTGGATCTTCCAACTGGGTAAAACTTTTGGGATTTGTTCCATTCAAGTTCTTCCAGATCTACTGGCTGTTTCACTGAGTCATTAACACAATTTTGTAGTTAGTATATGACTGCCTAGATCAAGAATCATATACTTTTCCTATTTCCTTTTGTATGTGTTTACCTGAATCTTTGCTTCTAATGATTTTCACCAGTTATTGGAAGTTGATGAAACTCAGAGGCTTGGGAGTCAGGGCCCTGAGTCTGTTAAAAGTCATCTTTGGTTCAAGGGGGTTGACTGGGAAGGAATTGCAGACAATTCTTTCCCTGTTCCCCATGAAATCATATCCCGCGTTAATCTGCATCTCGAAACACATGTGGAGGAGTTACCCGTCCTTCCATCTTCTTCACTGGCTGATGATCCTGAGTTTGATGCCCCCGAATGGCTCGAAGATTGGTAAAGAGCTTCAAATCGGTTGTCTGGTTCACTCTCATAAGGATTCTGCATGATGGCTCATGGGTTTGGAAGCTACGCAGCAGAATGAAATGAGTGGCTTGCAGTTGGACTTCAATATTCACATCCAAAATAAGTCTGCTATCCTTGAGTGGGGCACTGAATTTTCCCTTAGCTGTTGAAAGCTGCAATTTTTTTCCCACATGAGGGCATCGGATTTTGAAGTCTGCACATATGTTGGCGATTCTTACAGTCCAGTTGTGAATGTGGGTTGTAGAATTCTTCTGTACATAAATAGCACAAATATCTCTGTTTTTTCTTTCTGGTAGAGATTTTTTAAGCTTAACACCCCAAGCACAATATTTTCCGTCTCATGGCCGCTGGAGTTCCTTTTTCTTATTCTTTCTGAGTTTTACTTTAATCTTTCATTCTCACGGTAGATAGGGATGAAATTGTATTTTGATTTTCTTTAACAATCAATCTCTGCAACTTCTTGGAGGACTGGTTGATTGAGATAGTCCTGCTGTATTTTTCAGGCCCTCATGTAATATTGTCATAAAGTAGAACAAGCTTTCATAATAGCTGATATAATGCAGTATGGCTTCGTTTTCATTTGAATCTTTCTTTGCCATCGTATCTGACATTCTTGACTGCCTGCGGTCTCACTGCATCAGGAAATAAGATAAGAGGCGAAAAACAACTAAAGACTTGTTTATTTAAAACCATCCTAAATTTTCTAGGGAGGAGTGGATGTTTATTTAGTCGAAATCCTTCCAACCTCATCCGGATGACTGGATCTAGACTCAACCCAGCTTGAGTTACACCCCGATAATCTGAAAACGTTGGTGGGTCACGGGACAAACCCTCAAAATATAAGAACGGTTTGTGCTTCTCCATATGACATGTTACAATGTTATTAGTCATGTTATCAAAACTGGATTGGGCCGGTCGGTTGAACCTGTTCAACCGCAAAAGGTCCCTTGGCCAGGCTGATACTCTGATTCATACTGATTTCCGGTTCTTCCTATTAAGCTAGAAAACCAATCTTACCGCTGATTAAACCGGTTTTCAAACCGTCTGGTTGAACCGATTTATTAGCTCATTGCACATAAAGTCGGAAGTGCATCATTTTGCGAAATAAACGGGCCGTTACTACTATATATATTTTACTAAGGTTTCGCTTCTATGTAGTTAGATTACACAGAAACAGAGCTATTTAACTCCTTTAAATTTTAAAATTTTAAGCATTGATAAAAAAAAATTCAATTTTTTTATTATATTTAACATTGTTTGTTTAGTTAAGGGACTAAGTTTCATTCAAATAAGTATATGCATGGGTTACATTTGCTTTTATATATATATGAAAATAATCAAGTGCATGTAGATTGCACCATAGTTACGATGCAGTCTATGCACTATGAAGCCCATTTGATCATGAACGAGAAATTTATTCCAAAAATTGTATTTAAAATTATTCACTTTATTAACATACCAATTTTCATCCAAATTCAAGATGTATATGTGGTCCATCTTAAAATGGTACAAAATCAAATAATAAAATACTTTAATGTAAATATCAAGTTTAAAGTGACATTTTTCAACATCTAAACCTTCTAAAGTATGATTTTTATATAGGTAAATGATTGTATAAAGTTTCATCACATTCTCGTTTCTGTAGTGCCTATTTCGTCTACACAGGATGGGTTCTCGTGTGTGTATGTGTATATATATGCATGGACTACATCGTAATTATAGTGCAGTCCGAATATACCTGATTACTTTTCTATATATATAGATGAGAAATTTTCAAGCGCAGTGCCATTGCACTCTAATTACGGTGCAATGACTCTGAAATGGGCCCGCAAAATGGTAAAATCAAAATCTACTTCACCAATTATATTGAAAATAATGTATTCCATTACTATATCAATTTTCATCCCAATCAGATATGTGTATGGATCTCATCTGAAAATGGTATAAATTCAACGTAATAAAATAGTTGATGTAAACAATAATTTTAAAGTGAGTTTTTCAACATGTAAATCATTTGTTGTAAAATTTATATATTGATAAATGATTGTATAAAATTTTATTGCATTTTAATATGTGTGGGGCCCAAAAGTGAGCAAATGTACTATTTTTCAGGTGCAACTCTCTCTCTCTCTCTATATAGAGAGAGAAATAATCAGTGCAGCTTCACAACACTAAAATTATGGTGCAGTTATCTCAAAATGAGCTCCACATGATCATAAAATTATAATCTACTCTAAATATTATATTTAAAATTATATATTTTATTACTATGCCAATTTCCGTTCCAATTGCATATGCATATGGACCTTATCTGAAAATTGTATAAATTCAATGTAATAAAATAATTTGATATAAATAACAATTTAAAAATTTTTTTTAACATGTAAACCATTTTCTATAAAATTTATATATGAATAAATAATTATACAAGGAATCAAAATATTTAAATACATGTGGGGCCCATTTTGGGCTAAATGCACGGTTAATTATGGTGCAGGCAAATGCAGAAGAAAGGTTTTCTACTGCTATATAACTAGATTACACCGAAGAGGATCCATATAACCCCTTCAAAACTTAAAATTTTGCTTTTTGATAGAAAATTTAATCCATTTATTATACTTAACATTATTTATTTATTTAGAGATCAAGTTTCATCTTAGTCAAGTATATTTGTGGAACACATTTGTTAGAAAATATATATATTTATGTGTAAATCATGAAAAATGCTAATATATTAATTTTAAATTCGTATTTTCGATATCTAAACTGTCAAAAATATCATTTCTATATGAATAAATGATTTAATAAAGTATTATTATATTTTAATGCATGTGTAAATAATCTAAACATTTTTCATAATTTACATATGAATATATATTTTTGAATAAATGTGGCCCCATAAACATACTTGGTAGGAATGAAACTTCGTCTCCTAAATAATATTCAATATAATAAATGAATTGGATTTTTCATTAAGGATTAAAATTTTAGATTTCGAAAGAGTTAGATGGTCCACTTTTATATAACTTGGTTACAATGAAGTGGTATTATATATATGTATTTAGAATTATATATTTTATTACTATATTAATTTCATCCCAATTTGACATGTGTATGGACCCTATTTAAAAATGATACAAATTCAACATAATAAAATAGTTTGATATAAATAAAAAATTTAAAGTTATTTTTTTCAACATGTTAACCATTTACTATAAAATTTATATATAGATAAATGATTGTATAAAGTATCAATACATTTAAGTACATGAAGACCCTATTTTGAGCTAAATGAATCGTTAATTATGGTGCCGCTTTATTACATAGAAAAGGTTATCTATAGGTGTTCTGGTGCAGCGCAGTGGTGCAGTTACCTAAAAAATAGGCCTCACATATATTAAAATGCGATAAAACTTTATATAATCATTTATCCATATATAAATTATACTTTAGACGACTTAAATATTGAAAATACTACTTAAACTTGATATTTACATTAAATTATTTTATTACGTTGATTTTGTACCATTTTAAAATGGGGTTTGTCACATATTCAATTGCGATGAAAATTGATATAGTAATAAAATACATTATTCTAAATACAATTGATATTACATTGCAATTGCGTCGTACTTGAAAGTTTCTCATATATATATAGAGAAATATTCTGATGCAGCGCAACTGCATTGTAATAGTTGTGTAGTTATGCCAAAATGGGCTTTACATGATCATAAAATGATAATCTACTCCACCAATTGTATTTAGAATAATGTATTTTATTATCATGCCAATTTTTATCGCAATTGCATATTCAATGGGGATGACAATTGGTATGGTAATAAAATACAAAACTCTCAATACAATGGATGAAGTAGATTATAATTTTATAATAAAGCTAGTCCGTTTTGAGATAATTGTACTATAATTATGATGCAGTAAAGTTGCACTTGAATATTTCTTTCTTTCTTTTTTTTTTCTCTCTCTATATATAAAGAGTGATATGTTAGTCCGGTCTAAGCAATTGCTCTAATTAGCCCACATAAAAAAATCCATTTACGACAATTTTTTTTTTGCTTTTTTTTATACACTTATTTACTTAAGTGTATTTAACACATAAACTAAGTTTTTTCATTTTTGAAAATAATATTTTTGAAATGAGTTAAGTAAGACATTTGTTTAGCCTAGCTAACAGGATCATTTATCATATATTCATATGTAAATTATGAAAAATACTTAGATCAATTTATACATGTATTAAAATATAATAATACTTTATAGAATTATTTATTCAGTAAAAATGATATTTTAGAAGGTTTAGATGTTGAAAATACTACTTTAAAATTGATATTTTAGCATTATATCATTTTGTTACGTCGATTTTATATATTTATAAATGAGATCCATATTTTAACATTATATCATTTTGTTACGTTGATTTTATATTTATAAATGAGATCCATATACAATGATACAAAATAAATGAGATGGTTTTTATGATAACATAAATAATGTTAAATACAATGGAAAAAGTGATTTTTTTTTATCAATGATTAAGATTTTAAAATTATTTATGTAAAAAGGAGTTTTATAGAAGCTAACCCTTTTATTATTACTTCTACTATATACACTTTAGCGGCGCTCTTTATAAATCGATGTCTTATCTCTGAGTGGTTGCGTTAAATTTGATTGGATAATGATTATGCTGGGCTCTAATGTCTAAAGTGGCTTTGATGCATGTGAAATTCTGCTTCTTTCACTAACATCCTTTTGTTCAAGTTCATTTAGGGTGTAAACTGCAAAATCCTTTTTTTTTTTTTTTTTTCATATGTTTTAAAACATGATAGGGGAATGTACTGCTGTTTTTCCCTCGGTCATGTTAGATATTCAATTGTGATAGTTTAGAATCATAGTTTCAATTTTCATTATCGCATTTTTTAAGGGATGTATATATTACAACTCAGTTTAGATATTACAATGATTCAATGAAGGTCAAGGGAGATAACATATACCCTTCAATCATGTAGAGAGCCAACATACCCCCACCAATCTAATGAGAGGGACAACCAGCTCCCATATTATACACGAACTAGGGAACTTAGGTCGGTGGCATGACTACCGTCGCACCTAGCTACTGAGCCATCGCCTCAACGGTAATTATTGCATTCTTTTTAGATATAATTTTTTATACTTTTATCTAACTAATATGCCATATATCTTACTTCAATGGGTAATATTCAGCTTTAATTCGATTTTCAGAAACAGTTACATCAGAATCAGTCCCTCGAATAATTTAATTTCAATTTTTACAACGTAGTTATTAATAGTCCGGTGGCCTACCTGGTCTTGTCATACCAGCCACGATTTAGCAAGCGGTGCCACAACTACAAGCCAGGCAAGCTGCCATACTTTTGTTTGGTTATATCATTCCATAGCTATCAAGTATAATATAAAAGATAATCTGACCCTATTTTGCATTAGCACATGCAAATAAGATGCAACTAATCAAATTTCGTACTGGTTGCCTACTCACATGATCTGTCTTTGTAAAATTTTCAGTAGTAAACAAATTAAGCTAAGTGGTCCATAAAAATCAACGTTGGAAAAAAGCACTACCAATCAAAAATTTGAACTGATCATTTCATTACTCAAAAGGATTGCAGCATATGCACCCGTAATTTATTAGATTTCCTTCTTTTTAATTATTAGTAGGAGCCTTGCAACTTTTTCTTTACCCAGGATGGCGACAGAACAGGACTCATCTCGTAATCCACCTTCATCCCATTCTTCTTCCTCTTCTCATCATCCCCGCCTTCTTCCTCACCCACAAACACCTTGATCCGCCACACTTTCACCGTCCGATCCAAGCTCGCGCTGTACACCAAAAACCCCATCACCATCCTCTCTATCTCCATGCACGCCGCCATGCACTTCACTGGGCCGCGGTGCCCTTCGATCACCGCAAGGCAAGCATGGACTCGGCTCTCCTCCTCTCTCTTCCACACCCTGATCGTCGTGTCCTCCGACCCGCTCAAAACCATTCTATCTATCGCCACCAGGCAAAGAACAGCGAAGCGATGGCCTTGCAGAAACCCCCTATGGCTGTATCTCCCCGACAATGCCTCCTTCTCCCAGTAGTTCACCAGCCCATCTGCAGAGCCCGAGTAGAGATAGCTAGACATGAGCGTGTTGCTCAAGGCCAATGCATTGACAGGAGAAGGCTGGAATCTTAGCATCATTACGAGCCTGTGCGACATCACCCCATGCATTATTCTACTTATCCTCCATATCTTCACTGACCCGTCTGAGGAACAGCTGAACAAGCACCCCTCTTCCTGATCCACCACCATGGCGTTGATGCCGTCGTCGTGCCCGGTGAATGAGTCCTCGCACTTTTTGCTGGCCAGCCTCCATACCTTGATGGTCTTGTCCTCCGAGCCTGCTGTGTAGAGCAGCCCTTCTGTATGGTAGTATGCGATGCACGAGATGTGGTCGTTGCGCTGCTGAGATTTTAGAAACGGCGGCAAGTATCTGCTTCTGGTGGGCAGAGTGGTGATCTTCTTGTAGCGGAAGCGATTGGGGGAGATGGAAAACGTCCAGATGCGGATCCGCTGGCCCTTGTGGACGGTGAAGAGAGTGTTGTTGTGGGCTATGATGGCTCGGATGTTGCCGGAGTTGGTTCTTATGCGGCCATGCTCGATGCAGTCGGGCTGCCTCCACACGCGGATTCGGCTGCTTTCGGCGGCTGTGAAGACTAGGCCTTTGGAGATTGTTATGGAGAAGACGTTGCCGTCTTGCCGGTGGAGGGAGGCAAGGCATTGGTAGAGGAGGGAAGGGGTGGGTGGCAGTGGGGATTGGAGTGGGGAGAGAGTCCACGGGGAATTTTGGGTGGAAGGTGGGAAGAGGGAGATGGTGGAAGCAGAAGAGAGCCTTGTGGGGCTCAGCTGGGGATCGCATTCGAACACCTGTTGATCATGGGCGTCGAAGGAAAAATGGGTGGGAGATGCTGGGCGCATTGTGAGTCTTGGGCGGCCGGGCTCACGTTCAAACACTTGTTTGTGATGCGTCTGAAAGGAGAGATGATCGAGGGTGAGAGCCTGCGGGGGCCCCTTTTGCTTTTCATCATCGCTGCTGAACGTCCAAGGGATTCTCTTTCCATAGACTTCCATGGGGAGAGAGAACACGAGGAAGCAATAATACTAGTAGTAGTAGTCCTAAAGCCTAGGTGCAGTTGGTTGAGTTGTGAGGCTATATATAAATATAAATGGTTGCCTGGGAGGGCAGTTGGTTAAATGCTTGAGAGAGATGAATCTTTTATGGCTTTCTGTTAGGCCTAGCAGCTGGTTGAATTTTGATGCAGACATGGGGCGGCAATGGACCTTTCAATCACTAATACTTCAGAAGTAAAACATGGATCCATTGCAGCTAGCTAGTTTACGTCAAAAACAAAAATATTGTGCAGTCGATTTTCTAAATTTGGGTTTAGGTATAATCCAAACTTCCGACTTAAAACGATTAAAATAAGAACTGATTATTGCAAATTACTCAATACCTAAGAACTGATCAAGATGGATCCAACAGAAAAAAGAAATTAATTCTGTGATTTTTTTTTTGATGAAATTAATTCTGTGATTTTGAAGATGGGAGTGCAGCATGATCAGGAGGGTAGTTGGGTGAACATAGCAAGTTCCAATGAAGTGCAACAGTTTAATGAAAACAATGAATGTGATTCCTAAAACAGTCTTCTGAATCTTATTCCCAAGAATCTCCATCCTTTAATGAGCGTGAAAAAGTGGAGCTTTTTAGCTAATTCCAGTTCTGGGTAGTTGCAGCCGTGAAGGAATCGCCCATTCTTCCTCTTAAATTGATGTATTTCGTACAGGTGTGTAATAATCTCACATTCATTTTACATAACAGATATCTGACACCAGTTTGGACTTGCCTCGGTTCAGTAGATGGACCATGTTCTTCCACATAGAGGCTTGATGAATTCCCTTTTGTTAGGGTGATGAACGGGTCGAAGAGCATATTTCTATAAATCTAACACTCGAAAGGACATTCGTTTGCTGCACTTAGTTATCAATCTCTTAATCGTAAGGAAATTTGTTTGGCTCATTGCTTTTCCTTTTTCCTGTTTTGCAATGGTCTCAAGTATTCCAAACAACGTTCCAATCAAAAAAAAAAAAAAAAAGTATTCCAAACAACGCCAACGTAACCAGGGGCTAAAACAATTCTGCCCACCTTGGATCCATTCTCCTCCTTTGCATGATGAGTTTTTGTAATTTAGTCCCCCTACAATGGAGGTTTTATAATTTAGTCCTCTGTGATCAGGGGTGGGAATCGGGGCGGGTCGACCCGTGACCCGCCCCGCCCGACCCTGTTTTAATACCGAGGCGGGTCAGTAATTCATACCCGGCGGGGCGGGGCGGGTCGGGATTTTCGG
>JAXCLR010000081.1:11302311-11314004 GCA_035584095.1 Annona squamosa
TAATAAAGTAAATAATTCTAAATACAATGGGTGGGGTGGATTTTCCATTTATGATCAGGTGGGGCCCACAGTGCATGCGACTGCACGGTGCAGTCCATGCACTGAAATATTTTCCTATATATATATATATATTTGGTAATATTTATTTTGTCCTTGTTGACGGTACTCATTTTTTGCTAGCATATTGCATTTCTTGTACCTTTTCCTTTTATAATTCTGCATTGACATGGATAGATGCGACATTTACATATGATAGGGTGAGTCATGGTGAGCCCCAACCGGACCTTGTCAAGATTCTTTCTTACACGGTAATATGGTATGAATCAAAATCTGAAGATATTCATGGCACCTGGGAAGGCTCATAAAATTTGTCCTTCCGATTGAAACCGTCTGCAATAATTCCATGATTGCTTGAAAAAAGTTAAGCAATGACTTGAATCCTTTTCAATACCCTTAATAAACTGTTAGTCCGTCGCCATTAATGGCCGCCTATTAGCTAGAATATTCACTGTCATAAATTAATCAAATAAGCTTTCAAGAAATGGTATATCCTCAAAAACAACGGAGGCCAGATCAGTTGGAATTTTTTCACCAATTTACTTCATGTCTCGATGTTAATGGATTGGGTCAACCTGCTAACTCACCCGTTCAATTAGTTTATAAATAGATTAGGATTAAACTTTTTTGTTAAATTGGTCTCAAACTCATCAATCACCCATCCATTTAGTTAAATAAACAGTTAATGAGTTAACCGTTTTCAACTTGTTTAATCTGCTCAACTCAACTAAACTTATAATGCATAATCTTACTTCTAATATATGTTCTATCTAAATCTATAAAATTATTGTTGTTAGGCATCTATTCTTTAATATTGAGATTTAGACTAACTATATCCTATTTATTCTGTTTATCATATTTTGTTTTTAATATTGTGCAATCTATTAGGTCATATTTTAAAAATTGTTAAATTAAACTATTAATAATATTCTTTAATATATATTTTAAATACCAAAAATCAAGTGTATTGAAAAAATTTAAATATCATATATCTAGTTTTAAAGTTTGATGGTTATGTGTTCATTTTCCCATGGTTCTAAAATTTTCAAATGTATACTTTAAAATGAAAAAAGTTTAAATAAATAATTATTGTAAATATTCGTCTTAATGAATCGATTTGATACATAATACTTTAAATATAAAATTAACAAGTTACATGCGGTAATCTAATCTATGCAACTAGTTGTATAGGATAATAATCCATCATAAATATAATTGTAAAACTTATTGTTTGTTGAATATTACATTTAAATATAATTATAAATATTTCAACTACTCTTTTCATTTTAAAATGTATCCACTTTAATTTTTAGTTGAATCATTATTTGAATTTTGAAAATTTATTCAAAATGTCGTTAAGTGCATCATCACAAAAAATTACAATGATTATTTGGGTATTTGTATATTATTTTAATATTTTAGCTTCGACTACTTCAATGGTAACTTAAGTAGTTTAATTTATATTTTCAGCCAAACGAAACAATCTCTACTTATTTAAGTTCAATTACTTGTCCTATCAACTAGAATATAAGTTCTAGCTAAATCAAGCATGTCGCATAATATGAGTTGGTCGGATTAGATGACTTCCAAGACCGAATGGAAAGCCCTCAATTAAGATTTTTTTAAAAATTAGAGCTGCCCATTTACATAGCCAGCATGAGGTGCATGCAGCTAAGGACCATTCATCAATCACTTTGGCCCCACAAGTTTAGGTAGCTCTATTTAGTCTTTGTGTTTGGTCTATCCAAGTAGCATTGGAATCTGGTGCTCCTCACTCTTTTTAACTCTGCATTCAGCATTTACCGTCTGCAATAAGGCCCCACAGATGGCCCAAAAAGCCAACGTTAATAACACAACATGGTCAGTGATGGGTAGCTAATTAAATCATGGGCCCATTTATATATGACACTTGATCAGGCAAATATTCCCAATGAATGGTTTCAGATGTGCAGATCTGCCATTTGTACAGCTTGGATTGGATGATCCAAAGGTTACGGATCATGAAGACATGTTCATGCGGTTGGCAGTTGATCTGCTGGTGTTTAAAATATAAGAAAATAACGACTAATATCTCTTGCAATAAATTGCAGTAGTGGCGATTCCAAACATTACATTGAAAGCATCTTATCATTCTTTTAACAGTTTCAATTATATCGTTTTAAATTCTGTTATTATTACTGGGACAGGAGATTTTAATGTGTGGCACCTTTTTTTAATATAGACACTAGTCTTGAAACATAAAATTCACATATCCAATAAAATCCGAATTGATTGTTGGAACAGTGCAAAATCAATTCATTCGCTGAAAATTTTTAATATAATCTTTTTTTAAAAAAAAAATAATTCCGCTCACCATTCTATCAGAACATCATTACAGACGCATTAAGGCTTTCTTTAGGTATAAGAAGGAAAAAGGCAGCAGTATCTTTACTTCTTGTTTCTTCGTCATTTTAATTGATGCAATACATTTTTCCCTCCCTGAACACAAATAATTTTACATTTTCATATTCATTTAATTTTTAATTAAAAAATTATATTTGTTTTATCTAAATTATTTTCTCACTTTTTCCCTCTAAAATATCTTAAAATTTGGTTTTTCTTATTATGACAATATGGGTCTATCTATGTGGTTAAATTCCTATCTTTAATGATTATTATCTTAATTATTTTCCCATTATTTTCTCACTTTTTTCTCTCGAAAATATCTTAAAATTTGGTTTTCCTTCTTATGACAATATAGTTCTATTTGGTTAAGCTCTCGTCACACTGAAGATTTTTTTATATGATATTGTTATCATTTTTTAAGTTGACGTGAAAACAGAGGAAACATTATGGGCTGGACCAAGTTGAGATGAGCCCACTCGAGTTACGTGCTCCATAAATTAGGGGACAGATCGAAGTCTGAAGAGTAATTAACGTGTCCTAATTATGCAACAATAGATATCTCCTCTGCTGCTCAAACCATTAAATGAAAGCTCAGATTTTCATGATCAATCCAAAACATTAAAAGGACCCAACAGATTTTTTTTTTTTTTTTATGATTATATTTACATACATCTCAACACATATTACATTGAAATTCTGAGACATTCTTACAAATACGGAGATACATAACTCTACCAAAGAAATTTGGAGACACAGCTCCACCAAAGAACAGAAATTTCCGCGCATTTCGCATTAATGTTTCTTTTAGGCCTGTGTCTGGATGTTTTGTGGAGGCCCAAAGCGCAAAAGAAAGTCTCGATCGACATGAAAATCACAGGCTTCGAATGAGGTTGATTCCTTAGGGAAGCAATATTATCTGTTCTGTAGATTCAAATAAATGATATGGATACACCTGTGAGAAGCCCAAACAACATGGCAACGGCAAGGGCAAAAGTGTACTACACAGGTTTGAAATTCTAGGTGGATGTCCATGTGTCTATTTGAATGGCAACCCAGCCAAGCTTGTTGTTGTGTCTATATGTATACAATATATTAATAACCAATGGGGCCGCGGTCCGATTCATTAATGGCACACCAAACACTAGTGCAACAAATATTTCAAAATGTAGCCATTAATTTAACTATATATAATATGAATTTGGCTTTGAACAAACAAAAAAAAAAAAACTAAGTAATTCTATATTTACCCCCTACAGCCATTTTAAAAAACATCTTATGAGGGAAAAAAAATTATATGCAGCCATTTCTGTTTGGCTGCAAGTATTATTAAGGATGACTTCAAGTTTGATGTATTTATATAACAAATTTTCCTGTAGTGCAAAAATGGTGAAGCAAAACATGTTTTAGCAAAACTTGGATGAGTTTTGCACGTATAAATGATGCTCATTGAATGAATTTTAAAGCACAAATATTTGTTTTAGTACTCCACTGTATTTATTGCAATTATTTCATGAAGCCATGAGCTACACGAGGCTTCTTTGCGTGCATCAGTGGAAAAAAATGTTTGATAAGATAAGATCGAGAAGGAAAGGCCACAGCAAGAAAATCGGAAATAGAGTTTGGTACGCTGAAATTTTGTGAGACTGTGGTATGTGGTGGTAAGTGGAAAAAAATATTTTATTAATATAAAATGTACGGATAAAGTTGAAATAAATACGATTTGTTAGACATACGTTGACAAGAAAAAATAATTAGAATATACGTGCACCAGTGGAAAAAAATGTTTGATAAGATAAGAACGAGAAGGAAAGGCCACGGCAAGAAAATCGGAAATAGAGTTTGGTACGCTGAAATTTTGTGAGACTGTGGTATGTGGTGGTAAGTGGAAACAAATATTTTATTAATATAAAATGTATGGATAAAGTTGAAATAAATACAATTGTTGGACATAGGTTGAGTCGTTGACAAGAAAAAATAATTAGAATATAAAGATAAAATTAAAAAAAATAAGATTGTTAAATTGATTAATCACTGACTTTGAAAACTGTCCTACCGACATTAAACCATCCCACTCCACACATGTATCAAGACAAATGCGCCCTAAATTAACAAGAAACTTTGTTCTTGTTAAAAGTTTACTATTATGGCAGAAAATTCTACCTGCTAATAGTGCGTACGTTAAATCTTTTAGAAACTAAAGTTTTTTAGTTCCCTGTTGAACACATTTCGCAATGGAACTTTAGCAACAAATGCACAAATAACAGTCTGTTGCTAATTATAATCCTTCTATTTTTATAGAGGTTGCTAACTAGTTATAGTAAAGAAAAAAGTATTGTTTCAAAATAATCGAAAATTTTTTAACAACAAAACGTAAATTTCTTTGCTAAAAGCCGTCTTTTAGCAGGTAAGATAAATAGATAGATAATTAATTAATGGGCTTTCCTTCTATGTAACTGTGTCTTGTGACATAGATGTAAATTTGTGTGACCTCCTCCATTTTTAGGATATTAATTATTGATATAAAATTCAATTCATTCATTATATTAATTTGATTTGTTTAGTTAGGAGATTAAGTTTCATTTAAATAATAGTACCTTTCTTAGTTCTCAACTTCACACTCTACTCACTAAGGGTGTAAATAGAATTAGTATCGACCTAAAACTGATTTACCCAATCTAATTTATGAAAGGGTTGAGTTAGATATTTTGAAAAAAAATAAGTTATATAATCTGATTTGAACCGATGAGAACTCAAAAGTGGATTGGTTTAAGTTAGATAATTGTCACTCCGACCTAACTTAATTTCATATATTAGTATAAAATATAATATATAATTAAAAAGTAGTCATACATTAGAACATAATACATAGAAATTAACTAGATTTTATTAATTTGAAAGATTATTTAGCAATTATATTATTGTATGAGTCATAAATTAGGAAGTATTCATATAAAAAGAATTAATGTTTATTATTTCATATAAATCTATATTTTAAAATAGATTTAATTGAGCAAAATATTTTTAAATATTATATATTTATTAACTTGATTGCGAACTCGAACCGAACTAATTTCTATAGGGTTAAAATATAGTTGGATTAAAGTATGAAAAATATAATTGAGTTAAGATTTTATAATGTAGATTAGAATTGCGTTTATTCCAACCGATCTGATTTACAACCCTACTACTTAGCAACCGCACATGCGGTGTCAAACCATTTGCAAAGGTAATGTTGTAGCCTGTCCAATCTAAAAGGCGTACATTTATTTCTATAGATGTCGCATTAGACTTCTCCCTAGAGTTTAGCTCTTAGGATTTTATAATTTGTTGACTATTGTTAATTTTAAAATTTTTTTATCAATATTTATACAGTGTGACAATTGATATTACAATTAGGCCCAACTTTTACACTATATAGAATTTTTTCTATAAATACCCCTATTCTCAAAGAGGATATCTATAAATACCTTAACAATTGAAAGAAATGAATACCTGCACAACAAATGGAAATTGAACTAGTACCTCATCTATGAAATTTAGATAGCGCTGCCACCAAGGTCCAGTTCTTGATGGCTGATTAATTTTAGGCTACGTTGTTAAGAGGTAAAAAAAACTAAAAAAATTTATATGAAACTTTTTTATAAGCAAAAGAGTAATATAATATAATAATAATAATAATTAGAAGTAGAGTGAATAAAGATAAAATAGATAAAATAGTTGTATGAAAAATGTAAAAAATAATTAAAATAATAAATAATAAATTAGATAATTAGATAGTTAAAATTTCAAATTATATTAAAAAAGCATAGGATGAAGTGAAAAAAATTCTTTTCACCTAATGCAAAAAGGACCCTCGAGGCTTTTCTTGTTGTTTCTATGCTTTCGATTGCCACCCAATGAATCTTTCAATTACGAAAAATTACTTATTTTATTTTAGTTTGTACTGTATTTGTCACATTATTTTTATCTCTCTATTAATTTTTTCCCTGTTTATTTTTTGTCGTTGGGAAAAACCCAAAAATTCAATCTTCCGAATATTCTAATGTGGTTGTAGAAGCCTTTTATTTCATGTCACTGAAATTTTAATGTGCAATGCAAAGAAAACAGAGGATCCTAATTAATGGGTTGGAACAGGCTGATCGAGTTGAGCCTCCTCAATTACTGTTCTTCATGAATTCTAATTGACTGATTAAGGACTGAAGGATAATTAATTAAAGTGCAAAATTATGCAACAATGCCTGCCTGTGATTCTCATGCCGCTAAAGAGCACATCACAGATTGTAATAGGACTAGGCAGCAAAGAGTTCTCAAACGTTTTTGCGTTTCAGTTTTTATGGTATTAATTATTTGCATTTTGAAAGCATGAATAAATATTCCATATGCTTTATGTACTTAATCCAAACCCAAATATTTTTCGAACCCATGAGATCCACGAGGCTAGACTCACCCGTGTGCATGTGAAGCTTTTACCACTCATAAAAAAAACGGTTTGCTTCTTCGGTTATTATAATTGTCTTCCCAAGAATCAAAAAACACCTGCCGATGCATAAATCTTAAAACGAATTAGGTAGGATTTTTCTTTAAAGTAATCTATAAATAATTTAATTTAAATATAAAATGAAAATGAAAAAAAAGTAATGATTCAATAATTTATGTAAGCATGGATCTTTCCATGCTCACCCTTAGTTTTTTAAAATTTAAAATCTAGGCTATTTATTATGTTTATTTGTGTATTTAATTATAATTCCATGTTTAACTTGATTATATTATATATTTTTAAAATTTTAATAGTTATATAATCACTTTTAGAATTTTTTTTTTTTTTACATTTCCAATGAAAATTAATTTTGGTAGTATGATAAAATTAGATGAGTTAAAAATGATAGATGGTTTAAGATTTGAAAAAGTATATTTTAAAATCTAAAAACTAAAGATAAACATGGAAGGCTATATGCTTACATATGTATCATACTTACATCAGTATGTCTCAAAGATAAATTATAAATTCTGCATTTTTAGATCATGATTCCATGTTAGTGCTTTTTAGGCCATATACCAACCATAATTAAGCACATTATGATATGATGAGACATTTTTTTCCATAGAGAACCTGGATATCCTGCATTTTTGGCATCATTCAATTCCCAGCTCGAGATGGAATCCCATGTCTTAACACAAATGTTCTGACTGAAAACAACAATTGATACTAGCATGTGCATTGGCTCCCGTTTGCAGAGAAGTGGGGGGAATGCATGATGGGGCGGGCTTCCTAAAAATCACTACTTTCCTTCGCCTTTTATATTTCTATTCGGTCAATACAGACAAAAGGCATCCAAAGAGCCAAAGAGGATATCCACGATCGCCAAATTTATTTTTATTATTAATTTTTTTTTTTTGAAAAAGGACACCCAAATCATTAGAAAAATAAACAACGTGGATGAACAATCCACAAAAGGAGAATAGATATAGATAAGCAAGGCTAACCTACTACTTTATTTTATTAATCGGAAATTAAATATATGATTTCCATTTTTCTACTTGGGCTGCTGGCATGTTGCCATGAAAACAACGGGATTTGAAATATCGTCTACGATTTTATCTAAGGAGATGCATGTATCTTTGGCATCCAACTGATTGGTGATTCTGTGCGCCCAACTAATTGAAAGCTCTTAAATGAAAGGTGCAATGCAAGCAAAAGGCAAAACGGACAAGCCATAAGACGCTTAAGACTCTATTAGCGGCACAGCTCAGGGCTTAGAAGCATTGTTTTCAAAAATGCTTTTTAAATAAATATTTGAAAAAATAAGTACTATGTATAAATTTTCATATGTCAAATAACCTTGAAAATGTTATTAGGGAAGCAAATCAAAATAGCTTCTTCAAAAAAGATCTAGGCCGCTGATTGGGCGGTAAGGAAACCATTTAGCCAAACAAAGCTCAAATTTCTTCGTCTTCATAAAACTGGGGCATTCTTTAAAAGTTTGTTTGGCCCCACGTTTAAAGGCAAAGCACTAAAATCCAGAATGCTTTTTATAGATCGTTTGGCCCGAAGCAAAAAATTTAGAGGTAAAGGCGATGAAATGCACAATAACATTAAGATCCGAATTGAAGCTTTGTGCTTAGTTCCCGAGTGTGCGGTAATTCTTTTGCCAGGAGGCCAAATACGCCCTAAAATGTTTCGGAAGATTGTTTTGCTTACGTTCTAAATACTAATTTTAGATCATTTGTACTGTAATAAATATAGTGTCAATCATCCTACCGATCATCGATTCTCTCGTCTGTTTATGGTCTCGATAGATCTCTGCACTCGATTCATCCCACCGTAGAAGCTGCGTAACCCACCCATGAAAGAGTTGTTCATTGGAAATAATTGACTTTTGCTGTGTTGCTGGCTTCATCGTGGCGGATTTCCAGGCCATCCGCATCCATCCGTCGTGATTCCTGAAGCTCATCTAAACATCACTGCTGATCGTAGGCCAAACAAGGCACTGAAAATTTCAAGCCTACCCCCTTCAAAATATAGAATAAAAAAGTAATAAAAATAAGCCTTTTCAACAACAAAGCCAATCTGTCCTGGACCTTTCCAGATTCCATCTTATCCAGCCCTATCCTGCTGGCCATGTCTTTGCGCGGATTACCGGATCCCCAAATACAAAAAAGAAGCTTTTTTCACATGCCCTCTATAGTTTCTCTATCTATCATTTTTTATACCCCATAACTATAAAAATATCAAACAGCCCCCTATTTTTATAAATTTATTTTCATCTACCTTCCACACTTAACGTATATTTGCAAGTCTGTTAGCTTTGAGGGTAAAACGTAAAACGAAAATAAAATTAAAAGGGGGGATTATGTGGTATTTTCATAGTTATGGGTACAAAAGAATAAATCAAGAAATATAAGAGGTATATTGGAAAAACTAAATATTTGTGAAGTATTTTTATTTAATTTTATTCTTTCCAAGTATTTCAATATTCAATCAAAGTGTTTTTAATATCACAAAATATAGATAAAAATAAATTTAATAAATAATTTTTTTCAATTTTTAACACTCAAATTTAATTATTTTAATCAATAAAATTAATTTTTAATACTTATTTAATGATATTAAAATTACTTTGGATGATTTTTTTTTTACTTTGATTGAATATTAAGGTGAATGAGAAAATGCAATTTAACAAAACTGCTTGATATCACTAGTCAGAATTTTTCCATATAAAATTCAACTAAGATAATATTTTAATATTTCACAGATTAAAGTTTAGGGTTTTTCTTGTGCATCTTTATTATTTTGATTTTTTAAAAACATTTTGTACCCGCTGTTGTGAAAAATCATGGCCCACTTCCCAATTAATAGACTTAATTTCATATGAAAATCGTTCTTTTTTTTTTATGAAAAAATCGTTCTTTTATATTGGAGTGAATCATTTTATTTATGATTGAATTTTAAATAGTTTATCATTTTTTATTATTTAATACATTTTATCAACTCATTAACAACTCACAACTCAGTTTGACCCATTTATATATATATTGTTCCAATTAAAATCCTACTTTTTCATCTTATCTTAGATATGAAGCTTATAGAACATTATAAATTTCTATATCAATTTACATCATTAAAAAGGAGAGCAAAGTTACTGGTACATAAGACCCACAACTCCCACACACTCATTGCAAGCAAAACAGAAATTTCAACTCACAACCATAACCTTACAGTTGAGTAGGTTAAGGGTATATTTGGGAATGAATAAAACTTTTGATGAAAAGTTGTAAAATATAGAAGTTGTTAAATGATGTGATATGACAGAGGTAATGATGATGAATACATAGAATAAAGTTGAAATAAATAGTTTAGTTATGTTGGTAGTTGTGTAGAAATGATTGAAAAGTAGAATAGTTGTATACAAAAATGTGAAGAAATAATTAAAAAATAAGATAATTGTGGAAAGTGAAAAAATTTAGATTGAAAAATTTTAACTTAACAATTTTTACTCGTTACCAAACACACCCTAAAATAAGATTGAAATTTTTACACATGAATTAGGATTGAAGTATTTTAAATAAGTTTAATTTAAAATTTTATATAAATAAAGTAATTAAGTAGGAGTTGTATGATATTTTCATAATTATAGGGTATTACAATATGATAAATGAAGATCAAGAAACTATGAAAAGGCATGTGAAAAAAGCTCAGAAAAATTAGACATTTCCTCGGCACCTCCATGCATTAATCCTGACTGAGGCGATGGGCTTGGAACCAATGAATCTACATATGCACGGGTGTGCGAATGCAATACATTACATAATATTTACCTACTCCACTATTTTTACTTATTATTGCTAGTTATTTTTCTTATTATCACCTTGTATTTTAAGACAATGCGGTCATTTCTAGCCATTACGCGAACTTTTGATTAGGCATTTGTGTAAAACATAGACATATATAGTGGAACATTAATTATGATCTTAGTAATGTCATGATGATGTGCTGCTCCACGCAATCAATTATTAGACAGGCTGAAATAGGAATTCATGGCACTTAAAGAGTATGGTCTACATATTTAAAACACACTATTTTAGGGAACTTCTGGAGTAATTTAAAATCTTAACTAATCTAGTAACACTATATTTTAATTGTGAATATCTGAATTATTCTTTCTCGCCTGTTTATCCCCTATAATTATGGCTTTCTAATACATGCTTCTCTCAAATACGCTCTATATATTTACATACATGAATAATTTCAAAGCATCAAATCATATTGGTGAACAAAATAAAGAAATCGCGCTTTCCTGAAGCTTTTGTAAAATCTATTCAAAGCGATCATACCACCTATAAAACACAAGCAAAATTGGTCTATTGCTAGCAAGTAATTGATCGGATTAGAACTTGGAACCCTGGAAAATTCCAAACTTTTTGGCCAGGTAAGATCGGTGAACTTTGGTGGCCAAAACCACCTCCATCGAATTGGTAGAGAGGCGGGTCACTTTTCTTTTCCAATTATTCCAGGCACAAACAAATAGGGGTGCAAGTCGGTCCGGGTACCCCTGGGTAGGGGTAGAACCTACCCTTACCCATTTTTTAAAAACGTTAACCCTACCTTATTTTAGATCGGGTCGGTCCGGAGCCTACCCTACCCAATTTTTTGAAGTGCAGGTCGGTTTCGGTTCAGTTCCAAATCGGTTCCAAATCAACAAATAAATTAACAAGACCGAAACAGGTAGTAAATGGTAATGCGATCATGTGCC
>JAXCLR010000081.1:11321043-11339240 GCA_035584095.1 Annona squamosa
GACTTGAGAAACTCAAGTTGATAATGAGCTTGTACTCTTGATTTGGTCTTGAGAAAACTCCAGTTGATCTTGAAAATGAGCTTGAATCTACATTTTGGAACTTTGAAAACTTCAAGTCGAACTTAGGGTCGACTTCGTCTGCGACTTCACCCAAGTCGCAACTGGAGTTAACTTCGTCTGCGACTTCGGTATTTTTCTGTCCCAAATTCAGCGCCGGAGTGTTTTTGTCATCTGAAGTCGATGTTGGAGTCGACTTCGTTTGCGACTTGCAAGTGGAGTCGACTTAGCCTGCAACTTCACCTGTTCTTCTCCCATTTTCAACTCTGGAGTAATTTGGCTCATTGAAGTCGATGTTGAAGTCGACTTGGGGAACGACTTGGCCTTCCATGTTCTATTTTTTTCAAATGTATATGCCTTAAACATTTCCACAAACATGTTAGTAGCCAAGACTCACTCAAATTGATTTGTTAAACATCAAAACATAGATTTAGCTTGTTTTCCACATATTTCCAACAAAATATTCATTTTTAGAGGCCCGCAGGACACATATGTATATTTTAGAAAGTAAAATATTCATGTTTGGAGGCCCGCAGGACAGATATATATATTTTTAGAGTTTAAAATATTCATTTTTGGAGGCCCGCAGGGCACATATATATTTTTAGAAAACAAAATATTCATTTTTGGACTCTCGCGGATCACATATATATTTAGAAAATAAAATATTCATTTTTGGAGCCCCGCGGGACACATATATATATTTTAGAAAACGAAATATTTATTTTTAGAGGCCGGTGGGACATATATATTTTACAAAATAAAATATTCATTTTTAGAGGCCCGCGAGACACATATATTTTTTTAAAAAATAAAATATTCATTTTTGGAGGCCCGTCGGTCACATATATATATTTAGAAAACAAAACATTCATTTTTTGAGGCCGCGAGACATATATATATTTAGAAAATAAAATATTCATTTTTGGAAGCCCACGGGACACGTATATATATTTAGAAAATAAAATATTCATTTTTGGAGGCCCACGGGACATATATATATATTTAGAAAATAAAATATTCATTTTTGGAGTCCCGCTGGACACACATATATGTTTTAGAAAACAAAATATTCATTTTTGGACTCCCACAGGACATATTTATATATTTTCAGAAAACAAAATATTTATTTTTAGAGGCCCGCGGAACACGTTTATATATTTTAGAAAATAAAATATTTATTTTTGGAGGCCCGCGGGACAGATATATATTTTTAGAAAATAAAATATTCATTTTTGGAGGCCGGCGGGACACATATATATATTTTAGACCACAAAATATTTATTTTTGGATTCCTGCGGGACACATATATGTTTTAGAAAAACAAAACATTCATTTTTAGAGGCCTGCGGGACACATATATATTTTGTAGAAAACAAAATATTCATTTTTGGGCGCCTGCGGGACACATATATATTTTTAAAAAGCAAAACATTCATTTTTGGAGGCCTGTGGGTCATATATATATATATTCAGAAAACAAAATATTCACTTTTTGAGGCCCGCGGGACATATATATTTAGAAATTAAAATATTTATTTTTTGAAGTCAGCTGGACACATATATGTTTTAGAAAATAAAATATTCATTTTTGAAGGCCCACGGGACACATTTATATTTTTAAAAATAAAATATTCATTTTTGGAGGCACACGGTACACTTATATATACTTAAAAAATTAAATATTCATTTTTGGAGGCCCGCGGGACACATATATATATTTTAAAAAATAAAATATTCATTTTTAGGGCCCTCAGAACACATATATATATTTTAGAAAATAAAATATTCATTTTTGGATGCCCACAGATTAAAGAATATTAGTTTTTTTTGTCTATAATTTAATAAGTATCTTTTATCTTTAAATTTATTTTATTCAAATTGGGAAGCAATTTTAATTTTTGGGTTGTTTGAAACTTCACATTATTTTAAGAAATGCTATCAAAACTAACCTGTAAATTGAACCGTTGCTAACTCTTGTTCAGGTTTAGCTGGCCTAACTGTTTGTTCAAATCGTAGTGAACTTTGGCAAAGTTTGTTATAATTATATATATATATCATTTCTAATTTATTAAATTTAAAAGCTATATTGCTTATAATATTTTACATAATTTGTTGCTATTAATATAAATAATAATATTTTGAATCAAAATTTACTTAGAATAGGATGAGAAGAAAGATTGAGGTGTCAATTGCATCAAAATTTACTCAATTAAATTTACAAATAGAGAATTAGAACAATTTCATTAGACGAAAAGAATTTTTGTTAATGAATTTTATGTCAACATTAAATTTCATTTAATGATTTATTTTTTATCAAAATCCAAGCTAAAATAATAAAATTTTAAAAAAATTTACTTTAAATAAAATAAACGCATAATAAAATTCAGGCCAAGATGAGTGTCACTTGGGCCTAGTGGCCTAGACTGTATAGTGCTGGAGCTTGCCAGGCTTTGGACATAGGCCTAAACCCAGTGGAAAAGAGATGCAGGCTAGGGGCTACTTTGCAAAATTTTCTAGCCTGACCCCATTTGCGAAATGTCTTCAGCCATGGGGTTTTCTGTAAATTTCACTAAAGTCCATCTTCTTCCCCCAAACCTGCGAAACCCTTGCTGCCAACCACCATGACCCATCACCATCTGCCAGCCTTTATACGGTTGACATCATGGCTCCATATCCGACATCCAAACCATCGCCGACAGCCATGGTCATGACAATGGCAGTAGCCATCCATGCCCCATTCGAAATCGGGTTTGAAAAACCCATCCAAATCAATGTAAATCATGCCATCGTATTCATCGAATTGAAAAAAAATGGAAATTAAAACTGCAGTGCTAAAAAAATAATCTCTCTAGTCTCCTTGCTCATCATTGGTCATCCTCACCCTCTTCGAAGCTTTTTCCACAACTACACCGATATCATCTCCCCTTCTCCTCTTCAGGTCTGTCAATCCGTTTCCTTTCTCCGCTACCTCCAACTCACTTCTTCCTTCTCTTTGCCAATGACAACTACTGTTGTTGATTCCCTTGTCCTTGCCTCCGACCACCCATTCATGGACTCTCTGTTCTCAACCTCTACATCTATCAACTTGCATCAAGCCATCGACATGAAGTCTCGAACTACCAACCCCTGCAACCATTCGCAATCCATACCAAATTCGAAAGCCAGGTTTGAAATACTCATCTGAATCAAGCTAAATCATGTCGTCATATTCAACTAGTTGTAAAAAAAAATGGAAACTAAAATTTTAGTACTAAAAAAATAAAAAATCCATGATAATCCATATGGACAACCAAGCAAAAATTGGATGACCTTAATCATAAGATGGTAGGAAGTAATCCGAACGGCAGAAGAAAATGCAATCTGAATGGGGAGGAGACCTAGCATGAAGAGGGAGGAAGAAGAATGGAATGAGAGGACAGGTGCGAGTAAACAGCAAAAGTTCCGTGCATTCCCTTCAATTTTTTGACTACCCAAAATACCTAAACAAACCGTAGCTGTCTAGCTCAAACGAATAGCATAGATGCAACTTCCCCTGGAAAAAGTGGAAGTTCTTCCCATGGGTTGGGGCTCTTTTTCGAACTTCCGAAATTGCCCAGAAGAATCCTAGCCATCCAGAGATGCGCCTTCCCATGAGAGAATTGGAGGAATGGCTTTCCATGGGTTGGGGTTCATAAAACACGGGCCCTCTTTCCTTTGGTGACACCAACCCTCTCCCCTCATATAGTGGGGACGAGCCCCAACCCATAGGAAGCTGTTCCACCATTTTTCTTAAGGGAAGCTACATCTCCGCAATTCGTTTGAGATAGATGGCTAAGATCAATTTGGGTATCTTTGGTAATTCAAAAAATCAGATGGAAGGCATGGGAATCTTGTCGTGTACTCAATCATCTTCTCCCGCTCATCTTTCTTCCTCTCTCTCATGCAAAATTTGGGGCAAAAATCATGGTGGACGTCATGATAGATATTGTCGCTGGTGGGTTTTATTAGAGTGTAGAATCCGTGGTGGCAATAAATGTTGGAATGGAAAAAGGCGATGATTGGTACAGGCGGTGATTAAAAACCTAGTAATACCTCCCCAAATTATTTAACTAAATTTTTTTATCAGAAAATCGTATTTTTCACAAAATTACACAAAACTCTTTATTAAATGCAATTTTCATAAATTCAATGTAAAAAAATAGAAATACATATGAAAGTATGGACCTATCAAATTGATTTCTATAATTTAACATCTTTTTCATAATTAAAAGTGTCATATTAATATAAAATATATAAAAGTATGTAAATCATTAGATAAATCTATCTTTAAATGTGGTTAGATTTTGTTGATTTATTCTATTTTGTATGTGTAATCCCAAGTTATTTCAAAATAAACGTGAAAAGTATATCTAAAATTGGATACTACAGAGATAATTAATTATAGTGTTTGCTGTATTTTCGGAGTTTTGGAAATAATTAAATAAAAATCTTTATTTCGAAGTTGAAATATCAAAATAATTATTACTAGCTACGTGAAATAAACAATGTAACGCTGATCTACAAATATTTATTTTGTGAGTCATATATTTTTAATTAAAACTTTTATTTTGAAATAAAAATTAAAATTTATTTAAATTTGATTAACTTTGGTTATAATAATAACATATATTAATCTCTTTTCTACCCTATATTTTGAAGAAATCATATTCTATTTCTAATTTTATTAATTTCATATTGAAACAAGCTATCCGAGAGTTGACAAATCCTAACACGTTATTACAAATTTAACCCACTACTTTTGCAAAATACATCAAAATATAAAATTGATAGTGCTTATATTTGATTGGATCTGGTCAACATGATATTGTATTCTTAAAGTATGGATCATTTTTAAAAAAATATATTTTGTAATAATAGTAAATTATCTTATAAAACTTCTATTAAATATAATTATTTTCTAAATTGATCATTTTAATATTTAGTTGAATTGATATTATATTATTTTAATATTATATTACTAAATTTAAAATGTAGTCCTCTTCAAATCACGGTTTCATATTTCCAACATGAATTACTAAGTTTATAAATTTTGAAAAATAAACAAACTTATGTATTCTATTTTCAAAATGAATTAGTCAATAGTTGATATTTTAAAAATTTTTTAATATAAATTATAAGAATGATATTTTAGATAACTTTTGATAAATTTACAAACTTTCTATTAAATGAATTATAAAATATATTATTGAAAATATGTGGAAAATAAGCTAAGTTTATGTTTTGATGATTAACAAATCAATTTGAGTAAGTTTTGGTTACTAACATGTTTGTGAAAATGACTTAAGGTTATAAATTTGAAGAATATGAAGCATGACAAGTTAAGTCGATTGTCAAGTTGACTCAGGCTTCGACTTAGGCCAAGTCGATCCCCAAGTCGACTCAAGAAGAAACTTCAAGACGTCATTCCCTTCCAGAGTTGAAATCAAGAAGGAGAGGTGCCGAAGTCGCATCCCAAGTCGATTCTGCTTGCAACTTGGGTGAAGTCGCAGACCAAGTTGACTCCAGCATCGACTTCGAAACGTCATTTTCTTCTAGAGTTGAAATCAAGAAGGAGAGGTGCTAAAGTCGCATCCCAAGTCGACTCCGCTTGCGACTTGGGTGAAGTCGCAGACTAAGTCGACTCCAACATCGACTTCGAAACGTCATTTCTGTCCAGAGTTGAAACCGAGAACAAGGGCTACCGAAGTCGCATCCCAAGTTGACTCCGCATATGACTTGGGTGAAGTCGCTGATTAAGTCGACTCCGACTTTGACTTCAATACGGAAACATGTATATCAAGATAACTCAATGATAGATTCAAGAGTTTAAAAAGAAGATGAAGGTAAAAGACAACTCAAAGACTCAAGACTCAAGACATAAAGTCAAATGTGAAAATAATAAAGAGTCTTAAAGGAAGAACAACCAAACATGAAGGAATTCAAGCAAGCAATGCATTTCAAGATTCAAGTACTCAAGAACTCAAGAAAAGGAATCCAAGATATTCTATGTAAAGAGATATAAGGGAGAACACTCAATATGAAGAAAATTTAATGATCAAAGTCATCTCTGAAGATTTCAAGTTCATCAAGCAAGCTGCCGAGGTGAAGTCGTACCCGAAGTCGACTCCACCTGCGACTTGGGTCAAGTCGAGGACCAAGTCGACCCAGTTAGGAACTTGAAAGAGTTGCGAACAGGCGAAATCGCACATGAAGTCGACTCCATCTGCGACTTGGGCGAAGTTGCACCCTAAGTCAACTCTACCTGCGACTTGGGTCGCAATGGTCGAAAATTTTTCGAACATTGGCGCATTAAATGAGCGCCACCTACCTCCAAACGTTCGGATTCCCTCTACAATTATAAAAGGCATTCAATATGAACGAGGAGGATAGCTGAGAATCATTGAATGTGCATAATTCCTATCTTCAAAAGCATTAAGTGGTCAAGCCAACATTTAGAAGAAGAACTTTGCTTCAAAACTGTCAAGAGCTGCTTGGTGAATCTCTAAGTCTACACTACAAGTTCTTCTCTGCGCCGAAACTGTCTCTACACAACAGTAACATGTAGAAACTTTCTTTTGTTCTTATTGTTGTATTGAACTTGTTTTAGCTTGGGTAGCTAAGAACAAGTGTAAGCAAAGTAGTGTGTGATTGGAGTGGAACTCGTCACCTACTTGCGCTATGGATTGTATATGCCCCCTAGAGCTAGAATCTAGAAGAGAGCAGAGGCTTTGGTTATATATGCCCCATAGAGCTAGAATCTAGAAGAGAATGATAGCTCTAGTTGTATTCGCGGAATACATAGTGGAACCCAAGTTACAAGGGGTGTGAGCTTGGAAGAGTAGAGTAGGGAGGTTGCCCGAACCACTATAAAATCTCGTATGTTCTTTTTATTTCTGCTATTTCTGCTCTCTACACTATATTGCTTTCCATCTTGTTTCTTCATAAAGGGGGTGTTTGCTTAAGTTGTAAATTTTTAATTACCTAATTCTCCCCTCCCCTCTTGGGTAAATGTCATTAACTAGGGACCAACATATATATCTTTTATAAAATAAATAAATTTATGTAAAATACTTTCAAAAATTTTAAAAATAAGTGTTGTAATATAATTTATTACAGTTTTATTTTTAAAAAGTCATATATAATAATTATTACAGTTTTCTATATTTATTAAAATTTTTATTTTATTAATAAAAATTTTCATGCAAATATAACTCACAAATTAACAACAATAGAATACGAACATTTAATTTTGAATTTAAGTTTTAAATTTGAAATAAAAACTAAGATTTTATATTTTTATAAAGATTATATTGATAAGGCCTATAAATAATTATTTAATTTTATCAATTAAATATTAAAAAATAATTTAAATTTAAATTATATTTTTGGGACATATAATTAACTAATTTAATTTTTAATAAATCAAATAATAAATTTATTACATTTATAATTAATTAACTGATTTAATTTTTATACTTAATTATTAATTTCGGTACATATAAGTAAATAATCATTTAAATTAAATATTTTGTACCAATCTAAATTTTGAGATAGTTTAAATTATGATTTTGGGATTACTGTGAAAAATAGAATTACATATAAAAGTTTACAGTTAGATGTTAGAATTAGGTGGATTCATTGAATAATTTTTTACTAATATAAAAATACTTAACTATTAAATCAGTCCTAAAATCATATATATTTAGTTTATTTAAATCTAAATTATAGTTTTATATCAAAAACTTTTCATTGGACTTTTGATTTAATTGGACTTTATTTTAGATGTGTTCTACAGCATGAAGATTTTTTATAAATTTTTATTCATACATTGATTTCACTTGAAGTAAATAAATTTTTATTTTAATAAATTTTATTATAAAATTTCTATTAAATATAGTTATCCTTTATATTTTTTGAAAATTATCAAATTTTTATGGCCTTTATTTTGCATAAAATCATACAACTTTGTTAAGACTTTATAGATATATTGGCTATATTTTTATTTTTATTTTTATTTTAGTTTATTATTTCTAGTAACAATAAATCACAATTAGTATATTAATATGTCAAATTTTGTAATATTTACTATAATAATATTATTTTATAATTTTAATAAATTTTCTTATTTAATATAGTTTTGAAATAAATTATTAAATATATATCTTTCACAAAATACACAAATTATGTAAAATAGTTATAAAATATCAAAAATTAGATGTTGTTAGATGCGGTTAGATTATGGTGGATTCATTACATTGTATTATCTGAGTTTCAAATTACATTATTAAGGTATAAATAACCTTATAAGGGCTTAGGATCATATTACAGGTGTTAAATTAGGATTAACTTATTAATTTTAAAAATTAGATGCACTTAGATTAAAGTGATTTTATTAAATCGTATAATTTGGACTTCAAATTTTATAATTAAGGTATAAATGACCTTAAAAGAGGCCTATGATCATATTACAGGTGTTAAATTAGGATTAACTTATTAATTTAAAAAATTAGTTACGGTTAGATAAGGTTAGATGCGGTTAGACATTGATAGATTAAAGTAGATTTTATTAAATCTTATTATCTGGATTTCAAATCCTATAATGAAAACATAAATGACCTTATAAGGAGCCTAGGATTATATTACAGGTGTTAAATTAGGATTAACTTATTAATTTCAAAAATTAGATGCGGTTAGATACTATTAGATGCAGTTACATGCGGTTAAATACAGTTAGATATTGTTAGATGCAGTTAGATACTGTTAGACGCTATTAGATTAAGGTGATTTCATTAATTATATTATCTGGGTTTCAAATTCCATAATTAAGGTATAAATGACCCTATAAGATGCCTAGGATCATATTACAGTAATTAGAATTAACTTATTAATTTCAAAAACTAGATGCGGTTAGATGTTATTAAATGCGGTTAGACGCTGTTAGATTAAAGTGATTTCATTAAATCGTATTATCTGAGTTTCAAATTCCGTTATTAAGGTATAAATGACCATATAAGGGGCCTAGGATCATATTAAAGGTGTTAAATTAGGATTAATTTATTAATTTTAAAAATTAAATGTGGTTAGATACTGTTAAATGCGAGTAGATGCTATTAGATGAGGTTAGATTCTATTATATTCAAAAAGTAAAAAATTATTAATAAATTTTCAAAAAATAAAAAAAATAAATGAAATTATTATTTTTGAGAGTACCTTAATTACATTACCTTTGAATAATATAACATAAGTTCCAATCTAAAATATATTTTTCAACTTTACCAATTATAATGAAATCTTATTAAAAAATAATTTCTTGTACACAAATATTTTAAAAATTGTCAAACAATAAAAAATTATGTCTACATACGTTTTAGAAGTTGATCCAGCAAATGAATGAAATAGATTGCGATTTTGCATATATATAATACAAATTTTATTGAAAAATCAAACATACTCACATTTTTAAACAAATAAACTCACGCTGTAAAATTACCACAATACCCCTAATTCCTTTTTTTCTCATGGGGATGGCTTCCCATGGATTGGGCCTCATTTTATAGCTGAGTGTCTGGATCAACATGGCACGGATTGGGTTCGCGATACATAACAAAATCATTTTTGAAAAAATACCTTCCAATGCTATGAACCAGTTTAACATTGAAGTGAATTTGTCCGTCTCCTTGATCACTTAGATTACGAAATTAAACAATTTACCAGAGAATTTAAATTTCAACTATTAATTCAAAATTTACACTATCACTGTATGCCAAAAAAAATTACGCTATCACTTGAGAGCTAACATTAACATGTGAAAATTTCTTGTTTATTGTAGAATTACAAAACCTTCATTCGCAAAGTAAAAGAGAACATTTTGTACCAACATGTCAATGCAGCCTGTTTGAGGAGTGCAAATGGGCTCAGTTAATAACATCAAGGTTTTGTTAGGAAATCCTTATTGATTAAATCCATAATCACCCTAGGATTCTCCATGCTAAATCACTAAGAAAACAAAACTATAAGCGGAAATGTACCTAATCTATGAAAGCAGTTCTTCTTGAATCTTATGGTTTTTGGGTCTTTCAAGTTAATGTCCTAGGGTTCTCTGGAGAAGGTGATTCCTCTTTTTTAATAATGGGTGTCAGAAAAGAAGCCCTGATAGGTACATAACTTGGGGACCACAACCATTTATATAGGAAGTCTATCTTTTGTATTTTTAATTTAGTCCATTATAAAATAGAAATTAAAAATTAGGCTGTAAGGTTTCTACGCATGGGAGACTTATACTTTATTAGATGATTTAGGCCCATAAAACCTTATAAGATCACTTTTAAAAATTGAACCGCTATTTATGATAGCATATATATAATTAATACATATGTGTGTCCAAAATTTCAACAGGTTTGACATTTATTTTACTTGCTAAATGTCTATTCCATCCTAAGTTTTTTTCAGAAAACCTTTTTTTTTTTTTAGAAAACCATTCCATCCTAACTTTAATCTTTGAAGATTGAGTTAAGCTCAAATTTGTCTTAAGTTAAGTTTAAGCTGATAATACGTGTTAGAAAGGCACACAAAGGTTAAAAGATTTAATATTACAAATATATCATAAACTACAGTCAGGTTAATGTTGAACTAAAATGTTTACAAATAAAGGAGGGTGTTTGTCTCTTATACGCTCGGTAAGTATTCCAAGTTTGGAGCATGTCTCATTATTGATAGCCTCCTCATTATCACTATAGGAGTGTCCACTGTATGAAGAATTTAGTAATATTGTTAGACGTTTATTAGGATAGCGTATGTAATTTATAAAAATGTCTAAGAGCTTAATCGTAAGACTAATTAATATTAGGAGTGGGAATCAGGATGGGTCAAGGCGCGCCCAATCTTGACTCTGCATTTTAAAAATTATATTGTTCATTATTTTAATACCAGATCTGGACAAAGTTGATTTGACCATTACTTTTTTTCAATAGGTATCAAGACAAACTTCATATCAGTATTGAGATAGCGAGTAGGGCAAAAATGCAAGTTAAGTAAGATGGTTTTAAGAATATTTATAAAGTATAAAAATATACATATGTTAAATTTAAATATTGCATGCTTCAACTTATTAATAATAATCAAAGTAAAACATCATTATTAAAATAAAACCTGAATATTAGTAAAAGTTAATAAAATATACCTCATTTAAAATTTTATTCACAACTTGAAGAACCAAGTTAGGTGGATTGAGGGTCAAACATGTGAAAAAGGATATAAGAAAGTCGGACGTCCGGTTGGTCTGTCCCAACTCTTGATCAACAATTTCAAAAAAATCTTGAATTCTCAATCTGCTTCAACCCGTGACCTGCCCTGGTTCCAATCCATAGTTGAGACGATTGTAAAATACAAATAAAAAATGTTGACAAGTAAAATACTTGATTAATAAATTAAATATAAATATAAATTAAAACTGTTAGAATATGGAATAAGGTATTTAATAATTAAGGCTTTTCTAATTTTATTATGAAAATGTTATACGTACAGTTGGTAGAGACATGATTGACCAAATTCTGATCCCATTTTTAGAAAAGTCTAAGGATTATAATTCACATTCATCACGAGTGTACTTACCCAGCATGTACAAAGTGGGAGTGGTTGGTGCCACTTCATGGTCAAACAGGCTCATTTACACCACTTCGTTGCATTAATCGTTGTCTTTCGGTTTATAAGTGAAAGAATTTTTAATACAATCACCTAAATAATAGTTTCCAGAAATCCGCTTCAAGAAACTGAGGAACCGATCAGAAATGTTCCGGTGGAATGCGTTCTAGTTCTATTTCTATTTCTATTTCTATTTCTATATTTTTGGTGTACCGTTTTACTTTTTCCGGATTCCCGAACTCCAGCTAGAATGTTTACATGGCATATTTGATGAAACTAGTAGGGCATTGTTGACACCCCACCACAGGGCCCAAAGATGGATAATTGGACATAAGATTCGAGCCCAATCAAATTCAATGTAAAAGGAAATTTAAGCCAACTAAGCGGGTCATTCCGCACTTAGCCCATAGGAGCGAAGCTCCACCAAGCTTCGAAGTAGGCTTTTCAACAATCAGACCAGGCCCACAAAGAGCAAAGCTCCTACAGGCCACCCCAACGGGCTCTACAACGTAGCTCAAGCCTCAGAAGCAGGCTTCTCCACAACTCTGGGCCCCTACAAAGGCCCACCCAAAGCAAATGGGCTTAGCCAAGCTCAAGTCCAACAAGCTCAAGTATATAGACCAAGTCCAAGCCTTCAAATGGCCCAAGGCCCACAATCTCAACCCAAGCTTAAGTATGTGGATCAAGTTCAACTCTTCAAAGAAGCCCAAGCCCATGGACCAAGTCCATGACTTCAAGAGAGCCCAAAGCCCACTCCTACATCTATAAAAGGAGAGGCACCCCTCTCATTTGAGCACACTTGAGAAGAGGCATCCAAGAGGGGAGAACGGGAGTCTGCAACAACGCCCCAGCGTCCCGGCTTTTCCTGCTCTACATGCTCCATGTTCTCTCTTCCACGCCCCCTTTCCATCTCTCCCGTTCTCTCAAATCTTCTTATTTTCCCCTTTTACGTCATGTAAACCGTCTCGGGTTGGCAGATTTCTCCATATTTGCTTCAACTCGAAGGCTGGAACCCAATCTCTAAACCACTAGTGCCTTATTTCATTAAATAGGGACCGATCTCCCTTTAAAGATCGGTGGCGACTCCATTTTCTTTATTTTCTTGTATGCGTGTTTGAGCTAATGCCCCGGCAAGGCGGGTGCATGCGGGTCCACAGATTCCAGCATAGTACGCTGCCGTTATGCTGCCAGATTTGTAACTTGACCCGTGTACGGAAAGCCCTGTCTTAACCGTCATGCCGCCAAAATCACAAGAAAACGCGCATATGCCAATTTTTTCTAAAAAAACGTGAGGCATAACTCATTTTACGCCATGTGGATGCAGGAAAACTAAGCTCACGTTGCTATCCAACACGACCCACATTTCCAAGGCCTGGGAACCATTCCAAGCCCATCGTAGCGCTCCCGGCGGGTGCTATAGGCACGGCAATTGTTCAGAAGATCGGGTTATTTTCGCAAAATTACCCTTTTTAGCTATGTGTAATGGTATTTTAATGCGTGTAATGGGGCATCCTGTAAAATTAACCTACATGTCTTATTTTTTGTAACGCAAACCTTAAGTTATTGTGATTTTCGATTAAGGGTACATTTGCATGCAAGGAAATTTTTTTAATAAAACCTTTCAATTAAAATTTTTTTACTCTTCGATCTTCATAATCATCTTAATTTTTAAGCATTTATTTACGTTTTTTATATGATTATATTACTTTTCAATTATTTTTATACAACTTTTCATTTAATTAAATTATCTATTTAAATTTTATTATCTTTACTTTTTATTTTTATCCTAAGACTAATTCAAGTCAGGACATATTGGTAGTATTAGGCCCGGGACTTGAACTGCCAACGGCAAAGAACAATTGTTCATGACCATTTCGTCAATTTAGACTTGCGGTATTTCATCTTATAACATCTGCATGCCTTATGGGTATATGACTTGCGATTGCTCATATCTGTTCAAGATTTTCTAAATATTGATGGGGAATTTGCAAATATGCGTGACCAAGCTATTGATAGTTTTTTTTTGGTAGGCAATCTATTTAAAGTTGGTTGGCCACATATGTTGATACTTGTGTGATTGGTGATAGTATTGTTAAGATATTTGCAATTTTTTCTAATACACCTGTTTTTAATAGTTTTTTAGCTTTCCATGAAATTATTTTTAGGTATATTTAACTTAATACCAAGTTTTATAATTTTTTTGAATAAGTGTACACATGAGTCACTTATTTGGAGAAAACCAAGCGCATGAAACACCTAGATGACGACCTTGCATCATCTACTTACGGTTCGAAGACTCCTCTAAGGGATATTTTCAAATGCATCCAAGTGCACTTAGCTTCAGTGTATTCGGGTGTACTTAACTCATTTTTTATTTTTTGAAACTTTTTCATAAAATTGATATCTAAGTGTATTTGGCATATGCATTAACTTTTATCAATTTCGGAGATTTTTTTGAATGTTTAAACATCAATGACATTTTTAGTAACTTAAAATTATTGAAATGTCACTGATTTTTAAAAATATAAAAAATTTCTAAAAATTGATGAAAATTGATAAAAATTGATATGTTTAAATACACTTAGATTAATGATTGCCTAAAAAAATTCTAAAAAATAAGTATTTACAACCAGGTGCACGGCTTCCCTCTTCCAAACCTCTCTTCATGTAGACCCGGTCGATTGATCCTTGCCTCCAAGTGTGTAAGAATCTTCAATGATCCATAGTCATAGATAACACTGGGAAAGGAATTTCCAAAAACGTTAAGAGTTGGGCTCCTGTTTACACCCTGCACCCCATTAATATACGTTTTTCAATTGAAAATTGAACTTGAGGTTTGTCGTATTCTCATAAGACTTCGCGAAACAGATCCTAATGCTAACAACCGTTATGAGTGGTCAACCTGGAGTTTAAAATCCAATAAAGTGAAATTTACACTTTACAGAGTTGAAAACAAAAATATGCAAATCATGTATAAAATTAGAATGGTGTGTTCGGGAATAGATAAAAATTTTACGAAAAATAGAAATTGTCAAATAATACGATATAATAGAAATAATAATGAGAAATAAAGAAGATAAAGTTAAAATAGATATATTACTTGTACGTATAATTATGTAGAAATAATTGAAAAGTAAAATAATTATACTGAAAAATATGAAAAACTATTTTAAAATATGATAATCACGGAATGAAAAGTTTCATATTGAAAACTTTTAACTTAATCATTTTTATATTCATTGTCAAACATAACTGAATATACACAAATAGGAACTCTAGTTCAATGCACCCGGGTGTACTTCACTTTTTTATAATTTTTTTTGAAAAATTTTTTACAAGACTGTTAATCTAAGTGTATTTAACGTTTGTTAAATTTTTATCATTTTAGGAGATTTTTAGATTTTTTTGAATTTTTTAAAATCAGTGGCATTTTTAGTAATTCGTAATTTGTAATTTACTAAAAATGCTGCTAATTTTAAAATTTTTGAAAAAATATCCAAAAATATTCAAAAATGGTAAAAATTTATACACATGTTAAATACACTTAGATTAACATTTTCATAAAAAAATTTTAAAATATATAAAAATGGGTAAAGTACACCCGGCTGCATTGAATCAGCGTCCTGGGTCTGAAAAACCACGCCGAATTGCTTATCTGCAGAGATCAAGGGACGACCATCAATCGCTTATTTATCTTTTATTTATCTTTTCATAAGGCAATTTACATTAATTGTGGCTGCGTGGCAGTAGCTTGTCTCCTGTCTCCGACTAATTGGCGCTGACTTGACCTCTTTGGGCATTCTGATTGGCAGTGGCGACTGGAGAAATCCCATAAATAATTCTTTCCAATATCTCCATGTTTACAAACGTCAAAAATCCGACCCACCTCGCCCCGCCAAGTATGTGATCCTGACCCACCCTAGTATTAAATAGGACGGGTCACGGGTCGACCCGCCCCGATTTCCACCCCTAGCTGAGTTAATAAGATCAAGGTTTGTTGGAAAAATCTTATTGATTAAATCCATAATCACTACAAGATACTCTATGCTAAATTACTAAGAAAACAAAACCATAAGTGGAAGCATACCTAATCCATAGAAGCAGTTGTTCTTGAAACTTGTGGTTTCTAGATCTTTTAAATTAATGCCCTAGAGTTTTCTGGAGAAAGTGACTTCTCTTTTCTAATAACGGGATGTCAGAAAAGAAGCCCTAACCGTTTATATAGGAAGTCTATCTTTCGTATTTCTAATTTAGTCTATCATAAAATAGAAATTAGAAATTAGGTTGTAGGGTTTTTACATATAGGAGACTCATACTTTATTTGATGATTTAGGCCCATAAAACCTTATAGGATCATTTTTCAAAATTGGACCGTTATTTATGATAACGTATATATAATTAATATATATGTGCATCCAAAGTTCCAACAGGTTTGACCTTCATTTTATTTGCTAAATGTCTATTCCATTCTAACTTATTTTCACAAAACCTTTTTTGTTTTTAGAAAACCATTCCATCCCAACTTTAATCTTTGAAAATTGAGTTAAGCTCAAATTTGTCTTAAGTTAAGTTTAAGATGATAATACGTGTTACAAAAGCCCCACCAAGATTAAAAGATTTAATATTACAAATATATTATAAACTACAGCCAGGTTAATGCTAATCTAAAATATTTGCAAGTAAAGTAGGGCGCTAGTCTCTTATACGCTCGGTAAGTATTCCAAGTTAGGAGCATGTCTTATTGGTGCCAGCAACAACCTCCTCATTATCACTGTACGAGTGTCCACTGTATGAAGAATAGCATATGTAATTTGTAAAAATGTCTTAGAGCTTAATTATAAGACCAATTGATATTAGGAGTAGAAATCAGAATGGGTCAAAATGCGCCCAATACTGACTCCACATTTTAAAAATTATATTCGTTCATTATTTTAATACTGGATCCGAACAATGTTGATTTAACCCTTACTTTTTTCAGTAGATATCAAGACAAAATTCATGTTAGTATTGAGATAGCGAGTAGGGCAAAATTGAAGGTCAAGTAAGATGATTTTAAGAATGTATGAACCTATAAAGTATAAAAATGTACATATGTTAAATTTAAATATTGCATGCTTCGACTTATTAATAATAATCAAAGTGAAACATCATTATTAAAATAAAACCTGAATATTAGAACAAGTTAATAATACCTCATTCAAAATTTTATTCACAACTTGAAGAAAAAGTTAGGTGGATTGGGGATCAAACTAGTGAAAAATGATATAAGAAAGTGTCCCGACTCCCGACCTGCAATTTCAAAAAAAATCTTAACTTCTCAATCTGCTACAGCCCAGTATAAAATAAGGTCAGCCTGTGACTTGCCCCGGTTCCTATCCATAGTTGAGATGATTGGAAAATACAAATAAAAAATGTTGACAAGTAAAATACTTGATTAATAAATTAAATAAAAAATATAAATTAAAACTGTTAGAATATGGAATAAGGTATTTAATAATTAAGGTTTTTCTAATTTTATTATGAAAATGTTATATGTACTGCTGGTGGAGACATGATTGACCAAATTCTAATCCCATTTTTAGAGAAGGCTAAGGATCATAACTCACATTCATCACGAGTCAACCAAATACTTACCCAGCACGTGCAAAGTGGGAGTGGTTGGTGCCACGTTATGGGTAAAACAGGCTCATTTACACCACTTCGTTGCATTTAATAGGTGCCTTTCGGTTTATAAGTGAATGAATTTTTAATACAATCACCTAAATAATAGTTTCCAGAAATCCGCTTCTAAGGAACTGAGGAACCGATCAGAAATGTTCCAGTGGAATCCGTTCTATTTCTATTTCTATTTCTTTAATTCTTTAAAATCAGTGACATTTTTAATAATTTGTAATTTTTAATTTACTAAAAATGTCACTGATTTTAAAAAATTCGAAAAAATATCTAAAAATCTTCAAAAATGTTAAAAATTTATACACATGTTAAATGTACTTAGATTAACATTTTCATAAAAACAGTTTAAAAAAATTTAAAAAATGAGTGAAGTACACACCAGTGTATTGCACCAGCGTCCAGTAAATAGTGGGTCTGAAAAAACATGCCGAATTGCTTATCCGCAGAGATCAAAGGGACGGCCATCAATCGCTTATTTATCTTTTATTTATCTTTTCATAAGACACTTTTACATTAAGGCTGTTTGGCATCGTGTAAAACTTTTTGACGTGCTTTACAGCTTAAAAAAACGTCAGCCGTCAGTTTCGTCCGTCCAAAAACCAACCACATTGAGTCGTAGTCGCCACGAATCACAAGTGCACGTTTAGCACAGTAAGCGTGTGTTTGTTTCGCCTGCCAAAATGTCAACTAAAACTTTTCCGTTTAAAATTTTTCACTCTTCATAATTACTCTATTTTTTAATTATTTTTTCACATTTTTTTTATACAAACTACCCTACTTTTCAATCATTTCTACACAACTACCCA
>JAXCLR010000081.1:11381664-11402798 GCA_035584095.1 Annona squamosa
AATGAAAATTTAGATAAAATAGTCTAACAATGAGTAAAATTGATGGATATACGAAATTCGTTCTAATATTTTTATAAACCTAAATTTTTTTTTAGTTTTAGAAAAACGGAGTTAATCGGAGACTTACATGTGTTAAAGTTTTAAATGTTTATAATTATTAGTAAAAATACATATGAATGAATGTTATAAACGGTCTAGATTTTTTTAGCGGTGAATGGACACGGAGGATTGCTTTAAATCATTGCCGAGTTTCGTAACCCTTCGATGCACGATAAAAAGTAAGGGAAGTCTTGTGATAAACGCTGGCCACACATGTTGTTGCGTGCGGGGGACTTTGGCTACGTGCGCAGGCACTACGCATGGGCCGGTAGCCACACACGGCAGCGGTACAGTCAGCAGAGGCAGCTCCGCTGTTTTTCTCGCCAGCCACTCGTCCCCCGCCATCCCCACCCGAGCTTCAGGAACAGGAAGACGAGAAGAAAAAATCCTAGAAATTCTACAATTCCCGAGAGCTCGACATCAGCAGAACCGAGCTATGTATTGCTGGAACAGAAAAGCAGTGGAGTCGTACTGGAGATTGCAGCTTGTCAATGGCGTAACTGCCGACGAGGATAAGGTCGCTCCTGCCCACAAATTGGAGGAGATCTGCAAGTATCTCCAATCTGCGCATGCTGGAGTTGTCAAAGAAGTCTCTGATTTCATAATCAAACGCCTCGACCATAACAGTCCCGTTGTCAAGCAGAAGGTCTGTATTCCAGCTGTGATTTGAATCTGATTTCGAGAAGTTTTAGTTTTCTGGCTGCGTAAGATTTCTCCCTTCGGTAGAAGCTTCTTTTAGTCCTCCCCGATTCATGGGTTTATTGCGTAGATTGGATAAGCTCTGCTCGTATTCATGCTCTGCTCCAGCGCAAACTGCAAAGCAAGTTGCTTTAAGCACGAAGATCCAAACTTCAGTTTGGCTTAGTTAAGTTTGCATTTTGAGCTTGAGCTCCACCGGGCTAGACTTGCAAGCCTTGATTTCCTTATTGAGCTGAGCTTGAATCTCTAACTAAGCTTTGTCTTTTGAGATTGAGCATCAGCATGCTGAAGACTGCCGCCTGGTTGGACTTGCAAGCCTTGTTTTTGAGCTAACCTATTTTCGTGCCTTGGAGGCCGAAGAGGGGGAAAAAATACATAACATTTCCGAGTTTGAAAATTTTCATAGAAAATAGAAAAAAATGGAGTTGTTCCTAGTACCATGGTCATTGTTGCCAGTTACTCTAGTTTTGAGTTCAGGACTTCTTGAAGTTTCTTTTTGCATTTTTGAGTTCTTGGATGGTTGGTATCCTTTTGGCAGGCTTTAAGGCTGATCAAGTACTTGGTGGGTAAATTGGGTGTGGATTTCAAGAGGGAAATGCAACGGAGCTCGGCAATGGTTGTCAAGTTATGCCATTATAAGGGACAGCTGGACCCATTGAAGGGAGACTCTCTCAATAAGACCATACGTGACTGTGCCAATGAGGTGATTTCTGCAATCTTTGATGAAGCAGAGAGCAATGCACCAGTACTGGCGGAAAATATCAGTAAAAGGATTCAGGGTTTTGGCAGTAAAGATTTTGAGATGCAAACAGGAGTTAAGAAGTCCTTCCTTAGCCAGTTAGTAGATCTTGTAAGCGCTTCAATTAGTCTAGGAGAAAGAACCGTAGCCACATCCCATTCCTTGAGGAAAAACGGCAATGAGAGTTACAATAGTCAAATGGATGGAGATGGATCAGATAGACATGATGATGGAGAACAAACTTCAGATGTTTGGGTCCCTTCTGTATTCCTCGGGACTCAGGTTGCTGAACACTGGAACCAGGATCCGAGAGCAGATACAGCAGATGCCACAAATGGGGTTTCTATTGCCAGCCATACAAGGGAAATGAGTCTTGAGGATAGGCTATTGGAGACCATTATTTTATCTGGTGGGGTGCACCTGCGGCCCACTCGTGATGCCCTTCAATTCTTTCTCATGGAAGCCTCAGAACTGAATGCTATGGCCTTGAGTCATGCTCTTGAATCAAAGCTTCAATCTAATTTGTGGCAGGCATGTTCTTTTTCAGATATTCTTTGTAAGTTGTTACTATCACATTTTTATCAACACCCTGCGAAGTTCATCATGCAACTCTTTGTTCAGTGTTTTCTTCAATCAACCATCATCCTAACTGCTAGCGACATGATAAATTACCTTTGTTGTGTTAAAACTTAAAAAGTATATGCTCTTGCAGCTGTTGCACTATCAAACCTCTTAGAGAGCTTATCTTTTTTTTTTTTTTCCCTTTAATTATTACATGGGGAAGAGGGTACCTTGTGGCACAAAGCCACCATGTGTTACCAGTTGGGCAACCCCTGGACACTTAGAATACTTATCTTTGATTTTAATGCTTGTCAATGAGCCTTATACACCAATAAGTTCTAATGTTTATATATCTTATCTAGCAAATGTTTTAAACATTTGAATGTTAACAGTTGACCTATCTCCAGCACCTCAACATTCCTTCTCTCTTCGCAGTTTCCCTTTCTGGCACACAGCGGGAGTGCATTCTGTTGGTAATGCTGTTGGCAGGGCCAATCGAGGGAATTTTTTTAGTTCATTTTTTACAACAGAGAATTTTACTTTATCCTACTAGATTTCACACAGCATCCTGTTTTATCCACAAGCAGGCCATCAGAATGGCAAATTTAGGCCTTTTATTTTTGTCACTGTTAGCATGCTGAAAATAGATGTGGAACGTTCACCTTAGCTGTCTGGCCTTTTGAGACATTATTGATCAATATATGGAGCTAATGACAATAAGGACTGTTTGCAGTTGTTATCTGACGTGACTATTTGAGCTGCTCAGCACTGCTTCCAACAACAGTTTAGGCCAATTTAACCAGCTTATTATCATTTCACCATGAATGGAGCTTACTTGACTACTCTAAATGTGCATTAACGATGGCCTTCTGCAGTTTGCTATGTTTATGATTGTTTTTGATGGTCTTCTGAGATTTGTTGTTTGGATGATTGTTTTTCAAGGTCCGAATGAAGGCCATGTGCATTTTTGAGTCCATTTTGAGAAAACGAGATGGAGTGCATTATTCTGCCATAGCCTCTTATTTCATGGCAAATGAAGATGCTGTACATAAATGTCTGAAGTCACCGCAAGCTTCTCTGAGGAAGAAAGCGACAATAGTATGTGAACATTTTAATATACGTATTAATCTTGATCCTTTTTTTTTTTTTTTCTTGCTGGGCCTTATTGAACATAAGTTTTTAAACTGTCCTTTTTGGATCCCAATCTCGATACAACTATGTGATATAGTAAAAGTTGCCTTCTGTATTTCCAGGTCTTGAGTCTTCTGGACAACAAGAAGACTGAAGAAAAAGTAGGTCATTCAGTTAAGCCACTTGCTGCTAAAGCTGGTACAGATACTGTGATTCAGATTTCCAGCTCAACAGTCGGTGAAGGAATAGATGATCATGGTACAGAAAATTCTAAGCAGCATCAGATCAATCGGAGTATAGGCCCCATAGTCAGTGACCAGTTTGGGGATAACCTGAATGGCAGTCCCAACGCAAATGAAGATGATGATGACCCATTCGCTGATGTATCATTCCATGCTACAGAAGAGAAAGCATGATGAAAACCTTTTTTTTTGGATTGAGCATTGAAGAGAAGAAAGCTGGATATCATCATCCCTATGAGAAAACATGGATCCCAACTATTTGATGCTATTGTTTCTGAATCGGGAAACCTTGCACAGGCTCTTGGGAACAGAAATTAGTGTCGGCAATTTGGTTGACTGCTCTGTCATCCTGTAATGCAAACGAATACAGCAACATAAATTGTGGGGAAACAGTTTTAATTTCCTTTTCCTAATAGTATTTAAATTTTTTTAAGAGCATTTGGCTGATGAAAATTTCCCGCACACTGCTTACTTATCCAAAAAATTGTAGAAATATTTTGAAATATTGCTTACAACTTTGAAGTTCTATGCCCTGCGATCCAAACGAGGCATAATCTACAACTTAGAGTAATTTTTTAATGCATCGGGGTGTAAAATCATTTTTAAATATTTTTGAATTTTTTTATAAAATTGTTAATCTAGGTATATCTAATCTATAAATCAAAATTTATTATTTTTGAACATGCGCATAATATATTTTTATTTTTTAAAATAGGGGAGATTTTAGTCATTTTCAAATGACTAAAATACCCTTATTTTTAGAAAATCAAAAAAATATATTTCTACATCTTCAAAAAATGTAAAACTTAATACATAAGTTAAATACATTTAGATAAATAATTTTATGAAAATATTTTCAAAATAATACTTTTAAAAAAAGGAGTTTTGCACACTAAAGCATTGAAATATTACTCCCGTAACCTAGATTTGGGTTAGATTTTGGATTTTGTTTTAATGCAACTAGATGCATTAAAATTTCAACGTGTTATGCTAGAAATTTTATCTTTTAATTTTTTTGAATTTTTTTTTTAAAACTCTTAATCTAAGTATATTTTACTTATGTACGAAATTTTATCATTTTTGAAAATGCATATATATATTTTTATTTTTTAAAATAGGGTTGTCTAATACATTTAAAATATTGAAACCCCTTATTTTTTAAAAATAAAAAATATATATTTTTAAAAATGGTAAAATTTAGTTTCCAGATTAAGTACATATAGATTTAGAGTTTTATAAAAAAAATTTAAAAAATATTAAAAAAAAAAGTTCTAGCAATATGCCTTGAAACATCCTTCCTTTGGTACTTAATGGAGAATACTTCTTCTAGACTCCTCTTCTATGTAACATTTTTGATTTGGAATTTTTTTTTATGGTTGATAGAAAATTTATTTTATCTATTGTAGTTATAGTATTTTATAAACACTTTCACTTGTTTGGTATTATTATGTATAAGTTCCATCTACTAATTTGTGAAGTCAATGTAATAAAATAACAAATTTGCTTCAATGAAACCTCTTTTTTATGTAACCCCCTCCATATTTAAAATCTTGATAATTAATGAAAAATTCAATTCATTTATTGTCTTCAACATTAGTAATATTATCATGAAAACCCTCTCATTTGTTTAATATCACTGTGATCCAATTTATAAATATGTAAAATTAACATAATAAAATACTTTAATGTTAAAAAATCAATTTTAAAGTAGTATTTTCAATATTTAAACCATTTAAAATATTATTTTTATGTGAATAAATGATTCTGTAAACTATTATTGCATTCTAATACATGTGTAAATAAATTTAAGCATTTTTTATAATTTACCCATGAATATGTACATTTTTTAGCAAACGTGGTTGATACATATACTTGATTAAGATGAAACTTGGTCTCTTAACCAAACAAATGATGTTAAATACAATGAATAAATTAAAATTTTCATTAAGGATCAAAATCTTAAAATTTGAAGGTATTATATGATTACATTTCTATTTAATTTGGTTACATAGAAGTGGAGCCTATAAAATAATAATTTAATATTAAATATTAATTTTAAAATTATATTTTCAACATGTAAACTGTCTAAAATATCACTTTTACATAAATAAATTATTTTATAAGGTATTATTATATTTTAATACATATGTGAATGAGTTTAAGCATTTTTCAAAGTTACATATCAATGTATCTATTTTTGAGTAAATGCCACTCATGCATATATTTATTTGGATAGAACTTGATCTCCTAGATAAATACATCATACTAAATATAAGGAATAGATCGAATTTTTTTTTATCAAACGTTAACAATTTAAACTTAAGAGATTACAAGGAACTGCTTTTATATAATTCGATTATATGGAAGCAGACTTGATACTTGAAATTAGTAAATAAGTTTTTATATATTTCTATTTATATGATTAAGACTCATGCAACTTTTAGTAATTTCATGCAAAGATTTCCTATGTTTTTTCTCACCTACACATTCTTTCATAAATGATTTTACATTTGCATGATTTTTTTTACAACTATCCTATTTATTCAAACTTACGTCTATCATTTCATGTCATTCATAAAATTTTTAAATATTTTCTTTTTTCACTTTTCTATATTTTCATGCCATTCCATCATATTTTACATTACCACATGCCATGTACATTAATAAAAAATTTTAAAAAAGAAGTTTTGTGGTAAAAATTTTTAAAATAAAAGAAAATGATGTGATATGATATGATATAAGTAACAATGGAGAGTAAAGTTAATAAAGTTAAAATAGATAGGATGATTGTATGATTATTTATGAAAAATAATTTAAAAGTAAGATAATTGTACAAAAATATATGAAAAAAGATAAGAAAATATAGTAGTTGGATAAAGAAAAGTTTTAAATTGGCTATTTCTTTTGATTGCCAAACACAATAATTAAAAGCATATCACCATTATCTTAATTAAAAAAAGCATATCACCGTTATCTATGGTATGCAAGCGTATATTGATGAATTAATACATCCCCAATAAAAAGTAATTGAATATTTTCTTTTCCAATTTATTCTTTAATGAGTCTCGATACTATGTACTCGAGTGTACTAAGCTTCAATGAACTCAGACACATTTAACTCATTTAAAAAAATTTTAAAATATTTTTATATAAATGTTAATCTCAGTATATTTAACATATATATCAAATTGACCAATTTTGGGGTTTTTTAATTTTTTAAATATTTTTTTAAAAAGCAGAAGCTTTTTAGTTATTTTTTGATTAGAAGCATTTTAATTATTTTTAAAAGTTAAAAAATGGGTTAAATGAAATTAAGTGCACTGGAGCTAAATATCCACCCATACAAGTAGTGGCAACAAAGAAGCGGAGATTAGAAGGTTTAGCCAATTCATTGATATTGGAAACTTTTGCGATCTTGAAAGGGATGCTGCGGGCAAAGATTTGGGACTAAAAGGGATCTAGATGCAATTGGACTGGTTGTGGCTCTTAGTCTTTTAAATTGGGTGGGGATTTTGATTGAGAGGACAATTAGCTGGTTGTCTTTATTTTGATTGTTGTTTGTTCTCGCATGTCATTCAATTCAGTAATTTTGTGACACAAAGATTAGCAGAGGTGGCTAATTTTTGTATATTTCTGAAAGGGAATGACTAGATAGTCCCCCTTTTGTATATCCAATGATACTATTAACGACTTTTGTTATGGGATGAATTTCTCGTATGACTCTCTCTTTCAAGGAGGTTAGATAGTGTTGGGTTGTTGGGAGTGAGATTGGCCTAGATCTTTTAGTCTAAAAAAAAACATATACACTGATGTATTTAATCACTCACTTTCTTTATTGTCGGTGCACCCCATGCATTTAATCATTCAACTCTTTGACATTTGGTAATGGTAAAATTATGGGCAATGATGAGAAATGAAAAAGAAAATATTTTGAGAAATATATGATTGATAAGAAATGATAGGAAGCATGGTTAGAATAAATAAGCTTGTCCTCTATAATCGGTAAGAAAAATGATTGGAATGTAAATATAAAAATAAAAAAATAATATGACTGAAGAATCACTGCCTAACCTTGAAAACTAGTTCTTCATGGTTTCGAGACTTGCACGTTTGTCACCGTGATGTCTTTCGCCGTGGAGCGGCGGCGACATGGCTGATAGGCTGACGGCTGACGTAACAGCGGTGTGCCCGCCGGCAGGGAAATATCTAACCTTATGGAGTCAGGATCTCGTTAAAATTTTGATAGTTGAGCCAATAAATTGATTAATATGAATGTTGGAACAAGAATGTCGGCTTGCGTTTTCAGACACAACATTTTTATTAGTATTACACAAATAGAAATTAAAAATTCAGATGGGAGTCATCGGACTGCCATAATCCAGTTCTGCTTTGCAACTGTTTTGAGCATTCTGGATCCCGAAAAAATGATGGGGCCGACAGGTGCAGATACCCACGTCCGAATAGTAATAATAATATCCAATTCCTTGATGGACAGGTTGCACTGAAATTATTGGCATGCACGACACCCTTGGGATGGGGGATGGGGGATGGGTGGAAGAACATTCATCTCTTTGCATATTACAACACGAGTGTAACTTGGGTTGAGTTTACTGTAACCAACCCTACCCAAATGACATTTGATAATTTGGGAATTTTGATTTAAACTCCATTTGAATTTTAGACTGGGTTTGGGTTGATAGAAATCAAACTTAAAAAATTCACAACTCAACCGGAATTTTATACATACACACTCACATTTTTTAAAGACGCCATGCATGACACACGTGGTTTTCATAAATATATATTTTTATAATCTTTTTATGGTATCATCCATGATAATTATCCTGAAAAGAGTAAATATTTTAGGCTTACTTATATTATAAAAAATTATCTAACACACATGCTTCAAGTAAAAACCAAACCTGAATAGCTCAAGTTGCACTTTTAATTTGAACTTTTTTTCTAATTATTCTACTTATTTAGGATGATTAGGCACTTAGAAGGAGTGTACTTTAACGGTGGGATAATAAGTCACTGCTTCAACTCAATATTTGAAACTGAATTTCTTAGGTAGACTATACACACCCAAGTTAGCGTGACACCAGGAATTAGAACTTTAGTACAGCTTAGCCTAGCACTACCCAACCGTGCCCATACATAATCTTATCTTCAATCTCTTTCACTATGCGAGTCCATGATGTTGTTCACAGTAAATCTTACAAGTGGTCAAAAATATTTTTATTTTTAGAGTTTTTTTAATGCATAAATGGGCATTGGTTGGATTTGTTGTGAAATTCGATAATTTTTAAATTTATTTAATATTATATTTTAATTTTGGTAAAACAATAAGATGAGCATGATACATCTTCCATGCCTATTAAAGCTGTGTTTGGTAATTGATAGAAAATGTCAAGTAAAAACTTTGCAATCTAAAACTTCTCGCTCTCCACAACTATCATATTTTTTAATTATTTTTTATATTTTCCTATACAATTACCCTACTTTTCAATCATTTCTACGCTATTATCAACACAACTATCCTATCTATTTTAATTTTATCCTCTTTACTACTTATCATTACCCGTATTATATCACATAATTTGACAACTTTTACTTTCCAAAATTTTTTATTAAAAGTTTTATTCATTACCAAATACACCTTAAAAATTCAACTAAAATGTGTGTTTGGTAATGAATAAAACTTTTGATAAAAAGTTTTAGAGAGTAAAAGTTGTCGAATGATGTGATATGATAGGGGTAATGATGAGAAGTAAAGATGATAAAGTTAAAATAAATAAGTTAATTGTATGGGTAGTTGTTTAAAAATGATTGAAAAGTAGGGTAGTTGTATAAGAAAATGTGAAAAAATGATTAAAAAATATGATAGTTATAGATTGTGAAAGTTTTAGATTGAAAAATTTTAAGTTAACATTTTTTATTCATTGCCAAACACGTCCAAAATATCAAGTAAAGTTGAAAATTTTCGTACTGTACAAAATTTAGGCGATGCCCTATATGTAATATAATTTACTTTTAGTATGGCTTGAAAATTGCTCGATTTACGGACAGCCATATAAGAAACCGAGACATACTTCCGGGTACCTCTTCATTTTGCCACAGGGTTCTAAAGGCGAAATACTTCCGAAATGTGGACATTTGGTCGTGCATGGCGAAACCATCTGACTCTTTTACTTGAAAGAGTATCTTAAAGGCTAGGGATGTCATTCAAAGGGGATGCAAGTGGCGGATTGGTAATGGTCAAAGGATTCGCTTCTTTGAAGACGTCTGGCTGGACTCCAAGATTGCAATAGCGGGGCCTCGCCCTCTCTCTTTGCCGGAGGAGGTGCGCGTTAGCCATTTCATTGATCATGATACTTTCTCCTGGAAGGAGGATTGTCTGGTGGCTGCGGCGGGTGAGGCTATTTGGCAGAAAGTCCAATCCGTTCCCCTCCTGTGCACGAATGAGGATGATTCTATGTTCTGGCCGCATGAGCCGAATGGTTCCTTCTCGGTTAAATCTGCATACAGATTCTTGTGCCTTGAGAATTTGTCGATGGATCACTCTGACTTTTTCAAAGCTATCTGGCAGCTAAAGCTACCGAGTAAGGTATGTATCTTTGGTTGGCGCCTCTACACTAACGCTCTCCCTACACTGGTGAATCTCTGCAAGCGAGGTATAGGGACGACTTGCGATGTGGATTGTGTAGAGCCGAGTCTGAAGATGTTGATCACCTCTTTCTGAGATGTGGCGCAACCTTGGGTTTGTGTTGGAAAGCGGCTCGGGTGGCTAACCAGTTTATGACAGTTTGTGAGCTTATGGATTTCCTGTTGCAGGGGCATCGTACTGATGACCTTGTTCTTTTTATTCTATGCTGCTGGAGGATTTGGCATCTTCGGAATAAGGTTCGTATGGAGAACGCGCCCCCTAATTTTGCGCATGTTCTGCCATGGTGTTTGGAATTCCTTAGCCAGACCAAATGTGCACCTAGGCTTTCTTTCTCGGGGTTACTGGATAGGCCCTTGGTGACCCGGTGGGTCAAACCGCCACCAAGTTTTGTCAAGATCAATGTGGACGCCCACTGTCATGCGAATCTTGGCTTTTTTGGATGTGCTGCTGTTATCAGGGGTTCTGGAGGTGATTTTATCGCAGCTAGTGGGTGGAAACGGAGTGGTAAGAGGGAAGCGATCTACATGGAGGCTACTACTCTTCTCCTTGGTCTTCGATGGGCGATTCAGCTAAGATTAAATCAGGTACAAGTTGAAACCGATTCCCTCATTTTGTATGACTTCATTCTTAACTCGGTTCCTATCCTCTCTGATGTGGGCTTTATTGTTGAAGAGATTAGATCCATCCTCTCTATTAATGTTTCCTTCTCCATTCATCATGTTCTTCGGCTAGGTAATTTTGTTGCTCACTCCTTAGCCGAATTGTGTCTGGGTGAGGGTGATGGTCAACTGTGTTGGCATGGAATCCCTCCCAATGTTATTGTTGGGCACATTTGTACAGACAATTTTTTGGCAATGAATTGTGATGATCCTTCTAACCCTATTCCCTCTAATGTGTTGAGGACGTAGGGATAGCGGGATCTCCTCTTTTATAAAAAAAAAAGACTACCCATAGTAACTTTGGGGCCGAGATATATGTTATTTTGCTACAAGCATATTTTGAATATTTTAGAAAATTGAACCTGCACTTCAGGCGACATCTGGTAAGGTTTTTAACGGTTGCTAAGAGTATATAATTGGAATTTTAAATAAATATAGTGAATATATTTGAAAATTTAAAAATATAATAAATATATTTGAAATATAGTTTAAATGTAATGAGTATATTAAAGGGATAATTTCTCTTATACCCATAACAAATACACATAATTCTTCTTATACCAATAATATTGTAAATTCTTTTTACACCTATAATATTTCACCTTAAATTCTTCTCATACCTGTGTCGTTAAACTTACCATTATCTATTCCATTGAAAAGATGATTTTGGTATTTTATATTTTTTTCTAATTAAAATAAATTAACCTTAATATAATTTTTAAGTTATTTAATATCTTGTATTAAATGATTTACTATCATCAATTGAGTCATCTTAAGGTTAAATTATCTCAATGAAAAATTTTAAATAGGCAAAATTGTCTTTTCAATGTGGTAAATAACGATGGTTTCAATGGCATCGGTATGAAAGGAATTTATGGTGAAATGTTATGGGTATAAAAGAAATTTACGAAATATTGTGGATATAAGAAAAATTATGTGCATTTGTTATAAGTATAAAAAGAATTATCCTTATATTAAAAAAGAGGAGTGATCCTGTTAGCCTAGGCTAAGTAAATGTCCCACTTAGCCCACCTTAAAAAACTTATTTACAATAATTTTTTTTTACTTTTTTCTTCTTTCACTTGTTTATCTAAGTGTATTTAACATATACACCAAGTTTTACCATTTTTTTAACATATTTATTTATTTATTTGAGATTTTTAAACATTTATATGTATGTATGTATTTAAAACGACCTTATTTTCAAAAATCTAAAAAATATATATACACATATCCAAAAATGGTAAAACTTGATTTATATATTAAATATACTTAGATAAACAAGTGTACGAAGAAAAAAACGAAAAAAATTATTTTAAATAGGATTTTTGATGTGAGCTAAGTGAGACATTTACTTAGTCCGGACTAACAAAATCACCCCTTATTGAAAAAGAGGAGTGATCCTATTAGCCTAGGCTAAGTAAATGTCCTATTTAACCCACCTTAAAAAACCTATTTATAATAATTTTTTTTTACTTTTTTCTTCGTTCACTTTTTTATCTAAGTGTATTTAACATATAGATCAAGTTTTACCATTTTTTAACATATTTATTTATTTATTTGAGATTTTTAAACATCTGTATGTATGTATGTATTTAAAATGCCCTTATTTTCATAAATCTAAAAAATATATATACACATATCTAAAAATGGTAAAACTTAATTTATATATTAAATATACTTAGATAAACAAGTGTACAAAGAAAAAAAATGAAAAAAATTATTTTAAATAAAATTTTTGATATGAGCTAAATGAGACATTTACTTAGAACCTATCTACAATAATTTTTTAAACCTTAGTCTTGACTGAGAACCGAGTGGCAGTCCGTCCGGTTACTTGGGTTTGACCGTTGGGTTTTACGGTTTGAACGATTTTCAGAAAAAATTGAAAACCGTCTGGTCCAGTTCTGAAATGAATGTGGCAAAGACGAAGGATTTATGGTGTTTTTTTCATTGAGATTTGTCATGACGAGATATTATACTAAGGCACATTTACAACCCTTACATGATGAAAAGAATTTTTCTATAAACATCCTTGTATTATGAAAGGAGTGAGACTCCCATACCGATGGGTGGAATAAAATCCGATAGTGTGGCCACTAGGGTAACACCCACGGGGCGGAGGATTTATAGTGTATGATACATTGAGGTGGACGTTTTAAATCAAGGGCATATTTCAAATAATACAAGATTCTTAAATCAAATCTATATCTAGAATGAGAATGTAATGATGAGTATTGAGAATGAATAAAATTATATTGACAATGAAAAAAGTTGTAGTAAAAATTGAAAAAATTGTATCCGAAATTAAAAAGTTATATTGGGAACGGTGATACAAATTCAATTCAAAAACTCGTATCATTTGTCTCATCATAAGCAATTTGCCATGGACTCCACTTGTTTAAATTAAAATTTTCAGGTTTGACTTTAATTCATTTTTTTAGTTTAGTGATTAGGATATTGCTTTGCGCGCAAACTTGAAAGGAGACTTTTGGTGATATGTTTTTTGGTGTGGGGTTTTTTGATGAATTGGGAAGGAAAAAAAAAAGAATGTTTAAGTAATGTATGATTGATGCAAAATAATAATAATAATAATAAAGTTGGAATAAATAGGATACTTAAAAAAATCAGAGTATAAAGATAAAATTAGAAAAATAGAATTATTAAATTGTTTAAATTATGTTTTGGAGAATAGGACAGCCGTACATTTTCTACAGTCCACCGTCTCCCACGAATACCATGAACGAAAAATGGAGAAAAGAAAAAACATGGAAGATGTGCGCTCAATCAACCCGAATAAATAAATGTGTTAGTGGCAATTAACCAACCAATTAAAGCAGTTGTATGTGGTGTCGATAAGACTTACTTTGGTAGTTAAATCAAATCCAATCCACTCATTTTTTTATTGACATTATTTATTTTTTACATACTAAAAATCATTTCAATCAAAGTCTTGAGTGAGCCGAATATGTCTATATAGCTTTGAAAATTTAATAATTTCTTTTTGGATTATGATATAATGTAATTGAGTGCATTGACCAAGAAACCAGTTCGGAATGCGAATTGTGTCAGCAGGGCATGCATGGAGGGCTGCTATCATGTCTTTTGGGAATGCTCTCGAATTGTCATGGCTTTTCTCCAGTTCTTGCAGATGGATAGTAGCAGAAAATTTCAATTTTGAATTTTCGTGATCTGCTTCGGGAGTTTTCCAAACACAGTGAGTTAAGAGCATCAGTTTAGGGCTTTTTTTTAGAACTTGTTGCTGATTCTAGGGCTTATTTTAAATGATACAAGATTGATTCTTATATGAAACCGATATTCCCATTCTCAAATAGCTATTTTAATTTCTAATACAGTTTTCTATATTTTCAATATAATTTTTTTTCATTCCCAATATATATCATTACATTTTCATTCCAAATACAAATTTCATCTGAAAATCTTATATCATTTAAAATAGATCTGTCGGCGAGTTTAGCATATGAAAAATCAATTTTATGCGGAATCACAAAGGAAGAATTTTAATAAAGCATTTTTTTCATGGTTTCTTTTATGCTATTACTAATATTTTATTATTATTCAAGCCTAATTCATCCAACTTACTGTACAAATTTTCATCTTACATATTTCCTTTAATGACAACTACTAACAATATACATTAGCCGTAGAGAAGGCCAACGCTACTCAAAAAGGGAGATACTGGGAAAACCCGACCATCTAGACACACGTCAGAACTTTTATCATCGGACTGTGCTGGTTGTAGCTAATGAAGCATATAGTTAGTCTCTCTAGTATTGGGATAATGTCAACAAGAGTGGTCTACTAGAAAATCTCGTCATGCATTTGCGCGATGTTGTGGTGCAATAGACAAAGCCTAAGGAGATGCAAATCCAACATGGTGTTGTCAAAGATGGTATTGTCATCATTAAGAGTGTAAATAAAGTTGGTTTTAATCTGAACTTGGCTAACTCAACCCCATTTATAATAGGGTTGGATTAGGCATTTTGAAAAAAAATTATATAATCCGATTTGATACGAACTGATTTCAAAAGTGGGTTGATTTGGTTCAACGATTGTCAACCCAACTCGATTTCATATATTAGTGTATAATATAATAAATTATTAATAAGTAATCTTACATTAGAATATAATACATAGAAATTAACCATGCATTATTACTTTGAAATGAAATTATTTAGAAATTATATTATTGTATAAGTCATAAATTGGAAGTACTCCTATAAAAAGGATTAAATTTTATTTTTTCATATAAATTTATATTTTAAAATAGATTTAATTAAGCAAAATATTTTTAAATATTATATATTTATTAACCCGAATTCTAACTCAAACCAATCCGATTTTTATACGTTGAAAATAGGGTTAACTTGAAATTTTATAAGGTAGATTAGGATTATGTTTACCTCAACCCAACCCGATTACGTGGAATACAGATGGGGCGTCCGGCAATACATGGACCCTCTGATTCTCGATTGACGACAGCTAGAGCAATGTGCATGCGCACTAACTGGCTAATGGAATTAAATGTGGAGGAGGTTGATTTGGAAAGTGATTCGATGGTTCTAATCAATTTCTTAACAAATGAATGTCCAATTAAGAACCTAGTAGAGATAATCATCAAGGAAATAAAATTGTTTAGCTCAAGAAGAGAAGAGGTACATTTTCTACATGTCGTGTAGACTGGCAGAACCAAGCAACCCATTTGTATCAGAATGTAAAATTTAATAATGTATGAAGGGATAATACACCAGGTACATATATGATCTCATATGTAAAGATAAAAGTTTATGTATCTATGAAAACGGTGTCCTAACCGTTTTTATCCTTCTACTTCACATTGGAACATTGGGGTAAGTGATTATATCTTGAAACCCTTAACCTAAACCATTTATTGTTTTTATTAGTAGACATCTATTTGTGATGTCATAAATTCTTGCATTGGTAACTTCAAATTTTAACACCTTTGCGAGTGAATTTTTAACTATTAAAATATAAAAGTGAATATGACAAAAAAAAAATTAGGATTTTTTAGAATCTTAAACAATACATGTGAATGAATGTTATAAATGATTAGAACTTTAGAAAATCTTCTTATTTAAATAAAATAGAACGGGGTAGCAAGGAGAATGAAAAACCATGCATTTTCATATAAGAGTGTTGGCATAGTTGAACCGATTCAAGAGGGTCAATTTATACCATTTCAGGGGATCCACTCCATCGATTTTATTGTTTATTTCTTTAATAATACCAGTAAAAATCATTTTAATCATAAATTTTATGGCCCACATGTGAAAAAGGATTTTAATGGTTTTATATTTACTATAAAACTATATTTAGTTTGCCGCCCGCCTATTATAATTGTAAATCAAACTACTATATTTTTAACTAAATATGATATTTTAAAAATAACTGATGGAATATGTTCCTAAAAAAGGTGCAAATGAGGCTCAATTGAGCTCTCTATAAACACTGCCGTTTATGTAATAGAAGTCAATTTATTCTCTGCTGGGGCCTAACTCAATGCGAATGCATATCTTTTTTCAAAAAAATTGTTCGTGTTATAGCTAAATGAAACTCATTTACAATACTTTTTTTTTCTACTTACAATTGTTTATCTAAATATATTTGACATATAAACTAATTTTTACCATTTTTAAATATATGTATATATATTTTTATATTTTTAAAAATAGAGGTATTTAAAATTCATATATACACATAGATGTTTTAAAATTTTTAAAATATTTATGCATATATCCAAAAATGGAAAATTTTGGTTTATACGCTAAATACACTTAGATAAACAAGCAAATGAAGAAAAAAGTAAAAAATATATAAATAAGTTTTTTGATGTAGGCTAAGTGAAACACTATTAGGACCATTACTCTTTTTTTAACAAAAATTTGGCAGCTGTGGGCTACATCAAGATTTTAGCTTGTGAGACTTGGCAATTCTTAAATTTGTTTAATATTCTATTTTAATTTTGAAACAAAAAAAATGGATTACATGGTGAAAGATTTGGCTGCACGTGTATACAGAAATCAAAATAATAAAAAGTATTTATCTTGGTCTGTTAGATGCGAGGACTCAAAGCATTTGACACATTGAGTCAAAACCTCCTCAATTCGTTACTTTTTAAATTTAGATATTTGTGAATTTGCATTTTAATTTTTAAACTTTTTTATTTTATTTCATTTTAAACTTGGATAAAATGATTCAATATGTAAGCATGCAGCTTCCATGATTACCCTAACTTTTTTGAGTTTTAAACGTAAACTATTTATTATTTTTAACACTCCTATTTTATCATGCAACTAAAATTAAAGTTAATTGTAAAATTTTATCTAATAAAATATAGTAAAAGTAAAAATTTCAGAGAATATATACTGTAAAAGGGGTTGCTCAAGTGCACCCGGTGCACTTAATTAGTTTGGGTGCAAATATCTATTTTTTATTTTTTTGAAAATTTTTATAAAATTGTTAACCTAATTATATTTAATAGATATATATATATCTTAAATTTTACCATTTTGAAGATTTGTATATATTTTTATTTTTTAAAAGGCAAATTCCTTATATACCCATAAATTTTATCCTTAATTCTACTTCTACTCATAATTTTTAAAATTTCTCTCATACTCATTAATTTTCATCCTTATTCCACTTATACCTATGTCGTTAGGAATCCGTTAAAGAGACCGTTAATTCTTTGAAGAATGACAAATATGCTCATCACTAATTATGATCTTTAGCTAAAAATTCATATTATAATGAATTTTTAGTAACTATACAACTATAAAATTATGTATTATTTGAAAATAAACCTTTAACTTTAGACAAAACAACCTTAAATTAGATTAGAGCTTGGGCTTATTTGCCATTTACAAAAAGGCTAATCGCCCATTTAACGTACCCTTTTGGCGTGGGCATAAGTGTAATTAGGATAAAAATTTGTGGATATGAGTAAAATTTTTGAAAATTCATAAGTATAAGTAGAATTATGGGTAAAATTGGTAGGTATATATTAAATTTGTCCTTTTTAAAATAAGGAAACTTTAGTCATTTAAAATACATGCTAATGGTATTATTTTGCTAATAGGGAGGTCAGGCCAAATAGGCCCTTCGTCCGGTAAGTTTTACTCTTCTGTTTTTTTTTTCCTAATCTAGAATTGTTTTATGAGAAAGTTAAGATTAACAGTTAATAGGCTTCGTTAGTAGACACATTATATATTGACTGGCCAATGCACATTTTATTTACAGGCTTGAATTTCTTATGTTTGATATATTTTTCAGGTACGACCCATGTATCCCTACTTTTGTCCATAAATATTTTGTATGGTATGAAAACAAGTTTTAACTTCCAAATACACCAAATTTTTTTAAAGCATATGTTTTAACATTAGAGATTGTAAAAGGTTTTACTCAAGTTGATTTTTCATACTTATACAAACAAAACCATCTTAGGATTAGGATAGGCTTAATTTGTATAAAAAAATAAAAAGGACTTTTTATACTCATTATGTTTGACCCTAATTCCAAATATACTCACTACAATTTCAAAATACTAGATATACCCATAATATTTGCAATTAATCTCAAAAACACACAATCCATGAGTTAACGTCGTTAGTTAATATGTAAAATTACAAATATATCCATCAAATTTGGGCGTGACTGAAATTTTGAATGTCATGACTCATTAATGTCTTAATTGCACATAAGCATCCAATTTAAAGAGTTCTAATTTTATTTTCTTTCTATTTTGTTTCATTTTTTATCATTTTATAACGTCAGTATTTATAAAAATTGGTTTCTAACGGAATGAGCATTTTTTAGATTAATTGTAAATGTAGTAGATATATTTGAAATTTTAAAAGCTCAAATTCTACATATACCTATGAATTTTGGTCATAATTTTATGTATGCCTATAAACTTTAAAAAAAATTCTCTCATACCCATGAATTTTCATCATAATTTTATTTATACTCAGATTATTAGAATTTCGTTAAATAGGCCGGTAGTTCCCCTGTAAGATGATGAATATACCCAAGCTTTATATGTAATTTTATAGTATAAAATTACTATAAATTCATTATAATATGAATTTTTAACTATAAAATCATAATTAAAGATGAACATATTTGTCATTTCCTAAAGAATTAACGACCCCTTTATGGATCCCTAACAACATGGGTATAAGTAGAGTTAGGGCTAAAATTTGTAGATATATAAAGAATTTATCATTTTAAAAATGTATTGAGTATATTTTGAATTATGATCAAATATAATAAGTGTATTTAAAATAAGTTCAAAATAAAAATAAAAGGCAAATTTCCTAAATATACCCATGAAATCATTGGTCATAATTATTCGAATATCTCACAAATTTTTAATCTATGGAGAAGCGTCAATCTAACCTAATTCTTAGTGGATTAGGGAAAATAATCTTCAACTCTATACCTATTTTACATTACATTTATCATTCATTTAAATCATGTATTAGCCATGAGTTAAGCTTATCCAAACCTCCAACTTGCTCATCCAGCCGGTTTAGCTTACCAATCCACAAAACCCTTTTACACACCATAAATAGTTAATATTTTCCTTGATGTTTATTTTACAAGTTATATACATGTTAACGATGAGATCAACATTTTAATCAAGAACATACATGAAAGTTTAAGTTTTAGATTTAATTAGTTGATTAGTATTAAGAGTTTTTTTGATTATGTATAAATATATTTAAATAGATTATGATTTTAGGGTGTGTTTGGTAATAAATAAAACTTTGGATGAAAAGTTTTAAATAGTAAAAGTTGTCAAATGATGTGACATAATAAGGGTAATAATGAATAGTAAAGATAATAAAGTTAAAATAGATAGGTTAGTTGTGTGGATAGTTGTGTAGAAATGATTAAAAAGTATGGTAGTTGTATAGTAAAATGTGAAAAAATAATTTAAAAATATGATAGCTGTAGAGAGTGAAAAGTTTTAAATTGAGAAGTTTTAACTAGACATGTTATACCCATTGCCAAATACACCCTTAATTTTTTTATTATTGAAGTTGTTAACAATTAGTTTTACCGACCTGTTAACAACCTATCACCTCATCTGTTTATCTTAAATGGATTAGCGTTAGTAGAGTCCATGCTTTTCAAACTTGTTTGGACAACGGCTAGCCTCCACCTCGCCACTCGGTTACCTCCCTTGCGATGAACATGGCTGTCGGCCGTCTCTGCTGAAGAAGCCGCAGCAACTGTATAGGGCGATGGAGGAAAGGCATTACTGAGTCTTCGCTGTGGAGACTGCAGGTGCGAGCGGCGATAGCGAGATCGGCGACTGGGTGTTCCCGTAACAGATGAAGACGCCGAAGTTGGAGGAAGCAGTGGTCACGATTTTCTGCCATCAGCAAAGCAGTGTTCGTCGATAGCAGAGAAGAGGCAGAGACAGCGGCATGGTCGGGAGAAGAGCAGAGGAGAAGCATATCGCGTCTTCAACATCTCCAGCAAGTCTGATCAACTAAAATTGGATTTCTCGCACCAGTCATCTCCGCACAATGAGATGATTTCGTCACTGGTCACCAAATCCGCCGCTCCGTCTTCCCCGGAAGGGCAGCCATCTTGCCTTTAACCATGTCTGCTTGGCGGACTGCGTCTAGAAATAGATCTGCTGCGTATTCTGAATCGCACAAACTGGCCTTAGGAATGATGCAGAGGACGGTTGCTGTAATAATTAGGAAAAAAATGATGAATTGACTATTTAACTGATGATGTGTCCACTGATGTGGCATCTGACCATTGACCATTTGACCATGGGTCAAAAATAAGTGGAAGGTTATTGGGCTAGACCCAAATAAGCCCACTTAGAATAATGGGTTGAGTTATATAAAATATCACGAGTACATAACTTAACAGTTTAAGGTGCTTAAGTGGTTAAGGTGTTGGTCTTTGGTAGAGGAGGTCTTGAGTTCAAATCCCATAAGTGTATAAATAATGTATTTTGCTTTTTTTGGGCTCTGTGAGCCTCACTAGTTTGAAATTCAAATTTAAAATTTGATTTGAGATCGGATTGCGATAAGGGATCTTAAAATTTGAATTTGAAATGGATTTGAGATCGGATTGTGATCGGTGAACTTGAAATTCAATTTGAATTGAAATCGGATTTCGAGCGGAAAATCCTCCGGTGAATCCTCCGGTGAGTTATAAATAAATGAGTTGGGGTACTCGATGGATATATCAGAGGAAAGAGGAGGAACGCTGCCGCAGGAGAAAGGAAAAGGCCGATCCAACCCGTTCAAGTGATCTATTTCATTTTC
>JAXCLR010000081.1:11402898-11427508 GCA_035584095.1 Annona squamosa
TTTTGTATGACTTCATTCTTAACTCGGTTCCTATCCTCTCTGATGTGGGCTTTATTGTTGAAGAGATTAGATCCATCATCTCTATTAATGTTTCCTTCTCCATTCATCATGTTCTTCGGTAAGGTAATTTTGTTGCTCACTCCTTAGCCGAATTGTGTCTGGGTGCGGGTGATGGTCAACTGTGTTGGCATGGAATCCCTCCCAATGATATTGTTGGGCACATTTGTACAGATAATTTTTTGGCAATGAATTGCGAGGATCCTTCTTACCCTATTCCCTTTAATGTGTTGAGGACGTAGGGATAGCGAGATCTCCTCTTTTATATAAAAAAAAAGAAACCGAGACATATATTTTTCCTTCCTAACATCGAAGTTTGGAGATTTACATATAGATGGGGAGGCCCGCGTATACACAATTAGCTATATATATGTTTAACTTACAATAGTTATTTTCTATTTTACTTTTATTTTAACAAAATTTTCTTTATAAATGTTTCTCTAAGTATATATTCATATATTAAAATTTTCTGTTTTACAATATTTTTACATTTTTTATTTTTAAAAATCAAGTTTTCGAGAGGTAAAAAACAACTTAAATACTACTTAAACTAATATATTTAAAAATAAAAATAAAAATATAAAAGTATTGCAAAATAATAAAACTTGGTATACAAATTAAATATACTTAGTAAAATACGTTTTTGAAGAAAAAATTAAAAATTAAAATAAATGTTGATATCAAGCATATTTATACAATTAATTGTATATAACCAGGCCTCGTAGATAGGATGAAGAGATGGAAAGAAAATACTGTACGGAAGGCTATCAAAAGCCAAATTCGAACAACAGAAATCAGACCCGGAGACACGCCCACTGTAGCACCGGCCCTCCCAAGCGCTTGCGCCGGTCATTTGTCCTTTCCTATCGCATCATCATCTGAACCTTTTTTTTTTTACCCCTGACCTTTTTTGCTTTTTCCCAAGACTGACCGTGCAGCCATCTTCTAACTGTCGAAATTTCATCATCCCTTTGTAAAGTAAAAGAACGTCAGACATTCGAAAACGGGGACTGTAATCACGTTACTCATGTCTCTGACAGTCGGCAGCCGGGGCTTTCCGCAACTACAAAGAGGTAGTGCCAAAAATTCTGCCTTCGTCATTCAGCAAATTTGTAAATTTTCTTGAAAGCACAGTTCATGTTTTCCACTCGAAATTCAGCTAGTCTGGTCGATTTGTTTTCTCTGAAATGCGATTTCCCCCTCCGGATGCAAGGCAATATGTGCCTTTCATGGGCATTTTCGAGTAGGTGGGCTGTAATATATAATCATGTGGGCGGACAATAATTATGATATTTTTGTTATTGTGTTGTTGGTGGTGGTGGGAAGGGGATAGATAAATTTCAGGATTCCCATAGAGAAGAGGACAGAGAGCCGGCGCGCACAATTTCTACACAATTAAGGCTGATCTACCTGTTTTGTCCCACCGTCGGTAAATCAGCTAGTGAGGCTATACAGGATTTGGTGCTACTCGTTCATGCTGATTTTCTTTCTTCTCACACTGATTTTTTTTTTTTCGATAATTTTTTTCAAGGTAGATCAGCTAGTGTAGAAGGGGCTATACAGTTCTGACTTTGGAGCAACTTTCTCATACAAAATATGGGACATTTCTTGCTGATTCAAAAGCTGCGTCAGAAGAAAACCTGGAACTTGGTTATGGTGATGGGTGTGTTAACCACTGTAGTTTTACTTCTCTGGCAGTTCACGCTTCTTCATGAAGATTCTTTTTCTTCTGCCTATCCTGCTGTTAAGGCAGCTGTGCTTGCAAAAGGAAGCTTTACAAGAGAAAGTGCTTCACCTGAATTATCAGGGTCCAACAACATTCTTTATTCAAGAAACTTGACAATCTCAACCGATCCGTCAATACTTCTTAGAGAATTAAAAAGGGGTTCTAACGTCAGGATCAAAGCTATACATGATAGCAAGATAAAGGAGAGACGCATGGGGGATGATTTTGCGCTAGATGAAGACAAAGAGATGGACAATAGACTTTCAGATGAGGAAAATCCCAGACAACAAGACCATGGCCTTCCACCACAGGAACCTGCCAGTGCATCCAACATGTCTTTCATAGGCAAACAGGTTGCAGGAATGCTTGAAAGCCAAGAAGGGTATGGTTTACTCCAAAGTGGTTCCGCCACTTCAAGCAATTCAACTCCAATCTCCACTTTCCCTGTTGTGAAACGGAAGAAACGACGAACAACAATTTCTGAGATGAATAATATATTGTTGCAAAATCATGCTTCTTATTCAGTGGTATGCTTCAACTTCATGAGTGAGAATTCCCTGACCAAATGAGAGCTTAATAGCTTATGAAAGTTGACTGCCATGGTGCCTTATATATTGTTGTTCTTTGTGTTTCTGCAGGAACCACTCTGGTCTTCTTCATCAGACAGGGAGCTGCTCTCTCTGAAAATGCAGATTGAGAATGCTCCTACTGTGAGAGATGATGCAGAGCTCTATGCCCCTCTATTCCGTAATGTCTCCATGTTCAAAATGTTAGCACATGAAATTGTTCGTGGTTAAGACTACTATCATGAGTCATACTTTAATTGTCATTATTCTTAACAATGCTAAATTTTGTTAAAGTTTAGCAGTTTTTCACAGGTGCTATAGTTGCCAGTTGTTCATGTTGTTCATTATGCATGTGTACACAATGATTCTCTCCTACTTCGAATGGCAGTATGAAAGGTTTAATCTTTATCTTGCCAATATCAGATGGTGTTTGAAAAAAAATAGTTTTTATATGCCTACATTGTACACAAATCTTTGCTTATATTGAAAAGTGGCTGTCATGAAATTGTGCATAGTTCCACTACCAATTTAATCTTTGTTAACATTACAAATCACACAGATTTTGAGGATTGCAGCTTATATAATATTATAAACTACCTTTGGTGGAGGACACTGGGAGCCTCATGGTCAATGCTTCATTTGGAATTGGGTTCTGAGGCCATTACCTGCACTCTTCTCTTAAACAGGATACCAAGGGTGACTTTTGTTTTGGAAGTGGAACCTTGTCCCAAGGGAGGACAGGAAGACTACTGTAGGCAGCTGGAAATGACCTGGAGAATCACGATATAAAAGAGTCAAATTAAGCACAAACTGGGTTACACATTCCAATCAATGCGAATATAGCACTAATATGTATGCTGATAATAAGCTGGTTCCATGTTAAACTCAGTGGCCACTCTATAGTTACGAACATTCCAATTTGATCTAAAGAAAGAAACAGGTCTGAGACGAGAATAGAATATAATTAGAATGAGTTTGGCCTTGATTTAATACCACTACAAAAAAGCCATTGATACCCTTAAATAAGTAAATTTTTTTGATGCCCTTTAAGCGACTAATTGCTTCATGAGGCTTTCCCCACATTTACAACTGAGACATTCTTTGCCTCTGAAATAGTACTAACGTATTCACATCCAAACTCATGAAAGATACTCATCATTGTTGTCCTTTGTTTTTGAAATCAATACTATTGCTGCGGCAGTTTTTGACTTGGGCAGGTATTTTCAATATGAATATCTGAACTACTTAGTCATTCTGATAAACATAATAATTATAGTAGACATGCTTATTTTAGTTCAAAGCTTTTAAAGGCGTATGTTGAAACGAATTCACTACTGTAAAAACTTAGAGGCACCATGAGGATAATGTAGGCCTTAGGAAGTAGTATCTGATTCAACTACATCTGTTATCATCATTGCAGGAGCTACAAGTTGATGGAGCGCAGACTCAAGATCTATATATACAAGGATGGAGAAAAACCCATATTCCATCAGCCATTTCTTAAAGGAATTTTTTCGTCTGAGGGGTGGTTCATGAAACTGCTGGAAGGAAACAAAAAATTTGTTGTGGATCAACCCAAAAAAGCACACCTCTTTTACTTGCCTTTTTGTTCATATATTCTGAGGACAGTCTTGTTTGATCCTGAGTTGAATAAACCTCAGCTCGAGAGTTGGATTAACTTGCGAGAATTTTTAGAGAACTATGTGGATAAGATTGCCACCAACTATCCCTTTTGGAATAGAACTAATGGAGCAGATCACTTTTTTGTTGCTTGCCAAGACCGGGTATAACGTTTTTCCTCTTTGAAGAAAAAATATATTGCTCCTAGAATTATCATACAATTCGCATGCACAAAAAAGTTGTTGAATTCATCTTTCCTCTGCAATTTTCTGTTGTTTCGAGATTCTAACAAATTAAATGGCACTTTTTCAGGCACTGAAAGAAACCGAAGAAAGTATGCAACACTCGATCAGAGCCCTCTGCAATGCTGATGTCTCGAAGGGCTTCAAATTAGGCAAAGACGTGTCACTTCCTATGACAAATGTAAGATCTGAGCAAAACCCTCTCGGAGATCTTGGAGGCAAGCCACCTTCCAAGAGGACAACTCTTGCCTTCTTTGCAGGACAATTGCATGGGGGGCTCAGGGAGATCCTACTTCAGCACTGGGAGAACAAAGACCCTGACATGAAAATCATGGGCCCAATACCCCGTGGGGCTAGTAGTAGAAAGACAAGTTACATCCAGCACATGAAGAATAGCAAGTACTGCATCTGCGCTAGAGGCACTTCAGTCCATAGCCCTCGGGTAGTTGAGGCCATCTTCTATGAATGTGTTCCAGTCATCTTATCTGACAATTACGTGCCTCCTTTCTTCGAGTTTTTGAATTGGGAAACATTTGCTGTATTTGTAGCACAGAGAGATATTCCCAAGTTGAAAGACATTCTCCTTTCAATCCCAGAGGAGAGGTATCTGATCATGCAGGAGAGGGTGAAGAAAGTGCAACAGCATTTTCTGTGGCACAAAAAGCCAGTGAAGTATGACATCTTTCATATGATTCTGCATTCCATTTGGTTCAGCAGATTGAATCAGGTACAAGTTAAATGAAGGTGTATTAGGTTTTGCTCTCGAGGAGCAAAATGGGGAGGAACAATGGACCTCTCATTGGACTTCCTATGTTCTTTCCTCGCAGCAGCATCAGATGCCTGCAGGACCCATATATGAGTGATCTAAACATGAAAATAATGCAGACAGAGATGCATTTGTTCAAAATCCAGGCCTACGAACCGAATGAAGTGGGAGAAAAACAATAGTCTACAATCATGAAGGGCCAAAATTTAAAAGGATGTGATCTATTATGGGCAAACCTGCATGCATGCAGGTGTTTACAAATCAACTCTGCAGATCATACAGACTGGGGGTGCCAGAGATCCAGGGTTCGAACCCCCTCTCTTTCATGTAATTTCTCACGCTGATGTAATAGAAATAATGGTGAGAATTTGTGATGCAGCTGCAGCATGTAATCAAGGCTTCCATTCAGTAAATAAATTATTTTATAAATGATACCATTGCCAATCTGAAAGAGGTTATGTCCCACTGAGAATTACTTGCTTGTTTAGCATTTCCAGTTATTGATAACTAGCCGAGCTAAGTATCTCAAATCTGCCAATAATCCCCATGCAAATGAAGAAATCCAGTTTGGGAGCATGAAAACCATAAAGCTGTTTTCCCTCCATCTTGTGGCATAGCATCATCAGAATATTCAGCTGCGTCTGCGCAAAACATGAAGTCATAAAGAAACTTTTCCCAAATTGAAACAGAACTCTAATCAGATCAGTGCAAGGTAAGAGTTCGGTTGTGCTGTGGCTACTGCGCTGTACTTTAGTGCGCCTTTGCTTGCCTAGCTTGCTGGTGGGAATTTGAAAAACTAGCACCGACATAATTGGAATTTCAGTTGGATTGACTAATAATTTTAGTTATAAGAAATATATAATTAAATGTTTATTAAAATGGTGTACCAATATGAATATCTGAATGCACGCGTTAACAACATACTAAAACTAAATTAATTATTTATTAACTTGTAATGCTATTTAACACTTTTAAGTTTTAAGTATTTTTTTTAATCTACATAGCTCTGGTTCTTAAATCATTAAAAAAGATTAATATAAAGTGTCTGTCGGAAATACAAAATATGAAGATGACTAAAATATCTGTTTGTTTGGAATTAAAAAAACAAGTATATATAAATCTCCAAAAATGGTAGCTTAATGGTTCTATAGAAAACAAAAAAAAGAAGAAGAAATAATCTAATAAAACCTTACCGTAAGTTTAAATATGGTTGACATGTTAATGTGTTATCCTTGTTTAAACCGGCAAGATGTAGATATTCATGCTGGTAATATTTATATTCTTGTAGGTTCGCTGATCATGATTTATTTATTTATATTTAGATAAATTTGAGTAAATAAATAAATTTAAAACAAATTATTGAAAATAAGTAAACAAATTTAGTTAACTAAATAAATATAAAAATTAATTAATCATAAATAAATAAAGTTCAAAATGATAGAAAATAAATAAAGAAATAAATTTATGAATAAATGATTGAAAATAGATGAATAAATAAATAAATATAAACATGTCTACTTATCAAAATAAGAATAACTAGCATGTAAATCTATACCTCTTGATTTAAACAAGAATACTTACATGAATACTGTACCTAAAATTAACCCTATTGGATTATCTTAAAAAAAAAGTACTACTTGCACTAGGTGTAAATAGTTGCACAAGTTCAAGTGATGGGTCGGCTAGAAGTGATAAAACTTTTGTATGAAAAATTTTTAGTAGAAAAGTTTTTGAAATGAAAGATGGATAAAAGAATAAAGTTAAAATAGATGAGTTGTTGTATTGGTAATTGTGTAAAAATGATTGAAAATAGAGTAGTTATATAAGAAAATGTAAAGAAACAATTTAAAAATAAGACAATTATGAAAAAGTGAAAAGTTTTATATTAAAAGGTTTTGTAGTTTAATAACGTACCTAAAATAAGATCATTTGCAGAAGCACCTACACCTTTTTATCAGTAATTACATATAAACCTACATTTACAATTTGTGAAAATGATGGAATCCGAATAATTTGAATGGAAATCCAAGAGAATTTTTATTGCAAAGTGATAATTCTCATTGATTTTTATACGGAAATGGACATAAAAATAGAGAAAGCTTCATACAAGGTAAGCTTACCAAAAAAACAAAAAAAACAAGTACAACGAGATTTGAATTCAACAACCTAGAGTGAAGCTACTTCACCTTATTCATACTTTGATGGTCACCGACTTCTAGTTATACCCATCTTCTATGTGGTTGCATCCCAACTTCACAGGTGATATTCTCTCAACTAGTGGCTCGACTCATCAACTACCTAATCGTTAACGGAGACAACTTCCACGTTAGAACTATGGCCGGTTCTAACATGCCCCCCACTTTAGAAATTGCTTCAATAGACCAAGGAAAAGAAGAAAAATATTAATAGAAATTGCTTTGGTATAGACCGATCCTATAAATACCCCCTCTATTAGACCAACCTTGGTGGTAATGAATTCCAACCCTGTAGCAATGTGGTATGCACGCTGGGCATGCTCGCCTGAGGTCCAGAGTTCGACCTTGGGGTCGCTCAAGTCCGGTGTCATGAAACCATAAGACTATAAAAAATTGTGGTAAATATGTTTATAAATTTGCTTAAAATTTTTATTTATGGGGCGTGCTTCGATGCAACCAGGTTGCATTGAAATGGAAGTTGGAAACTCTTATCTTAGCCATCCATCCAGGTGGTTGGATTTTCGGCCATGGATCGCGCTTGAGGAGCATGCAGTTGAGTATCGAGACCTGACCTATTTAAGTAATTCAAAATTGAACTCCCCATTTTTCTGTCATCTCCCCTTTTTCCTCCTTCGCGGCCTTCTCTCCTTCTTTCTCTCATGATGCCCTCTCTGCTGCTTCATCCCACTCCTTGCAACCCTCTCTACCTCTTCCTCTCATAGTTTTTCACCCAGTCTTCTTCTTCATCCTGGTCGTCTGAGCATGGGCCATCTGGTTGTTTTTAATCAGTCCAACGTTATATGATGGGGACATTGACAGATTCATGTTTTGCATATTAGCAAACATGGTGAGGATTCACAGTACTCGCCAAGGGTCAGATGATGAAAAACAATTGTCGCTATCTCAACTCCAAACAAAGACAAGAATGAAGCATAAAGCAAAATAAGCTTCAACTAGTGGTAATGTCAAACCAAGACAACATAGTAAGAAATATAAGAAGAAGCATACAATACAAGATATGCCCAAGTCAAGCAAAGTACTTGTCGAGGATAAAACAGAAGATTTACATCAAGCAGAAGAGCAAGAAAATGAGGATGTGGAAGAAGAGAACATACAACAAAGGAACGAAGAAGAAGTACAACTAAATCAGTCTGTGGAAGAAGAGCAAATAGAACAAAAAGAAGATACTATCACATTTTGATATTGGTTTATGTCCAATTGCCCATTATTGAAATTGTAGTGGAATGTCATATGTTGGGTGATTGTAATTTGAACATTCATGTGGCATATGTAGAGTTTGGAAAATATGAAATCTATTCTTAAATGCATGTGCATTTGTGGAATGACAAGTTTGGGTCTAGATGTCCAAACCTGTTCGAAATTACTCTCTATCATTTTTACTCATCTAACAGGTATTGATATTAGACGACTAAGTAGCGATCGTCTCCAAATTTTGCATAGGATATTCTCCAGATCACTGATTATTAGAAGCCTCTCGACTAGTCAACTCTTTGCTAGTTGTCTAACAGATTTGTTTAAATGTGTATTTATTTGATTTACTATATGAATTCTACCAGAAGTGGAACATAAGTATATCAAATTCATTTGCTATTGTATAATGATAAGCTTGTTTTAAGGAAGGGAAGTCCATATTTAGGTTTATGATTCATTTTCGCTTATCTGAAGGACAAACTGTCAGATGACCAAGAATCAGTCGTGTTGTTTTTGCCATGGTTGTTATTTCGTTGGATGTCTATTTGTTGGACAACATACTATTGGAAGGTTTATATTAAATGATACTGAAATTCCATAGAAATAATAAATAGATAAAAAAGTAGTTTGTAGAAAATCTCTAAATCTGGCCACAGACCAAATTACATTAACCAAATTCAATATACATTCTACAAGTAAGATACATAGATCCCGTTACAGTTTTCTCTTCTCAACGGTTCAATCGACAGAGTCAAGTATAAACTTAAATACACGCATAATTAGCAACAATTATATACGAAATTACAACACACTTTATATATATCACTCATATAGTCAAGAGCTGTTGTGTATGCTCCTCAAGCTCATTAAAATTCCTCTCTTCACATTGGAGTAAATAATACTTGTCATGAAGGTAACCCCGTTAAATAGAGTTGCATGCAGAAATTAGTATAGGATCTTAAAAATAAATGTTAAATAGTTAGCAAATATGATATTATATTATATTTTCATCATGTAATGAATTATGTTACCTTTATTCATAGTTGATTGGTATAACTAAGGACAATTTTTCTTGTCATGGTTGCTTATAACTTCGTTACACCCATGACATAGCCTACCTTTTTCTCAATCTACGCTTCTTCAATATTGATCTATATCTTAATGACATCCTTTCTTTGGTTGTTTAACTGCTTGGGTCATTAGGCAAGTATCTTTCAACTATAGCATCCTCTGCATTAACTTCTAAACTTACAAGCAAGGGTTGAGAGGGAGAAGTTGTAAGCACACCTCCCACAATTTGTTCATGTTGGGTTTGTTAGTCTTCTAGTTGCTTCAATCTTGATGTGATACTGACAACCTCCTCCAATGCAATTTTGATATCATTTTCATTGTAACTCACCTAGTATAGAGGTGTTGGAGTCATATTACTCTCCAATGAGATTTCAATGCCCATTCCACTAGTGCTTGCATTATGTAGCTTTTTGTTGTTCATCCCTAGAGTGCCAATACCGAAAGATATAATTCTTGTAGCAAACAATAAGTCCATAACTAGAGCTTGGAGATACACACGTTCCAACAACACCAAAGACATGTTAGATGAACAATTTATGAACAACACCACTTAACACATTGCACTATACCAACTAATGAAATAGAGTTAATGATTGACATTCTCCAAATTTATTATATGAAAGAGTAAATTTCTTTGGATTATGCTCATAATAATACACTTAAAAATAACCAACCCTCCCACAGCTTCCATTCATGCATTCAATATCTAAAAATTATAACTAATTAATTCCATATTTCATATTCTCGAAATGGAATGGCAAGATGAAAATTAACAATTATATCAAAGTCTAACTTAATCAAGCTCACATAACATAAATAGATCACATATAAAAGCTACTTAATAGATCACATAAAATTACTTATGTTTAGATGTTCAATATTGGGCCGTTTTTTATAATGACATTTAGACGTCTTATTCAAGGTCGTCTTTTACATTGTCATTTGATATAAAAATGTCCTACTTTAGGTCATCTTTTTTATTCATATGCAAGTTTCAAACTTTCTAGTGTCATATTCTAAACTGCTATACCTTATATGTGAACATATTGCACGTGACCTTAAAAAATTACTACCTTTAGATAAGAACAAGAACATGATTTTGATTTTTTTTTTTTTTTTAAAAAGCGGCATTGTGCCATAGAAACTAGAAATTGAGTAACAAAAACCCAAACTAAAAACCCAAATAAGATATCAAAGGGAAAATTACTTTCAAATAAAATTCAAATCAAAACAGTATATATACCTAATGAAGAGGACAGAATAATAGCAGATGGAAGACGGAAAATATGTAGCTGAAAAATATAGAAGAGGGCAAACAACGGGAGGAAGAAGAAGAACGGGCGACAAACAACGAGATGAAGAAAAAGAGTAGATGACAAATTGCGAGAGGAAGCAATAGAGAGGGCATTGCGAGAGGAAGAAGGAGAGAGGGTTGCGTAGGAGTAAAAAAAGGAGACAACTGAAAAATAGAGTTTGGTTTCGAATTGCTTAAATAGGTCGAGTCCTGACACTCGACGGCATGCTCATCAAGCGCGATCAACGGCCCAAAATTCATCCGCCCAGGTGGATGGCTAAAAGGAGGTTCCATTTCAACACACACGTTTATTGATAACAACGAAACGTTAGTTTTTTGTAATTTTCAAATCAATTAAGATGATAATCACTAATGAAAGTGATAAAACTAGGTCGGATGCCAAAGCCGATGGCCATACAGCTACTTGTACTGATTACTGAATCATAGGGATGTATGCAACCCTTGTCGGTTGTCGGCAATGAGCGGTACATTTAATTGTACCAGAACTCCATACAACCCACTGTCTATTGCCAACATCAAATCCATACCCATGAGTGCAGAGAATGTATAGTGCAATGCAATCCATACTTCTCTTTGTTTTCGCATTTTAACTGTAGAAGGTTAGTTAATTTCGAATCAGGGAAGATCTTCTTCTTAGTTAAAACAATGCGAAAACTAAGTATGGACTTGGCAACAATTTCTTCCCTGCACTCATGGGTATGGATTCTTCTTTGATAATTTTCTATACACATCTCAGAATCCAATTCCAGATGCTGGCAAGCCAGGTTCATTCTATTGGCTTTTAGCTGGAATTCGTCTGTCCTCTATCGGGAAAGTACTTACATCTCTCTCTCTCTTCCTCCCTGTGAGTGCCTCAAAGCTTGGCAGCTGGGTTTGTAGAAGTACAGAGGTGCTTCAAATTTCAGCGTGAAAGACTCTGCTTTTATGTTTCGGCGACTTATTTCGGTAAATTTCTTTAGATGCCCAGTTAGAAGTCCTTTCGATTTTTTTCCCCTCTGAAATGCGATCTCCTTTTCCGTTGCTGGGTACTATGCATGTTCGTTGTTCTTTGGCAAGGTTTTTATGACTAAACTCCGAGCACTTTGTGCTGGAAGCTCAACAGAACAAATGGGTAGCGAACTTTTCTTTTCCTCGCATATTTCTGCGGCATGCAGAGCGATATGTGCCCTTTTGTGGTATTTTTACGTACGTGGGCAGCAGATGATGGACTATAATTGTATGGATCAACAATCATTATGATTTTTTTTTGGGCAATATGCCTGACAGTACCGAAATTACTGCCATTATTATTATCATCATCATCATCATTATTATTATCATCAGGCATAATTGATTACGATTTTTTTGGGCAATATTACTATTCTTTGTTACTTTTTTTTTTTTCGGTGTGCCTAACACTACTGAAATTACCGGTGTAGCCAAAATTTTAAGTAGGCACCTAAAAGCAAGCAAAATGTTGTGCAATAAGTGCTTTTGTCTTGCGGTGAACAGGATATTTGTATTGGCGTGTATCGATGTTATTGTTGTCAGTCAATTGGCCGCGACATTGGATGGACTATCCTAATAATTTGTCAACCTGTAGAAATGGAATTTTCAGTTAATTGTTTCTGTTTGATTTTTTCTGTCTTCCTTGAATCTTCCAAAATAAGGGAAAGAAAGGAGAATACATATTTCCAGTTTAATTAAGATTTATTTCTCTTCTTTTTTCTGGCTGAAATTTTCTATGTAAACCTTGTAGCGTGAAAGAGCCTAAGCAGGTTTGATTCTGGCGGTACTAGTTCATACAAACATGGCGCGTTCCTTTCTGTTTCAAAAGCTTTGTCAGAAGGAAACCAGGAAGTTTGTCATGGTGATGGCCATACCAGCCGGCGTGGTTATACTTTTCTGGCCTTTCATGCTTTTATATGGTAATGCTTTCTCTTCTCTTTATCCTGCTTTTAAGGCGGCTGTGCTTGCAAAAGGAAGCTTTACAACGGACGGTTCTTTGCCCAAATCCACTACGGTCAATAATCTTCCCTATTCGAGCAACTTCACAAACTCAACTGACCCATCTACAGTTCTTCGAGACTTGCAAACAACAGAGGTTTCCAAGACGGGGGTCCAACTTGTACATGGTAACAAGACACTGGAGGGGGACGTGGAGGATGATTTTGAATTAGATGAAGAAATAGATGATCATGTTGAATTTGATTACAAAAATATAGACAATGAACTTTCAGATGAGGAAGTTGTAGATGGTAGTGATAAATTGGCAGTAGAGCTGGTCATTTCTCCTGATTCTACTGTTGAAAATACTAGAAAGCATGAACTTTCACCACAGAAACATGAAGAGCCAGATGATAAAGTTCCTTTGGATAATGTTGGAAGCTCAGACGTATTCTCAACAGTGATAAATGGTACCAACCCTGATAATGATCGTGCATCCTCTCGAGCAATGTTACCCACACTTCCTGCTGTGGAAAGTGGAGTTCCAGGAAGGATGGATGTGAGTGCACCCCCTCCATCCAGGGTACCTGCACCTCCTGCTGTGGAAAGTGAAGTTCCAGGAAAGTTGGATGTGAGTGCACCCTCCCCAGCCATGTTATCCATGCTTCTTACTGTGGAAAGTGGAGTTGCAGGAAGGTTGGACGTGAGTGCATCTCCTCCATCCATGTTACCCGCACTTCCTCCTGTGGAAAGTGCAGTTCCAGGAAGCTTTGGTGCGACTTCAGGTGAATCTCCTGTTTCTATTGTGTTTGTTACCAGCAAACAAGCTCCAGTTATGCTTGACAACCATGAAAAGTTGGGGTCACTCCAACATGGGTCAGCCACTTCAAGCATATCTTCCACAATCTCCACTTCCCCTAGTGTGAAACAAAGGAGGCAGGAAATAACAATATCTCAGATGAACGATATATTGCTGCAAAATCATGCTTCTCATTCAGTGGTATGCTTTCCATTGATTAAATGAGGTCTTTTAGAACTAGACTTCTGTGATGACTTATTCTGATCCCCCCCTTTTTTGGGTTTCTGCAGAAACCACTTTGGTCTTCTGCATCAGACAAGGAGCTTCTCTCTCTAAAAAGGCAGATTGAGAATGCACCTGTTGTGAGAACTGATCAAGATCTTGAAGTCCTTGTATTCCGCAATATCTCTGTGTTTAAAACGTGAGAACATGAAAAATGCCTATGGTTAAGAAAATTGGCTTGAGCGATACTTTTGAATTTAATTATTCTTACCAATGCTAAAATTTTACTAGTGCTCAGCATTTTTAACTTAGAAGCTATCCTGTTAGTCATCAATATTGTCCATTTTGTCTTAGGATAATGTTACTCTTCTTGGAATGGTTTTATGAAAGGATTCATATGCATCCCGCTAATATCTTATCTGACCCCTGGCATTTTCCAATTGGAATGGTGGTATTGAAAGGTTCATATGACTCATTTCGCACCTACCTTTCTGATGCCGAAAAGTAACTTTGTTTTGGAATGTTATTTCTCTTTACTGTTAATCCTTGCAGCTCCATAATGAATGGTGGTTTTAGATATTACAACTACAAGTTGTATAGTGAAAAACCTGTGAGATAGGACGTGGCAGCTTAATTATCAATATACTCATTTAGGATGGAATGCTGGTGCCATTACCTTTACTTGATAGCTCCCTTAAAATGTATATTGAGTTTTGCTGGTGACATTTAGAACCTCATCACATAGGAGGGTGCAATTCCCAGAAGCAGCTTTGAATAGCCAGATAAATCAGTGCATTAAATAGTCAATTTAAACAAGGTTGCAGTTAGATTGACTGGTAAGGCATTCCAATCTATGAAAGTATAGTAAAATATATTTTGATAACGAGCCTATTCCAATGGCTAACCACTTCAGGAGACCTTTTCCCACACTTAAAATCTCAACAGATTCCAAGTCCTTCTGTTTGGCAATGGGTGTAAACCAGGATAGAAATGCATTTTCCAGGGAAATAATAAATAGTTGTGGCATATAATTACCATGCCTACAATAACAACCATGTCTTTTCCTTGTCATGATGAGTTTTGGTCTTGTTTTAATACCATGCTAAGTGAGCTGATTCTACTTCAGGAGGCTTCTTTGCATACTGACACACCCCTAGATACATTATAACCCTCTAAAAATATGGGTACTAACACGTGCATCCCAAGTCTGGAAAGATGATTATGGTTATAATTTTTCTTTTGATATAATAGCCCTGCTACTTTTTATTTAGATAATTACTTTTGATATGAAGCATTCGAACTGCTTGGTTATTTTGATAGAAAATAATAATCATAGTAGGCATACTGAGTTCTGTTCAAAGCCTTTAAATGTTCATGTTAAAGCGAATAATCTAGTGTAAAGCTTAAAACTACCACCTAGGATCATCTAGGGTCCACAAAAAAAAGTATCTGATTACTTCCTTCCGTTATCATCATTACAGAAGCTATGCACTGATGGAGCGCCGACTCAAGGTCTATATATACAAGGAAGGGGCAAAACCCATATTCCATCAGCCATTTCTTAAAGGAATTTATGCGTCCGAGGGATGGTTTATGAAAATGCTGGAAGGAAACAGAAAGTTCATTGTAAACCAACCCCGAAAAGCCCACCTATTTTACTTGCCTTTTTGCTCGTATATTCTAAGGACTGTCTTGTATAAACCCGAGCTACACACTTGGAAGAACTTGCGAGTATTTTTAAAGAACTATGTGGATGAGATTGCTGCCAAGTATCCTTTTTGGAATAGAACTAACGGGGCAGATCATTTTTTTGTTGCTTGCCATGATTGGGTATGTCTTTTGTCCATTTGAAATGATTTCATTTGAAGTTAAATTTCTTAAGTATATATATAATGACCCTACATTCTGAATTTTTCTCATGCACTTTCTACAGAAAATTCAACCATTGGAATATGATAAATTTTGTTGAATTCAACTTTTCTTTGCGGAGATTCTAACAAACAGCACTGTTTCAGGCACCAAAGATAACCCGAGGCAATATGGAAAAATCCATTGGAGCCCTCTGCAATGCTGATGTCTCCAAGGCATTCGAATTAGGCAAAGATGTGTCTCTTCCTGTCACAAATGTACGATCCGGAGACCCTCTCAGAGATATAGGAGGCAAACCAGCTTCCCAGAGGACAACTCTTGCCTTCTATGCAGGAAATGTGCACGGGAGTCTCCGAGAAATCCTAATGCAGTACTGGGAGAACAAAGACCCTGATATGAAAATCATGGGCCCAATACCTACTAAAGTCGACAATAGAAAGATGATTTACATCCAACACATGAAGAATAGCAAGTATTGCATCTGCCCAAAAGGCTATGAAGTCCATAGCCCGCGCGTTGTTGAGGCCATCTTCTATGAATGTGTCCCAGTCATCATATCTGACAATTACGTGCCTCCCTTCTTTGAGATTTTGAATTGGGAAGCATTTTCTGTATTTGTAGCAGAGAAAGATATTCCCAAGTTGAAGGACATTCTCATTTCAATCCCAGAGGAGAGGTATCTGATCATGCAGGAGAGGGTGAGGAAAGTGCAACAGCATTTTCTTTGGCACAAAAAGCCAGTGAAGTATGACATCTTTCACATGATTCTGCATTCCATTTGGTTCAGCAGATTGAATCAGGTACAAGTTAAATGAGGAGTAAAATGTTGTGGTCTAAAAAGGATTAAATAGATGAGAAAAGCTGCTAGTTCTCAAGCAGCTTGCATACTTTCTTCAAGCAGCTCAGATGCAGGTGATTGCCATGGGCGTGGAGATGATGAGAAGTAACCAGAAAATCATTCAGACGAGGATGCATATGTTCAAAAATGGCACCTGCAAAAATATGGTAGAGGAATGTATGGAGAAAGGAAAACAACCATACCAAAGGGGCCAAAATTAAGGTTATGTGACCAGGCGTGGGAATGTTTTGGGGCCATCTGTTTAAATCTCTCTTCTTTTCTTTTTTTGCAACGTGAACCGTTTGGTAAGATGTGTAATATACAATCGTTACTTTTTCCCAGCAAATAAATTATAGTTGGGAGTGTTTGGGATGGGAGTGAAATGAGGGGAATGGAATAGATTTGATAGGAATAAAGTGAGAATAAAGAAGGTAATTATATAAAAAAACATAAAAAATATTAAACTATAGTTGTAAAAATAAAAAAAGTAAAATAGGTGAATAATTAACAGCGTTGACTTTTTTTTCATTACACTCTATTCCACTCCGTAATTTACCAGACGGCTCCTTATTCTGCTATTCATTCATCCAAGAGACTTTGGTAACCCGGAATTTTGTAACGTCTGTTAACGATGGTATCTGTATTTTTTAAAATTTAAAATTTAAAATCAAACTCTAGTGCAAGTCTCCAAACAAAAAATTTTGAAAGTGGAAGTGCAAACATGTAATATCAGAGTCAAATGCAAAATCATCAAATTCTAAGCCTACAAAATGCAAAGTTTAAGATGAAGAGGCAAATGTCTAATATCAGCAAATTTCATGCCTAAGAATGCAGAATTTTTTGACACCATCAAAGTTGAAGATGGGCATGGATAAAAATTAAACCCATGGGCCATGCGTCGGCTTCATGTAATCGAGTTGAAGAAAGTGGCATTACTGTGGTTTCCAGCAAAACCAAGGGCGTTTCACGAACTCTCGCTGTTGGAGCCAGCTCAGCCAAGAGGAAGATTGGAAGAAGCATCCCCCGGCGCTCTGCCATTTTGAGTTCTTTTTCTCTGAAGTAATAGCGAAGATCCTAAGCCGACGGTGATTCTCACTCGAATCTACTTTTCTTTCAGGTATATAAAGGCCTACCCTTCCAAAAATCTTTCTTTCTTTCTTTTTTCTATTCCTCTCTAAAGTCGAAAGAATAGTGTTTGCCTTTTCTTCTCTCGTTTTTTATGGAAGTGTTCTGATCACCATTTTTCCGGTTTTCATGGCTCAGTTCATTGAGAAAAATGTAATGCTGCAGGTTGGGAACGAATAGAAGTCCGAGAAAAAAATATGATTTTGGTGGCTGTAGGGAGATGGATGTCTGAATCTCGTTGGTTTTGATCCATTTCCAGTTCGATATTCTGTTTGCCATGGAATATTTTACGGTTAGATGCCAGAGTCCATGTAAAAATTTCACCCAGAGATTAGTAATGGCGGCGGGAATTGCTACCTGTGTCGTTTTAGTGTTCCAGTCCTTTATTTTCTTCCACGGAAGTGTTTGGCGCACTCTGTTTCTCGCTGATAGACTTCAGAGGCTTGGGAAGGGAAGCCATGGGGGTGAAGCTTCTGTGACTGGATCTATGAGGGTGGGTGAATTTTCTCTTCTGAGCAACACAGTGATTCTTGAAGTGGGTGAGAATTCTAGCAGTTATAACACTCAAGGAAATGCTGAGTTTATTAGCAAAACAGTAGGTAATGACAGATACCGAGATCGCACTATCTTGAAGAAGGGAAGAGTTCCAGATGGTGATTCTGGTTTGAATAGGGATAGAAACCTTGATAAACGTTTCTCAAGGAATATAAACCCAAATGATGATCTTGCCTTGAAGAAAGATAGAGACCCAGATGATGATTTTGGACGGGTGGAGGAAAATAAATCAGATGATGAATTTCCTTGGATGGAGGATGGAGACACAGATGAAGATTTTGTACTGAATGGGGATTCAAAAATGGATGATTGGTTTTCGCTTGAGAAGGAAAAATACCCAGATGATGATTTTTCAGTTAAGAATCATCCAGGCCCAGATGAAAGTTCTCCAGTTAACAATGTCACTGATGTTACCAATAATTCCACTCCTGAGTTGACCACAGACAGGGATAGGGGTGTTATACTGGAAGAGACTATGCAACTGGAAAGAGAATCTTCTACACCAGGTATAAAAAATTCCACTGTTGTTGAATTGGATAGTGGTGGAAAGATGGACACTGCAAACAGCATGCTACTGCAAAATCTTGATCCAAATTCAAGTGATCTTAGCAAATTTGCTTCCATCAATGTAAACTATAAGAACAGAGAAATGACAAACGTTCTTACCAAGGTTACAGGGCCCTGGCAAAGTGGTTTCATCAGTTCGAATAATTATTCAAATATTCCTATTGTTGCTGTTACAAGGAGAATGAAAGGAGTGTTGCCATTAAACATATCTGAGATGAACTGTTTGTTGCTCCGTAGGCGTTTTTCTTCACATCCAGCGGTATGGATTTTTTTACCATGGGATTTCATTTTGCAAGATAGGGCTGTATAACTGGCTATTGATATTAATTGAGTTGTTTTGTCCAACTTTTTTTTCTCCTTTATTATACTTTCTTCTTTAATATCTTCCCTTGGCAGAAACCCCAGTGGTCTTCTTCACGCGACAAGGAGATCTTATCAGCAAGGAAGCAGATTGAACATGCTCCCATTTCGAAGGATGATGATACACTTTATGCTCCTGCTTTTCGTAACATTTCCATGTTTAAGAGGTAGTCTCTTATAATATTAGTTGCTATAACTATGGGTTCTCTAGCGTGTGAAGAAATCTGTAATAACTACTAAACTTTTCTTTTGGATCTAAAAATAGGAGTTTTTATGTCCTTATCTATGTAGCGTGGGTGCAATAGGAGGTGTATTACATAGATTCACAAAATTCCAAAGCATATGCAATTGCAACATTTGCACGAAATTGCAAGTGCATCCCTTCTATTAGGGCTTCACTGACGATAATTAAGTTTTTTTTGATGAAATGATGAAAATGCCTTGGTTAATATATACTACAAAAAAGTTTATTATTTGTAACAATTATTTTAATCACAATCGTTGCAAAAACAATTGCAAATAATAAATCTATCATAAAATAATAATACAAGTAAATAAATTTTTTAATAATAAAAATAGTAACATTAATAATCAAATTATTATAAATAGGAGCATTTTCATCATTTCATCAAAAAAATGAATTATTATTTGTAAAACCCTAACGGAATGGGCACACTTGCAATTTCATGCAAACTTTACAAGGTGTTTCACAATTTTGTGAAATTAAGAAAGCCTTCGATTCTGCCCAAACTATCTAAGTACGGATGCATCCAAAAAAAAAAAAGGATAAACCAGAAAGGGCAGACCTTTAAAATTTCACCAGAAACTTCCTAGTATGTGTGCGATACAGATTTGTGGACTTAGACACACTCATCATTTTTCTTTCTTTTTCCTTTTCGTTTTTGTGGAGTCATGATTTTGTAATTAAAGATCAAATTATATGATCGCTGCAGCCTAGTCAGGGTGCTACCGGCTGCAAATAAGCTGCACATTGATGATAAAAACAAAATCCAACCCACCCAGTGTAGTGAGAATAATTTATTTTAGTAATATGCTAAAGTTTATCCAAATCAGATATGTGTGTAGTAGGCCTTATCTGAAAATGGTGTAAAACCAATGTAATAAGATGTTTTGATTTGAATATCAATTTTGAAGTTGTATTTTTAACTTTTAAACCATCCAAAACATCATTTCTACATGGATAAGCGATTGTAGAAAGTATTGCTATATGCTAATACATCAGTGAATATATATCGAACATTTTTTCATAATTTACACATAAATATATATATTTTTTCAGCGAATGTAGCACACCAAAAACTCTGATTTGGATGATTTTAATACTATGGTAAAACAAATGATGCTAAGTCGTATGACTAGTGGAATTCTAATTTTATCATCGATATACCGTTAACTTTCAAATTTTAGTTTTTTCGCAAAATAACATTTTTTCCAACTTTGAATGACCGTCATGTATCTTGATATTTCTTCATAAAGACCACTTGGGTTGGAAGTCATACATCATTCTTTCAGGAGCTACGAATTGATGGAGCGGATTCTCAAGGTTTATGTCTACAAAGAAGGAGCAAGGCCTATCTTCCACAAGCCTTTACTCAAAGGTATATATGCCTCTGAAGGATGGTTTATGAAACTGATGGAGGGAAACAAACACTATGTTGTGAAGGACCCCAGAAAAGCCCACCTCTTTTACTTGCCTTTTAGTTCACGACTACTACAGTTTGCTTTGTATGTTCCTAGATCACATGATCACAAGAATCTAATTGGATTTCTGAAGAATTACATAGACAGGATTGCTGCGAAGCATCCCTTCTGGAACAGAACTAGTGGTGCTGATCATTTTCTCGTCGCTTGTCATGACTGGGTATGTTCTTTCACTTTGGAGAATCAATTAAGAATTTCAGAAAAGGAGCATAGAGAATGATCATTGAAGAGGGATAATCTTGGTAGTCTACCATATCATGTGGGCTTGTATGCGGACTAGAATGCAGTTTACATGTTTCCTGCTTTTTAGATATTCTTATCACTATCACCGTCAAAGTTCTAACTCAGCCACATCAATCCAGTATTTCTGGACAACTGTTTCATATGCCATTTCTCTTTTCAATCGTCAGCTCTGAAAGTCTGTTCATGGCTTCTAACAAAGTCATCTGATATACTCTCTCTCTCTCTCTCTCTCTCATGAAGTAAGACCAACCATATAGCTGTTCCATGCACTTATTTTAATCTGATTGGTAGCCGGTGGTCAGATATGGTGCAAAAGACACACTCCTAGCAACCAGTTTGGATTCTTGGTTTACATACATCTCTTCTTGCTCATGGATGTTGATCCAAAACGTAAGAAATGGCTACATTTTGGGAACGCTGATTATGCAGATGTCTAGTCTAGAAATATTATGAGGATCTTTTTTCCTGCGTTTGGATAAACAGTCTTGTGCAGGCTCAAAAAGCACCATAAGTACTAACTCCTGCTTAGGAAAAAAAAATGATTTCAGTGGATAACCTGTGTTGTTTCTACTCATCATAACAACCTCAATCCTGCTTGCTTTTCTAGGCACCAGCTGAAACAAGGCATAACATGGAGCGCTCCATCAGAGTCCTTTGCAATTCAGATCTCTTTAATGGCTTCAAATTAGGCAAAGATGTGTCACTTCCAGAAACGTATGTGCGGTCAGGACAAAACCCTCTTCGTGATCTTGGAGGGGAACCACCATTTAAGAGGCCTACACTTGCATTCTATGCTGGAAATATGCATGGTAGCCTCCGCCCTATCCTACTCAAATACTGGGAAAACAAAGACCCTAATATGAAGATTCTAGGCCCAATGAGTCCAGGAGTAGGGAGTAAGATGGCATACATCCATCATATGAAGACAAGCAAGTATTGCATCTGCCCGAGGGGCCATGGAGTCAATAGCCCGCGAGTGGTTGAGGCTATTTTCTATGAGTGCGTCCCTGTGATCATATCTGACAATTATGTTCCACCTTTCTTTGAGGTTTTGAACTGGGAAGCATTCTCAGTATTCGTAGTAGAGAAAGATGTTCCCAAATTGAAGGAAATACTCATGTCAATCCCAGAGGAGAGGTATCTGATAATGCAAATGGCGGTAAAGAGAGTGCAACAGCATTTTCTATGGCACAGTAAGCCTGTGAAGTATGACATCTTTCATATGATCCTCCACTCAGTTTGGTTCAATAGATTGCATCAAATATGAGTCTAGTTAAGGTGTTAAAAGAAATGGGGTTATTTGGAATTTGGATCTTCTTATAATTGGCTACGTTACATGGAGCTGCTGATCCATGGAATTCCCTATTGAAGTTGATTTCCCAATTCAGGTTGCTGTAAACCTTAACTGATGAACCACAGCATGAGGTGGGTCACCTAGATATCCTCCAGTCTTGTGGGTCATAAGCACTTCATCAGGAGCCCTTTCATCATTGAATGTGGAGTGCTACTTTAGAGCTTCTCATGGTCGTACTGCATATCTACAGAATGAACTTGGGTTCTTGGTTCTACTTCACAAATAAGTGTTCCACCTAAGAAAGAAAAGGATACAGAGAGAAGTGATGTGAAACGTGAAGGGGGTGATGTACAATAGTCCTTTGTTTCATGTACAGGAATGGGCTTGGATGGGACGTTGTTTTATTTTCTTTAATGCGTTGTACATTTTTGCGGTATGAAATTTGGCAAATGGAAGGAGGTGATGTACAGTGGTCCTTTGGTTCATGTGCAAGAATTGGCTTGGATGGGACTTTGTTTTGTTTTCTTTAATGGATTGTACATATTTGCGATATGAAATTTGGCAAATGGTTGGGATATGAAATGCGAAATCTCCATTGTAATTCTTAAAAATGTTTATTTGTTTTGTGGTTATTTCTAATCATTAACTCTTACCATTATTCATTACATACGATTCCTTATTCCCAAATAAATCGAGAATTTTATAGTTTTCTGATGACGCTAATCATATTCTCTTCGGCGCTAAAACGTTTGTGTATTTTACTGGTTGTTACTAGGAATGGAGGATGCAGATTCGAACGCTGTGTAGAGTATCGTCATGTCATGTGCTGGCCACAACTTGTTCTAAACTATATAAGATTATTTGATCGTATGTGTATCTTGGATGAGAATGTAGTGATATGTATTATGAATGAGTAAAGTTACGTTAGAAATGGATAAAATTTTGTTGAAAATCTAAAAAACTGTCTTGGGAATAGAGAAATTATTTTAGAAATGATGATACAAATTCAATTTAATAATCTTGTATAATTTGGAACAGGCTTTTAGAATGGACGCAAATGCACCGTTGTAGTTCATAGTATATGCTGACCAATGACGAGACTGTGGCACAGCATGCTAATCAACAGAGAGAACAGTTCGCCCACTGTCTTGATCTGAGTGCTATTGGTATATGATACACTTTTCCAATCCACTTATGTGAAAAGCTAAAATGAAGAGCGAGTTTGACACGTGCGGTAGGTGCTCTCATTGTGGATGGCGTGCGTATGGTGTTTCTCGCCTGCACGCACGCACATAACCGTCACCAATACTCGCGCGAGTAAGTTCCATTCTGTGACGAAGTGGGTCGAGTAAGTTCCATTCTGTGACGAAGTGGGTCGCATGGAAATGTTAACGCGGACGAGGAAAAGTTTGTGCACGAGATCGAGACCGTCCATTATAGATCGTCAGTCGTGCAGATGTAAATCGATTGTGATTTCAGAAAACGGAAGGCAGGGAAAAGAATACGTCTTTATTACGGGCGTGTTTGGTTATACACAAAACGTGTCAATGAAAACTTTTCAATCAAAAATTTTTCACTCTATGTAACTATTTTATTTTTAATTATTTTTTTTACATTTTCTAATATAAATAACTCTACTTTTCAATCATTTTCACACAAATACTTATACAATTACCCTATATATTTTAACTTTATTCTCTTTACACCTCATTCTTACCCATATAATATCACATCATTTTCTATCAATTTGACAACTTTTATTCCGAAAAATTTTCATAGGGTGTGTGTGGTTGGAGGTAAAACTTTTGATGAAAAGTTTTTAGAGTAGAAGTTGTCAAATCGATAGAAAGTGATGTGATATAATAGGAGTAATGATGAGGAGTAAAGAGAATAAAGTTAAAATAGATAAGTTAGTTGTATGGGTAGTTGTGTAGAAAAATGTGAAAAAATAATTAAAAAATAGAGTAATTATGGAGAGTGAAAAGTTTTAGGGTGCGTTTGGGATAACTTAAAACTTTTTGACATTTTTTACATCTGAAGAAAACGTTCTCCATCGTTTTTCAGTCTGTCAATTTGTCAAAAGATGCTCCGGTCGTACTGGGCTCGAATGAAGATGCACGGGCAGCTGTTGTTCGTAGTCCGCGGGTGGACGCTGGTCCCGCTTTCCGGGGATTTTTTTCCAATTTGCTTTTGGGTTTCGAAAGTGGGATTTAAAGTGGTGTTGATGCCTATTGAGCTCTTCTTCAATCTAGCTTTGATTTTTGTGGTGCTTACTCCAAATATGGGTTCAATTAAAATTAGTTGGATGTTTTTAACCCTC
>JAXCLR010000081.1:11436196-11449474 GCA_035584095.1 Annona squamosa
TCATTTTCTATTGATTTGACAACTTCTACTCCAAAAACTTTTCATCAAAAGTTTTACCTCCAACCAAACACACCCATCATGAAACACAACCGATACTAAACAAACATCTGAATGACTCTGGTCCAGGGAAATTAAAAAAAAAAAAAAAAAAAAAAAAAAAGCAAACAGCAGTCCCGAGAGCTTCATCCACTCATCTGTCTAAATAAGCAGATCTAAAACTAGTTTCAGTCTTTCAGAAGAAAAGGCACCACCCAAGAAAAAAAATGAGCTACCTCGTGAACTTTGCTGCAACATGTATTATGTATTCCTTACAGCCCCTGCAAACAAGCAGCCTTTTAACTGCTCCATGCAACATAATCTTCCAAAGCATGATGTAAACAAAAAATAAAGGGCGACAAGAATATTACTGCGGTGCAGATCCCAACATCACCTTAATGGAGAGATGTCACATATTTGTATAACATGTTACTAGAAACCACACACCAGAAGATTTAAATAATATATGAAGAATATGAAGGCATCATGAGAAAAGTCCTAGCTTGAGGAATGATTTTAGATCTTCAGAAAGGCCAAAAAAATTCCTCACACATATTAAAATGCAGTGAAGTTGCACAATAATTAATGGTGCATTTGACCCAAAATGGACTCCACATGTACTTAAATATATTGATATTTTATACAATTATTTATCCATATGTAAATTTTATACCAAATGATTTACATGTTGAAAAAATAATTTAAAGTTATTGTTTACATCAAACTATTTTATTATGTTGAATTTGTACAATTTTCAGATGAGGTCCATACACATATCCAATCATAATGAAAATTGGTAAGATAATAAAATACATAATTCCAAATATAATAAGTGGAGTAGATTGTAATTTTATGATTATGTGGAGCCCATTTTGAGGTAAATGCACTATAATTGTGGTGCAGTGAAGCTGTACTTGAATATTTCTCATATATATAAGAGTTGTTTTGGTGTAATTGCCCAAAAAGGGCTCCACACATATTAAAATGCAATGAAACTTTATACAATCATTTATCCATATATAAATCGTACTTCAAACGATTTAGATGTTGAAAAAAGCTACTTTAAAGTTGTTATTTACATCAAAATATTTTATTACGTTGAATTTGTACCATTGTCAGATGAGGTCCATACACATATCTGATTGGGATGAAAATTGGTATTGTAATAAAATACATTATTCTAAATACAATAGGTGAAGTAGATTATAATTTTATGATCATGTGGGACCCATTTTGGCTCAACTGCACCGTAACAGCTGCACTTGAATAACTCTCTTTCAACCCTAAATCCTAAATTACGTGTAAAATTCCACATTAAGCCCCAAACGAATGGCCACAAATCCCATATCAACCCCTCCTAATTCATTCTTCACTTCTGGATAGGATGCACTCATGGTAAGTGTCATGCAAAAGCAGGTTCTCTGCTTTATTGTTTTCATTTGACGACAATGTCCATTCTGCAAATGTAGAAACTGGAAGAGGTTTCTGTCTTTCCCTTACTAGCAAAACTCCATGTCTTATTTTAATCTAATGTGATCTTTTTTCTGTTGGAAACATGAGAGCCTTCAAATTGGAGAGTATTTGTGCATGGCTTGTTTCATGCCATGCCACAAATTACTCAAAATAAGGGCACAATTATGACTTCATGCAGCCTGCACTTTAGATGACTAAAGTGTGGTATTCAAAATTTTTAAATAGTGCAGTACTTTTTTTTTTTTTTTTTGGTTATGAAGTGACTCATCCGTTACACACTGCTTGTCCATCAGACGCTTGTGTCCAGTTGAGTTCAAGCCCAGTGAGAAAAGCGAGAAAAAATCCCCATTCCTGTTTTAGGCAAGTCCAAGAAGTAAAAAAGAAAATTCAAGAGAATATGATAACTAGCATATTATGACATGATGAAGGATGCAATTTAGAGCTCCTTAGTTTAGTTGTAATGAATCCATTGATCCTGATTGAATTGGTTGAATGGTCCGTGAAGGCAGGTAAAAGCTTCAACTTCGTGACTGACTCTAGGTTCCCATAGCTTTCAGAGCATCTCTTGTTTCTAAGTTATCTTAAATGCACAAGTTAGCAATTCTTGAAAGAGAACTAACTTTCAACCAGTATTTGATTCATTCATGGAGTTCATTAAAGGCTTTCCTTGTTATTTTCTTTTCTTTTATGATCTTTTTAAGGTGGATGTTTTGGGTTTGGTTTTGTAACATGGGCTGAGACATTGCACTTACAAATTATTCAAAATCAGTTGATGAATCCTTTGGGGATGATTGACAATTGGTGGCTGCTCTAGCAGTTCTCTGGGTGCACATGTTTTCATTGTTAAGATACTGTTTAGTGTGTTGTCACAATACTCACAACCACTGCTCTCTTGAAGCATTGATTTGAGAATGAAATATCTCTTAAGGGAACGTGATCACACTTAATATCTGTAGCTGTAGTCTCCTCTTTCCAGATGACTGTTAACATGGTATGATCTATGGATTTTCACATGATAGAACTCATTCTGTTGAATGAGGAGATTTTTATCCTTGCATCTAGGTGCAAGACTTGTCTCCATGACTGCAAATTGACGTACCATCGATCCTATTCAATGTATGCATTGGCACGTGAGTCCTCGATTGATCTTATCCCTTAACTGTAAAGCACCACGCAATGGTTGTGATTGTTCGAAAATGGCCAAAATGTATAAGCCTATCATCCTCACAGTTTACCGTAAGTTACTCTGCACTTTTTGTTTCAACTTAATGGAAGGAGATGAAATTGTTTTAGTTCTAAGCCCCTTCCAGAGTCAGCTTTGTCAATCAACACGTGGTCATTTATTTTTTACAGTGTTGTGTTTGTTTTAATAAATAGATTCGGACAAATAAAAGTTGTGATGGCTTCATGTAATACTGCTGTCATTTTGTCTTTTTGTGCCCCTCCAAACATTCAATCATTCTCTCGACTGTTAAGTGGCTGCCTCGTGGCCTGGAAGTTGCTCCAAATTTCCCTTGTAGCAGATAATTTCCATGAAAAAGCTAATGTTACGTTTTACTTCTATTCATGATAAGACCGTCGAAAGCATTTACATTTAGCTAATGCATGATGGTCGTGGAGGACAAACATCAATAATGTATGCTAGTTGCCTCATTATCAATGGCTAACTTGGAAAAGTAGTCAAACCAAGCCTGAAATTTGTGCAGGATCTGTGACTTGCACTAGATGAAGTGGTCCACATATTTTGAAACCTCTAAAGAGAAAATGACTCATATCTCTGAACTTGCCTGGACCAGATCTGACCCACGCCTAGATAAAGAGAAAAAGGTGTTTCCTATTTTTTCACTCCATCGTATATAGTTTCTAACTTTCTCCTTTCCACGCCGAAACATTTCCATTCTTTTACTAGAAATGAAGTTTGAACTAATAAATTGCAACCAACGTCACTTATCTGGGCCCTTGCACAAAATCCAACCCACCCCATCATGAATTGAAATAAGAACCTTACCCTTGGGCAGAAGCAGGGAAGTGATAGAAAACAAACATGCTCCTCTGAGCATAATATAGCTGCAGGAGAAGGATGAAATGCAATGTGATTAGGATGCAGTAGGTTCTGAGTGCTTCCTCGGACCGGCCAATCAAATAAATGAGACTATAATGATCTCTGGCACGCGTCACGCACTCCAATCTCCTCAAGATGCAATGCATGCTTGCATCTTTTCAATGACTCTTATGATATTCTGGGAGTTTCCTGGACCACCCTCCAGTCTCACTCCCATTAAATGTGATAGTTGCAACATGCACGGACAAATGAATCCAGCTGTCGTTCATCATCGGGATCTCCACGTTGGTTTTGCAATCATCCATCCATCTCTATGTTTTTGACAAAATTCCAGCCTTTTTAGAACAAGTGACAATGAAATGAAATGAAAGGTGACAATCATGCGGAGATCAACAAGGAAAGCGCCGGAGTAAAATCAGAACAAACAGACTTTTTTATAAGAAGGACAGGAAATGATGGAAATTTAAAAAAAAAAAAAAATGGGACTCAGCCTTAAGGGGAAAAATAATAATCACGGGGATTTTTTTTACAGCTAACCGAGCCACTCTCAAATGGTTGGGATGTGGATTTGCTCCTCATCCAAACTTTGGCAGTCTGAAATGACAGGGAAGGATTGTTTAGAATCTCTCCGTTTGCCGATATCGTGGAGTATTCCGCTGTGCAGCAATGCGATTTTGGGCTTGAATAGGTTAATCGGTGAGTTGGGTGTTCTCGTATCCTTCTTATGAGGAGGTACACGATAATGCAGCTACTGTCATTATTTAGATTCTTGCTCGAAATGATGAAGCAAGAAATCTTAGGACATGGTTCAGAGTATGTTTTATTTTCGATCCTTTCATGCCAGATAATTGTTCACAAACAGATATTATTAGAGGGTCAAAAATATTCAGCTGTCAGTTCTCCTAAAGTAATAAAAGATTTTTGGAATTCTATTCCTTTGTTCAAGGCCCATGTGACAAGCCGTTTTAAAGCATTTTACTCTTCATAGCAATAAATGATATTTCTTTTTCCCCTCTTGTTTAATCAATGTAATCTTCAGCTACTTCAGCACGTTAATTTTTCTCATTATTAACTATATTTTTTATATAAATTTTTTTCTAATTTTTCTTTTATTTATTACCGAGGTGGCATTATTCCTCTCTTTCTTCTCTCCTTTGATCAAACCCATACTGATGCTTGTGAACATGCATTAGCTTCCTAATTAGAAATTTATTAGAATGTTATTCTTCTTAACTTACTTACGCACCCTTTCTCAAAAGTTGTTCTCCATACAAGTGCTTGATTATATTAAACATTGTTATCCGTACGTTGACAACCTTTTAGAAACTATGCCAACTTGAAGTTGACACGGGTGTGGTTTCTCATTAATCGCCTGTTTTTTAAGCTCCTTCTACCTCGCTAGCATATATCTGCAATCGCCGGTAAATAAGAACTATCTGCCTCATTACTATCAGGGTCGTCCATTATGCAGTGGCAACCCCACATGAATCCTCTTGACTCCAGAATCTTGATTTTATGGGGACATCTGCTGAAGTACGCAAGTTGAAATATAAAGCCATGTCAATCATATAAAGCAAAGTGAAGACAGATAAGATTATTGGAGGTAGGTAAATATCATATTAGAGGAGAAGACTTTTATCACGGTAAACATTTATTATCTGGTCCTCTATATCCTACAAATATCACTTATATTGATAGTCCTATTTTTGTTTAGATTTTCCAAAAATCAACACACACACGCACACCCATGATTTAATTCATCGGTCGTGTGGCATGAGAACAAAAATATGATGTGGTAGACGTACGTAATTAATTTTGTAGTTGGATTAACACCATGCATGTTTATCAACTCGTTGGTAGTTGTCCACTCTTTTCTTTCACTTATTGGATGTCTACAGACAAGACTTTTGAGGTTACAATATCGTTAAGGAATAAATTAAGATTGAAAAGAAGACGTGAACCAACTTGCGTTGCATGGTTAGGCCTCGCGTCATTAGTGCATCATTAATTAATGCCAACTTCAGCAATAGTACTGTTGCTGCTGGGGACCATAGGAACAGCTTAATCTAATCATTGCTCTGCCACTTTGGTAATGAGCCTCTATATTCTCGACAATGCATCCGCATGCATGGGACGGATTAGCCTAATTAATTACAGCATCAGGCTGGATGTTCTACTTCCGGCACCAGAATATTAGGAGTCACCGAAAGTTTATTCATTTCTAAAAATTAAAAATTTTGTTGCTAAATAAATTTAGCAACCGCGTATATTCGTGGTCGATTTATTACTAAAGAAATTTAGCAATGAAAGAAATCTATTTTGTCACTAAATACGAACTCTTAACCATGAAAATTTAAGCTTCTAGCATCAATGTAAATATATACATAATTATTGCTGAGAGTATGAATTATTAACAACGAAATTAACTTCATTGCTAATGCTCAAATTACTTAATAGGATTCAAATGCTTGCTAATGTAAGGTAGGGTGCAATTCGCAAAAAGATATGTACTATTAATTAATGGGTTTGTATAATTAATACGTGACATTCTATTATGCATCATTAATGTTGTTTAGTTGGATTTACGGGTTCTGATCATGTGCATCCGGGAGTATTGAGCTTCATTGCTCCCAGGTGTATACACCTATTTTTTAATTTTTTTCAAAAAATTTTTACACAAATGTTAATATAAAATACAGATCAATTTTTACCAATTTTGAAGATTTTTATATATTTATTTCAGATTTTTAAATATCAGTGACATTTTAGTAATTTTAAATTACTAAAATACCACTAATTTTTAAAAATCCGAAATAAATATCTAAAAAATCTCCAAAAATGGTAAAAATTGATACGTATGTTAAATACACTTAGATTAACAAGTTCATAAAAAAATTTTGAAAAAAAAAACAAAAAAGTAAGTATATGCGCCCAGGAGCGAGTGCACTTGATCATAACCCGAATTTACAGCATGCAGGACCGCTATTTTCAATTGAACCATGGTGTGTAGACGATCTTGCTGTAGTAGATAGCATGCAGTCATCGGTTACGTATATAGATCTGATTAAAAGTTATCAAATCAGGTTTGCGTTGTATAGACATGATGATGGGGACCTTCCCAATCTGACCGATGGTTGGTAGAAGTACCAATGTTTGTTATTGGAAATCCGTTGGCTCAGTTGTTCATAACGTCATATTTACATGTCTTTTATTCCAGATTTATAATCCAATTATCTATGATAATCATATTTTAATTAAACTTTCAAATATTAGAAAATCCTTAGAGGAAGGGGTGGGATGGGATTGTTGAACCAATTAGAGGCGCATAGGCATATAGATATATTTTTAAATGTCCCGTCGGACTTTGAAAATGGTGTGGAAACGACAATGAATGTCTGCGTACGTACTGGCATGTGATGGTTGTACTCCTGTGTACGTGTAAAAGCAAAAAAGTTATGCATGCACGTTTAATTCCGAGAAATGTTCCCTTGCAGTTGAATTTGTATTAACGTTTTCAAGATAATCTTTCAATTCTATTTTAGAACCGAGAGGATATTCTTGAATTGAATTTGTATTACGTTTATATGGTAATTTTTTAATTTTCAAGGCAATTTTATATATTTAATATAATTTTACTCATTCTCAATACATATTATTATATTTTTATTCTGGATAAAAATTGAATTTAAAAATCTTATATGATTTATAACAGGCTGACGAATTAGGTGAGTTGAGGGATTGAAATTTCTATTCACAAAACATAAAAAATAATAATTTTTTCACATTTGTCATATAATTTTTCTTAATTCTCACACAATTTTTTATTCTAAATACACGATTACATTTTTTTTTTTTAAATTTCATCTCACGTTCCATTCCACATTCCCTCTAATCCCCCAAGAGGCCCTGAACTTTAACTTGTGAATTAATTTATGCAGTCCAACAGGCAGATGTGGATAGAAAGAAATTGCTTCTGCTTGTGCTTGTAATCCATGTAGAAAAATTAAAAATAATTGTAAAAATGCATATAATAATAGAAAATAAAATTATTAAAAATGGTAAATTTGTCGCATCATCGCCCTTTGGATTGTAATGCGCACCAATTTTGAAGATAAAATCAAATTTTAAGTATTCTAAAAGTTGTAATAACTCTCTTTTCAATTTTACTTGTATTGCTCAATAAGTTTTTCTCATTTGTTCTAATATTTAAGCACCCATCCAAAAGATAACAGCAAAATTCTATCCAAAAGAAAAAAGATCTAATAGTAGAAAAAGCCATGTATTTCAAATATACCCTTTTTCTAATGCATCCAGACACACGAGTATGGCATGCTTTATCAGCTATATCCAAATTGTCTCAATTTTCATATATTAAGATATATATGTATAAAGCTAGCAACCACCGCACAATCACATGTAGCGGCTGTAGCCATTGATGGTGAATTCCATGGGACAGCTTAGAAATGACTGGTTTGATGGCCTCAAGGCGAAGAGGGTGGTCAGATCTTCTTCAGCTCTATCTGCTTTTGATAATTGAAGGAGGCAACCTTTCGTGCACACAAGACAATGAAATTATAATTATATATGTCATAGGCCATATATCCCAGCCAGGAGCAATAGCTAGCAAACATCACGCCCAACAATACTGCTGTGCTCATTTTTTACAAGACAATCATAAAACCTATACGAATGATCTACATTCGTCCACGTCATATATATTTCAGCCCCTTTTTGAACATATATATACATGCACAGATTTCCATGAGAACAGAAGCAAGCGTCAAGTCAAAATACACACCCACCACCGAGGTATTGACTCGCTGGTAACACATATTTTTTCAATTCTTGAGTACATGAGTTCAGCACTTGGTGTCCCCAATTTTAGCTGATCTTCTTCTTTTTCCTGTTGTCAAGGTGTTTTTCTTTCTTCCGGTCGTGAGAGTATTATTTAGTTTCTCCCTCTTGTGAGTATTTTATATGTAACAATTTGTAATATTAGATAGCTTGTATATGCATATACATGAATAAAAAAAAGTTCAAATACACATTCTGTTTTTATTCCAATTCCAATTAATACCAGTTTAGTTTTATCCATACCCACCAAAGTATGATACAAATTCTAAATATATTTAATTTGTAATAGAAATTATTGATCGTATTTTGAAATGATTAAAATACCGCTTACATCTAGATTTCACCTCTTCTGTTGCAAACTCATATTTTCTCAATTGTTGAGGGCATGAGTACAACACTTGGTACCCACAATTTTAGCTAGTTTTCTTCTTTGTCCAATTGTCAGTGTGTTTTTTTTTTTATCCTTCCAGTGATGCGGGTATTATTTAGTTCCTCCGTGTTGTAAGTATTCTACATGTACTAATTTGTAATATCGGATGACTTATATTTGCATATACATGAATAAAAAAAAAGTCTAAATAGTCATCCTATTTTTCTTTCAATTCTAACTAATGTCAGTTAAGTTTTATCCATACCCACCAAAGTATGCTACAAATCCTAAACATATTTAATTTGTAATAGAAATTATTGATTGTAATTTGAAGTGATTATATCTAGATTTCACCTCTTCTGTTGCAAACAAAGCCATCATCCTCTAAGGTATCAACCATAGATATTGTTTTATTCTCCCACCGAAGATGTGGAGTATCAAACGGAATTTAACATTTGCAAAATTTAAACCCATCCACAATAATGGATACAAGCAAATTAGGTATATTTAGATTGATGTCATATTTAGTGGTTGTAAAGTAAAATTACGTATTATACTTCTATGAAACTTATGTTATGTATAGCCTCCTTCATCGATATTAAATGAAAAATCATTCCAAAATTCATTCAATTTATTGTATTTAACATGATTTATATTATTATAGAAACTTTTTCATTTATTTAGTACTATGGTATATGGGTTCTAACTATATATATAATTAGTATAATAAAATGATTTAATAATAATAATAATATTTTTTAAGTAATATTTCAACATCTAAATTATCTAAAATATCACTATGAGGTGAGTAAATGATTTTATAAAGTATTATTATATTTTTATTCATATTGAATAGATCTAAGAATTTGTTATAATTTACATAAATATATTTATTTTTAAGCGAATGTGACCATGCATATGTCTAAATTAAATAAAACTTAATTTTTTTTAGATAAATAAATAATGTTATATATAATGGAAAAAATTAACTTTTGTATCAACCATATACTTTTTTAAAAAATTGAAAAAATTACATGAAACTACTTTTGTAGCCATAAAGGAGAAAACTCAAAATCCCGCGTGAAAACAACACAAGAACTTTACCAACAGGGAATAGCCCGTGTTGGTTAGTCTTTACATTTTAATGAGTGATGAGCATTGAGCTGCTTGATGGATCTGACACGTGTGGTTTCCGAAAACGGCCAAAAGAGCATGGTGGCCTCCAGGGAGCAAAAGAAGATAAAAAGCCGGGGTGGAAAAGAACAGCGGCCCACAGGTGATATTGCTGCAAGACTATTTAATGAAGGTAAGAGTGGCACACGAGAGGAAGGACCCCACCCGTCTACCCGCAAATTCTCCCGTCTTTTGTTTTCACCCCCACAAAAGCGGAATACCAGTTGTGGCTTCTTGCTCCGCAAGCCATCGATTACACAATCCAGACCGTTCATTTCCGGCTCCATAACCATGAAATTACTGATGGCTCTTGCATTTTTTTTTTTTTTTTTCTTTTCCCCCGGATTAATGATGGCTCTTGAGTTGATAACTGGGAATTACGAAAGGAAGAGATGATTAGTGGAAATGAATGGATGAATGGCTTGAAAGGTAGAAAAAGGACAGGAATGCAAGGGGTTGGAGGCAGCAAGGAAACCCATTGCGGCTAGCCACCCAGGTGGGCCTACTGCCCTTCCAATCAAAACCGCTCTACGTGGCGCTGCTAGAGATGGCCAAGGCCGTTTGGAGAAGCTGTGATCCAGGGCGTCCCCCCTCCCTCTCTCTACTAAAGCCCTCCCCATTTCCACACTCTCCTCGCCACTCCTGCTCTCTCCCTCTCTTCTCACAACGCACACAACAAACACTTGCGCAATCTCTCCCCCTCACTGTCATCGATCATCATAACCTTTACGGAAAAAAAAAAAAAAAAAAAAAAAAAACTCCCCCTGTGAGTCTGCTGCAATTTCATACCAGCATTATTTTCTCTCCGTCTGTGGATTCACTGATTTCGGTCCTATCCTATACTTCCACTATATGGATCCTTCCTCCCATTCTTCCTGATGCAACAGAAGGATGCTCATCACCCCCACGACTGCACTGATGCCAACCATCACCTGAGAATTCATCAATGCAGTAGCATAGTCAGCAGCGACCGCCTTGATCGATCTTTGCGTTCGTGCCATCACTTCGTTCGTTCATTCCTTTAAAATTTATTAAACTTCCATCGGGCGGGCTTGCTTATCATGGAGGTCGAGAGCAGCAGCAATTCAATCTCTTCTTCCTCCTCGCCTTCCTCGTCCCCACATTCCCCTTGTCAGAATTTAGCATCCGACGAGCTATCCAAACGGGCCAAATTGGAGGAACCGGCGGAGGCGAAGAAGACGAAGAGAATACGGGACTGCAGCAAGCACCCCGTGTACCGCGGCGTCCGCATGCGGGCCTGGGGCAAATGGGTGTCGGAAATCCGCGAGCCGCGCAAGAAGTCGAGAATTTGGCTCGGCACCTTCCCTACGCCCGAGATGGCGGCCCGCGCCCACGACGTCGCAGCCATCAGCATCAAAGGCAGCTCCGCGATTCTCAATTTCCCCGACCTCGCCAAGTTGCTGCCTCGGCCCGCCACGCTCTCCCCACGAGACATTCAGGCGGCGGCGGCGAAGGCGGCGGCCATGGAGGAATTGGGGTCGCGGCAGGGGCCGCCGGAGGGCTCGGCCCCGATTTTGCTGGCGCATGACGATGAGTTGAGCGAGATAGTGGAGCTACCGCGACTGGGCCCCAGCTTCGACTCGCCGGAATCGCCCAATGAGTTGGTCTACGTAGACTGGCCAAATGGCAATTGGTTTTCTGGGCCGCTGCCGGCGCCGTGGATGGACACCGTCGACGAGCGCTGCTTGTTTTCCGACGCCAGCTGGCCGGAGGTTGGATTCGGAACGTGCTTGTGGGATTACTAGCTAGTGGTGTGGCGTGTGGGTGTGTGTCGTCTTTAGCCCTTTTGGTTTTTTGTTGGGGGCTAAACAAGGTTTGTACCCTTCTTTTTCTTTTCCAGCTTCTTTTGCTTTTCCTTCTTTTCTCTTCTTCTTCTTCTTCTTCTTCTTCTTTTTTTCTATAAAAAAAAAAAAAAAAAAAACTTTCTTTTACTCGCTGGGTTGTGTACATCTTCCGTAAATTTTCAATGTGTATAGCTGTGAAGACATTGGAAAGAGGTATAGATTTCATCAGTCTTCTCCTCCTTCCCTCCTCTGTCTCTCTCAACACATCTAATCCTCACTGCACGTATGTGCCATCCTGACCATTAATTAAAAAAAAATAAAAAAATCTGATGTCACCTTAATACATCTCCAGTTTTTTATTTATTTCGAAAGTGTTCCTTCGTTACTCCTAGTCAAGGAATAGACGATAGTCGGATAATGAATTTTCCAAAATTCATGTGGCATTGTGGCATTTGTCAGTTGGATCGTCTTACTTGCGGTAAAAATACAGTAAGATATTTTTACTGCTTAATTTCCCAAAGTGGAATAAATGCCAGCCAACTAAACAAATAACAGCCCCGCGTCTGCGACTATTAAACCAATACTTAAACGCCCGCGAATCCATGATTCTTCTCGGCTTTCTTTTCTTCTTTTTTTTAAATGTCTTTTGCACGAATACAAAATTATTGTTAAAAGAAAAATCTTATATTTTGAAGAAATATAAAAATATCCCAATAAATATGTTTGTCCACATGGGCTGATAATTTACATGGAGTGAGGGTCTGCAATCGCCCATTTCAACCTCTAAAGAATATTTTATTTTAAATTAACATAATAACAGAATCAAAAACTTACCAGCCCTTCTCATCTGATCAGCCACTGCTTTAGTCACTTATAACCTTGCTTATTAGAACAAAATTTACAATTTCGAAATGATTTTATTGAAATTCGAGTTCCAATTTAACAGCGCATTACAACAGAATTCATGAGATAATTTCCGTTTATATTCCCAAATTTACGAATTCCTTTCTTACAGATTGGATAAAAAAGAGAAGATTTGAAAATAAACTGCACACTCTAGAGGCACGACGGCAAATTTCGAAAATTACACCAGAAAATAATATAAGAAAATTTCAAGGGGATGAGTGCCAATTATCCGTTCATCCTATCGGTCGGGGTAACTTCGGCATCCACCGTGCATCCGACGTGCGCAGTGATGAGCGACGGCGTCATCTCCTTGCAGCATCTTCCGCGCCGTACCGACGCGCTAGGTACACGGCCTTTCAAAAACCCGCGATATATTCGCGGCGTATCGTCCTATGTGAGATGATGCATGGTTGGATCTTCTTTCGCGATATGAAAGCCCCAACCTACTGCCTATCCTCTCACATTCGTCGCCACTTGTCACTTGTAGGCACTATGAAATATTCAAAAGAAGGAGGCCCAGCCAACGCTGCTGCAATCAGTCACCACCACATAACATACTCAGAACATCATTAACAAAAAAAAAAAAAATTATGTTTACT
>JAXCLR010000081.1:11449494-11462455 GCA_035584095.1 Annona squamosa
CATAATTATCTTACTTTTTAAATTATTTTTTATTTTCCTTTATAACCAAACTACTTTTTAATTATTTTTAGCTAATTACTCATACAACTAACTAATTGTTCTATTTTAACTTTATTTTTTATTATTCATCATTACATTTATTGTATACCACATTCTTTTCTTTCTTCTAAAAAATTTTTGCATCAAAACATTTCATCCAAAAATTTTATCTTTACCTAAACACGCAGCTTTAAAAATTCTTACTTATGTTAATATCTATGTTTTTATAAAAATCATCTTCTATCCCTATTTTTTTTAATATTTTCCCCCCTTATTTCTACGCCCCAAGTCCTTCCAAACAAATGTTGACATACAACACGTGTGCATATATTTCCTTCATGGGGCTTATTATAACATTTCTTTATCACCCAATTGATACAAAGGCTAGGAAAGCCTCGTAATATTTTTAACTTTTCGTGGGCCATTCCACTTAAAAAGATTTTAGGTATAGCATTGTCGATGGCTAAATCGGGGAATCAAAGGAGAATTACTTTTTTGTATTTGAATATAAAACAAATGCAAAATATCTGATGGGTAGACCTCACATGTGCATTTTTTAAAGTCTGTTGACCAGGTTAGACAAAACCATATTCACCCAAAAAGCATACGCATAACATGAGTTACGTCACTATAGATATCAAAATCACAATCATTGATCCCGAAATTTCTAGAATTAATAATGTTTTGCCATCGAATGAGTTTCTAATCTTTCCTAGGATATCATCCAAAAATCTCCGAAGTTTAAAAGAGAAAATGAAAAAGGGTTCATTTGGGAGGAAGTACAAAAGAGTGAGAAAAAAATGTAGGGAAAATTTTTAAAAAGTAAAAGTAAAATATAATACAGTAAGTTTAATAATAAGGAATTAAGAGAATAAAGATAAAATAGAGAGAATAGTAATAGAAAAAATGCAAAAAATGAAATATACAGATAATAATAGAAAAAGATGATCATTAACTCTAATTAAGTGTGAGATTTGAATTTAACCTATGGGTAAATTCCATTATAAATTTATAACGTGGGTATTCAGTGACAGACCATGGTAATCGATCATTCCATAGTAAAATAGAACTAGGCTTTCCAGTCAGAGACATGCTGTCCCTGCTCAGGTAATTCTACATGGCTAACCTTACCTGTAATGACTGATGCTATCATAATAAAAATCAATTTAATTATTTAACTTTAAAATTTTATGTACTGTGCGTGATTGCATATATGCATGAGTGGAATCAAATTCATTGTCGTGAAGCGAGAGACACCTGCAAAAGGGTTGAATTGAGTGGTGTAACAAAGTAGAAAGGTACACGGAGCAGTGTGTCTGTAGGCCGTGTGTTGTAGCTACCCGATAATGTTTGGTACGTTTGGGCGGCAGGGCTCCTCCAAGTCCAACCCGTACGTATTAAAAGAAGAGGAGGAGACGACTCTTTTTTCTTTTTTCTTTTTTATATAATTTTTTTCATTGGAAGATTGTGAAAGCAACGGCTTACCTTTAATAGTAATGGAAGCCGCATCACCCTCTTCCCTTCTACTCCTGTCAGCCCATTATCGCACACCAAAAAATGAATGAAGGCCACCAAACTCCAACGTTGCCAGCGCAATCGACAAAATTGCAGACTGCCCCAGGTTTCTCCTCCTCTTAATTCCCGCATGTATTTACGCATCCATGGGATACGATGTATATGCACTTAGCTGCAGCATCTTGCTTGGTCACTACAGGAAAACTCATCATAAGTGTTACGTGTATAGATTCTTGGCTGCACGGTCTTGCTAAAATATCTACCTTGTGGTCCAAATTTCAGGGAATGTCTGGGGTGGAAGGGACGAAATGGGGTGGGGTCAGTGCCAAGTTCCACTTAACTCTGAAGCATATTTCAAAAAACTTGCACCTTAACCTCTTACACTTTTAAAATCCAGGTTAAATTTTAGATTGATCTTGGGTTACCAATCAGAGTTGAAATTTTAAGTTAATTCTAATTTTTTAGTATTTTAAATACTTATTGAGTCTAAAATTTCATTAATATTAAACTTGCATGTTAAATATTATAATAGATAATTTTAGAAATTAAATTAGATAAAATGAATTTAAGAATAAGATAAAAATATATTTATAATTATTAATAAATGAATATAAGAAGTAAGTTAAGATTATTTATGCCGGAATACAATCTAACCACCTTGGTCCTATTTTCGAATTTTAAATCAAAATTTTGAAACATGCACTCTATTTCGAGTTATGAAGATACTTGTTTAATCAAAATAAATTTGGTTAAAGGTGGGTCGTGAGTTAGCCCAACACTCTTAAATGACATTACAAGAAAACTCATCATAAGTGACATTGCCGAAATTTGGCCACCTCTATAAGAATATATATATATATATATATATACACACTAGTAAGTGATCTACTTGTAAACTTCCACTTGGCTAGCATGGATATTAGGAATTAAATTATATTATTTCAATCAATTAAGCCTTTTTGTGTCTACATACCAAGAATATTATTTTAATAGTTTTTTAAAGTTTCCATCCATTCTGACCTAGTAAATTTAATCTTCCATCTGGGTATTTTTTAAAATTATACAAATATATCTGCACCATAAAAAGGAATTGGTTTCTATTGAAGTTTCCAAAGAACCTCTTACTTCAAAAATTTAATGGGTAAATCAATAAAATTTAATCTGAACAATATATCTCTAATTGTTTTCTCAATTAAGAATGTAATTATTATTAATGGAGCGAAATCATCTTGACCTAGGCGTAACCCTTGCAATGTTTCCACCTTAACTTTTGACTTTAACTAATCTTGACCTTTCCATAAAAAACAAAAAACTAATCCTGACCTATTCACAAAACTGAAGTATAGAGTTATTATCACGATTGATCTAAAATATACAAGACATGAGTCCAACAGCCCTCCTTGAGAGACCATAAGAAGATTATGCAGATCGATACCTTGAATCAAATGTAAAGAAACATGGGTTACCTTAAAACTCTCATAACATTTGAGTTTCTATGCTTGCTTGCTCCTTTAACTTTGCCACTAGCAAAATGTGATCCATCATTATTTCACTTAATATTAAAGATCATGCACAAGCTCACCAAATAGGTTTAAATGAAGGGAACTTGAAGAAGAAAAAATAAATTCCACTCCAATAATCTCAACTTCAACTTGTCTCTTTGTAAACCCTTAGCTATATTTCCTAAGATCATGAATGGGGATATCTATGTATTTTTCTTAGATCATAAATGGAGACACTTGTGTACCTCTTTTTTATATAGCTGATTCTTTATTTTTTGTTTTTCTAAAAATATCTTGTACATTCACATATAAATTTTTTTTTACTACATGTACTTTTACCATATCTACTTAGCAATTGTTGATGCTTTAGTTAGCTTCCATATCACCGACTACACTAATAAAAAAATATTTGATGAGTCATTATATTATCTCTTTCAAAAGCTAATATTGTTAAGGGTTTAATAATATAATGACCTATATTCTTAGATAATATCACCAACTATGTTGATAAAAAAATTTGATGAGCCACCATGTTATCTCTTTCAAAAGTTAACATTGTTAAGGGTTTAATAATATATATTTTAAATGATTGAAAAATGAATCTAAAATTTTATTATGATTATAATTACATATATTCTTAGATAATATCGCCAACTATGTTGATAAAAAAAAATTGATGAGCCATTATGTTATCTCTTAAAAAAGTTAACATTGTGAAGGGTTTAATAATTGGGTTGAGGCTAATTTTTTATTTTTCTGAATTTTTTTAAATTGTTAATCTAAGTGTATTTAATATGTGTATCAATTTTTACAATTTTTTAAGTATTTTAGATATTTATTTTTTATTTTCGAAAATCAATGACATTTTAGGTATTTTAAAATTATTAAAATGACATTGATTTTCAAAAATCAAAAATAAATATGTAAAATACTTCAAAAATGGTAAAAATTGTTACACATGTTAAATACATTTAAATTAATAGTTGTATAAAAAATTTAAAAATTAAAAAAATAGGTTAAAACATCTCAATTTATTAAAGCTAAGTACACCCGAGTGCACCGTATCAGCATCCTTAATAGTCCATATGGTCAATTGTCAAGACATGACTAACACAGCTAATAAAAGAGTCTCGCCTCTGTGCGAAAAGTACTTAAATTTACACCTTCCAGAGTTAAAATATTGAAAAACATGTACTTAGATTGAGTTGTAAAATATAGAAATAAAAAATAATATATAAGATTAATTTCAAATATACCTATCACTGTTTCCCTAATTTCAAGCGTACCCACAAGTTTTAAAAAGTTACATTCATACTCATTAACAATGCTAACAATCCGAAATACACCCAATCCATCCGTTAACCAGTCCGACTGATTCGTGCCTTTTTGCTTTTGTCGGGCATGTCAAAATTACCACTAAATTCGTTGGGCATGGAAGAGCAGATGACGGCTGCTCGCCTGATTTATTGGTTATCGGCCGAAACTAGCAACAACTGCCCGGATCTGTGGCAAAAGACTGGTGGGAGCTTCATTTGTTCGCCATTAATGGCATACGTCGTAAAATGGTGGCAGCAGGCAGTGGGTCTCGCGGGTTTTCATGAAGGGTGGAGAAAGACAGTTGTTTGCATCTCATTGCAAGAACCGAATCGTTGGCAACCACGAAAACCGGTGGAGTGATACATTTGGCGATGTTGGTGACGGGGGATTGTGCTTGGCTAGATTTCACGGCTGCTTGGTTTTTTGGTGGTTTTTTGCTCGGGCGGCAGTGGGGTCCTTTGGAGGAGATGACGACGACCAACTTGCTGCACCAACCAAGCATCATTGGCAGTCCTATCTTCATCGAATAGCTCCAATAAACCCAAAATCGGCAGCCATTAAACTTACAAATCCGATTCCTGTAAATCTGGTTCCTATCAGCGAATCCCCAAATCTCGGCAGCATGAAATCAGACGGAAATTGTCATCCGGTGCTGTTCCCCAAATCGATAGCCATTTCAGATAATCCAACGCCGACGTAAACGATAGAGTGAGAGATTTAGGAATCGAGGTTAGGTAGAACTTGGAGTTGTCCTCGGTCATCCAAAGAAGGCTGGTGATCCAAGTGCATAACATGATTGGGAGAGAAAAAAAAAAAGGAAATACAAACCTAGTCACGCCGATGGCACCATCAACATTCCGCTCTCTCTGGCAATTTCCCCATTTCTAAATGCCTGCTGCTTCACCCTCATTCCCTACTTCAGCAGACATGATCATAGAGGTGCCATCGTTGATGAAGATATAATGCTATTAACAGCAGCCATGTCCAATCCCAACGCTAACAGCCGCACTTGGGAGACGGAATAAACAGAGGCGACGAAGCCAAAATATCAGGGGTACTTTAGTCCACTCATATCATGATCAGTAGTTTTTGTCACGGCCAAGGTATACGTGGAATTCCGAGGATAGTTTTTTTTTTTTTTATTGGTATATAATTACATGTATCTCGACACATATTATACTTGAAGATGTGAGATATTCTTACAAATCTGGAAACACATAACGTCCCAAAGAAATCTAGAAGACACAGCTTCCAACAGCTACCTGAGAGACCACCTGCTCCCACACTTTCCACCCGGGAGACCACCATGCTCCCACGCTTTTTCTACCCGGGAGACCACCATGCTCCCACGCCGATCTATTTTTGGGACCGAAATCCCGTATGGGATTCGATCCCCCGCCAGCCGCAGAAACGGCTGTGCGCGCCGCAGCTGGCGACCAACCGAGCTAGCCTCGGTTGGTAATTCCGAGGATAGTTAGTGCTAGTGGGTATGAGTGAAACTATTCAAAATTCATGGGTATGCTAGAAATTAATATTAAAAGAAGTGACTATATTTAGAATTAATTTTAGTATATTTTAAATAACTGAATTTTAAAGTGCATCTAAAATTTTATTATGATGATAATTGCGTATATTCTTAGACATAATGGTGGGATTGAATTTCATCAATTCAATATTATGATTTAAAGTCAACTGGTTCCTTGAAAATTTCCAAAGACCAATTTCTATTGATTGCTGTCAAAAATGTATATGGCATTAAGTATTGAGTACTACGGTTGACTTAATTTTAATTAAAATATCATGACTTAAAAATTAAAATCGGTAGATCGATTCTAATATTTCTCTTTTTATTTTTGCGTAATGATTCAATACTTTTTCATTGTTATATCTGAACCTGACTTACAATGTTTCCCCACCCAGAATTTGAAATCCTAAATTTCTAGCCTTGAGTCTAAAACATGTACCAACTCGGCTATGCCCATCATCAATGTTATGATTCAATAATTGAGTATATATTGAAACCTCAAACCTACAGGTGATTTAAGCTTTTTTCAATTTTTTATTTTTATGTAATCTCACACGTATTTAGTTCATATTGAAATTTTTATTTTTTTATAATTTCAAAAGTTAATTGATTTCTCCCTCAATTATAGGGGTGAAAACTATTATTTTCGAAATGATTAAAAACATGTACAAGTTTTAAAATGCTAAATTTTGGTGTTTATAAAAATTATATGTAAAAAAGGCTCAAGCCATGCATTCATATACATATATGAGAAATATTCAGGTGCAATTACCTCACCATAAATTACAGTATAACTATCTCGAAATGGGCCCTGCATGTTTATAAAATTATAATTTACTTCAACTATTACATTTAGAATTATATATTCTGTTACCATACCAATTTTTATCTCAATTAAATATGGATATGATTTTCATATGAAAATAGTGCAAATTCAACGTAATAAAATAGTTTGATGTAAATAACAATCAACAGATGCAGACAAATGCACTGTTTTTAATAATATAATATATGTAAACCAGTTGATATAAAATTTAGATATGGATAAATAATTGTATAAAGTATCAATGCATTTAAGTACATGAGGGGTATATTTTGGACTAAATGTACGATAAGTTCCAGTACAGGCAAATGCACAAGAACGTATATATGGGATATATTCATGTGCATACCGTCTACACTGGGATTAGCATGCAGATGCACCATCCGTTTGTTCATTTTGGCAGGTGATATCTCAATTGTTGATTTCCTGGATGCGTGTAGAGGTCAATAAAGAGCTTGAAAATGAAAGAGCGATTTAAGCTATTGATGGCTTAGCGGCTTCCTGCTGCTCGGTTTATTGCAATTGCTATTGGCTTCCCTTTTCAAACATTTCATCTATAAAAGAAAATGATGTAACAAATGATATGAAATACAATAAAACGATTAGATTTTACATTCTAATTGTCTTTAGTAGAATCTGGATGTTGATTCGGCTATCAGTGATAACCCTACATCACATTCTACTTGTTTGTCGCTGAATTCGCATGTTAACTAACAAATTTGCATGCTAATTTTGAGTCAAAGAGAACCGGAGGTATATTTGTCCTGTTAAAGGCATAATAAGCATGCGGGATTACATATTCCGCATGCCGATTTTTGAGTCAAAGAAATTCAGTGGTACATGTGTCCTATTTAGGGCATAATCAGCATGCAGATTACATATTTCGCATGCTGATTTCTGAGTTAGAAAGAAATCGGTGTTATATTTGTCTTGTCAAAGGCATAATAAGCATGCGGATTACATATTCCAAATGTTGATTTTTGAGTTAAAGAAATTCGGTGGTACATTTGTGCCTATCTAGGGCATAATACGCATGCAGATTACATATTTCGGTTACATAAGCTCCAGTTTGAACTAATAGGTCATAATCCTTAGTTAAATATATAAATTTAAAATATATATTTATATAGCATAATCATTAGTATAAATTTAAAATAATTTTAATAATTAATATATTTTCAATTTTACTTCAATATAAAACATCCCCAAAATTATATTATTTTAGATAATTTTAATATTAAATATGCAAAAATGATGTGTTTGGAAATGACAAAAAGTTGATAATTAAAAAAACTTTTCAATATAAAACTTTTCATTCTCTAATAATATTCTATTTTTTAATTATTTTTTCACATATTCATGTACAATTACTTTATTTTTTAATCATTTATACAGAATTACTCATACAACTAACTTGTCTATTTTAAATTTATTCTCTTTATTTTTCATCATTACTCCCACATCATATTATACATTTTCTTTTCTTTTAGAAATGTTTACAACTATTTTTTTTTTAAAAAAAAATTATCCATTCCCAAGCATACATAATATACAGAGGTCACCATAGGGCTATAACTAGGGGATATTTTGTGAAGGTGAAATTTTGGAGATGTTTAGTAATTTGAAAGTTGTGGGAATTGTGGAAAGGGGTGGGAAGTGAAAAATAAAATATTTTGAAAATTGTGTAATTAATATGAAATGATAAAGGTAAATTTGGAATAAATATGTTTGTTAGGATGTAGTTTTATGATAATTAATCAGAACATAGGAGTAAAAGTGGAAAAATATAATTATTAGTTGAAGAATGATGAACCTGAAAAATCTACAATACTATAATTTCTCATCCCATATTTTCCACGCACGTTACAAACGTAGCCTTTGTGGGATTGTGGGATAGGGTGCGAAATAAAAAAAGAGAATATTTTAAAAAATGTGTAATTTATAGGAAATTGTAGGGGTAGAGTTTGAATAAATAGGTTTAATAGAGGTAGCTGATGGGAAAGATGATTGCAATGTAGGGATAAAAATGAAAAAAAAAATGATGATTGATGAAGTTAACAGTTACTTCAGTGAATATGATCCAACCATTTCCTATAATTAGTACTTGTGTCGATCACCAAACGAGCCCCTAGATGGCCAAGGAAGCATCACTCCTGGTTTGGTAATATGGATAAGTAGGGGGGAGTGGGAGAATGTTAGATTTGGTTTCCTTAGGTTAATGATTTTTTTTATTAATTATTATAGATTTTTTTCACTTTTATTTTTTATATTTTAATTATTTTTTCTACCAACTGCATCCATAAATACTAATTATTTAAACTCTGCTCCTGTCATTTTTTTTTATCATTTACACAATTTACAAAAGTATTTCATTTTTCATTTCCGACCGTTACAAGGGTCCGGCGATACTTTAGCTGACCAAACATCCCCTTAATGTCATCGCACCTTATCAACCGCGTCAGCGCCGTGAATTTTTACTGCATCGGAGGTAGCACCGTGCGAATCTGATTCGCCTGATAAAAAAGTCGTTCACTCCACGCCATCAACATTTCTTCCACGTGGTAAATAAAACGGCTACGGTGTATCATATATGTGAGGGTACGTTAAAGTACGTCGCGTCGTACGTCCTAACAAATACGATCATCCCGAGACCATACGGTGTCCACCCTATCCAAGATCCGACGCTCGACCGCCAATGACATGTGGCAACCATTCATGCAAATCAAACATACTCACATTATTGATACTTCCGTGCGAAAACGGTCATCATTACTGTTTGGATGCTCGAGAGCGTCCATCTAGATCCGCATAAAAAAAAATAACCGTCAATAATCTTTATCAAAAAATAATAATATTGAGAGAAATGCTTGTAATTTTTAATAAATATATATATACAAAGTAGTTTGGGACATAGTTGATCCACTCTTACACTATTTTAAAATTAAAGTTAAAATTTTCAATCCATTTTTATACTCAGCCATAAACAACTTTGGTTTTACTCAATTTTTTGAGTTAGGGGCATGCTAAAGTACTCATCACATGATAGAAATTCTCAGTGACATAAGCAAATTTTTAATAATAAAATTTATTGCAAAAATAGAGGTTCTTATTATGCATAAGATGGATAATCAAAGAAAAAGGATATTTTTAAATTAAAAACTCCTTAGGGATGGTTATAGGTGAGGACGTACAAATTAATCAAATTTAAGATTGGAAGAATAAATAACACGAAATGAATGCTTTGAACATTTAGCTTTAACAGCCATGCATCAAAATGCAACCAAATTTAATTGCAAAGCATCAGGATCTTAAAAATGAAATTGACTACATATAAAGGCGGTGCAATTTGTATTGGATAGGTCCGGTTTAAGGTTAATCCTACCGTTATCTCATTCTTGAAAACTCCTATTATATTCTATTTTAGGTCGGGTCAATTCTAAAATTGTCTTGCCCTATCTTTTAAGTCGGGCCAGTTCTAATTTTTGATTCCAAATGATCCTTTAGAATAGTCTTTATATTATTTGGTTGTTTTAATTATGGGTGTAACTCAGGTTGGGTTGTACTGGGTTTAAGTGAATCCAAACCCAAACCCAAACCCTAATATTAGAATCCGGGTTGGCATTGGTTTCGGGTTCAAATTTAAGTTATTCTCAAACCAATAAAAGTTGAAATTATTTATAAAGATTATAATTTTTTAAAACATTATTCTATTAGCACATAAATAATTACATGTAAATATTTTTATATGACCAATAATATATTTAATTTTGATGCAAGTTAGTCTTTTAATTAAAAGATAATTCTAAATTTGATGAATGTAATGAATTTACACATAACAATCAAGGTAATGTTATTAAAAAATCAAGATAGGAAAAATAAATAAAATTATTATCTAAAGTTTAATAAAAGTGAGACTTATATTTAACCTAGTTACTAAATATATATACAATAAATTTAAAGAGTTGGTTTATTTATAATTATTTGCAAATAAAGTTAATGTAAATATAATATATTTCAACTTTGATAGACAAATGCATATAATATTTAGGTATTAGAATAAACATCTTACAGTTTAACTAAGTTATGATTATATAAAATAATTTTATTACAATTATAATTGAAATACTCAATATATAAATAAATATGAATATTTTAATAAATTAAAAAAAATATTGAGTTCGGACTAGGTCAGGTTTTGGTACCGGGTTGATGTAAACCCGGTATTAGTTTTAGGTTTTCACCGGCTGTAATAAGTTGCACCCCTACTTTGTATACGTTTGAAAACTCGTGACGTTTTTTGCTGCTGGAGAAATTCTTTGCATTAAGTGCCTGACAAAAGCAACATCTTATGTGATGGCTCCTATTTAAATAACTACATGTGAAGCGGCATCTCATTTGCGCCACGATCTGCTAACCAACGTATTAAATGAGCTCGTGAAGCAGCTTCTTCAGCTTTACTAGCACTGCCATTCACATGTACGGTAGCCAACGCCGTTTAAAAAATGACTTAAAATGACACAATTTTGATTTGTGCTCTAAGGTTTGAAAAGTTTCACACATTTTTGTGAATTTTCGTTGTTACCAAACAACCTCTATATTTAAAAACTATAATTTTATTATAAGTCTTACTTAAAAATCTATAATCAAAATAATAATAATATAATTTTAAAATATATTTATTAAATTTACTAAACAATAGATAAATTAAACTAATTCTTATGTATTTAAAGAACAACTTTTGTCTTTTAATATAAAAAATAGGGGTAATGGGTAGTGCTTTTATAAAATTTCTCTTCTATGTAACCTCTTTCATTTTTAATATTATAATAAGTGACGAAGAATTCATTCCATCTATTGTATTTCACACAATTTATGTTATCATGAAAATCAATGCATTAAAATATTTTAATGCTAAATATTAATATTAAATTTATATTTCCAGCATCTCAACCATTTAACTATTTTTCATGATTTATACGTGAATATATATTTCTCAAAAAATTTTGCGCATATACACCTTGATTTGGATGAAAGTTAACTTTTAGTTGAATAAATGATGTTAAACACAACGAATGGATTTAATTTTTCATTAAACATCTAATTATTAAACTTAAAAGGATTATATGAAACCAATTCTATGTAATTTGGTTATATAAAAGCAATGTCCAAAAGGAATTTCATCAAATTGAAATTAAACATATATTAGTAATTCAGACAAGTTTCGGTACCCGAACCTCGAACCTCGAAACCTACCTTATTCTAATTGAATTGGGTATTTTTACTTATAAATTGCCCTATTTTATTTGTATAAATAATAGAAATTTATCACATTCATTTCAGGGTATCTAATGATTAACTTATGAGTATTCTACTCAAATTGCATTCCTAATTATATGAAACCACAGGTGGGGCTATTTAACAAATCATAATAAAAATTTGATTGTTAACTGTATTTGGTACCAAATGCAACAAAATTAAAATTTAGTTATAAAAGTAACCACGTATTATAAATTTTGTAGTGATAAACAAATTAGAAAATTTAAAATATATATGTCATACCTGCACAAGTGGCCACCATAGTTGTTATACGATCATACATTCTCAAGTGTCTAAAATGAACGGGACTGCCAATCATGAGCATTTGAAAATAAAGACCATTTATGTTTAGTTTGTTCTATATTATTGCTTAGTCATTATCCTCAATTATATCATATCATTTTTTTCTCTCTTATATTTTTTATTAAACTTTTCTTGTCTCCTATCAATATTGGGTGAATTTGTAAAGTGATAAAAAATTTTAATGAATTTTTTTCATAAAAGTTGTTGAAATGAGAGAAAATAATGTGAGATGACAGTGGTAATGATGCTGAATAAATATAATATAGTTAAAATCGATAAGTTAGTTGTATAGATAACCGTGTAAAATTAATTGAAAAATTACGTAATATGTACAGAAATATATGCATAAATAATTAAAAATAAATAGTTATGAAAAGTTAAAAGTTTTATAAGAAAATTTTTATTTAAAAACAAACACACCCATTATTTGCATTCTTTTTCTATTGAACTCCGATGAACTAACCCCGGTCTTTAAATTCTCATGGGAGTTGCTGCCATGCCACGGGATCAGTTGCAGCCACATCATACATTAATAAAATTATAGCTTTACAAAGAATTTTTCTTTTAAGAAAGAGCCCCCACAGATATTTTATCAATGGTCCGTCACTGCCAGGATTTATG
>JAXCLR010000081.1:11508335-11539343 GCA_035584095.1 Annona squamosa
AAGCCCCTATTTATTTTGATAATAAACTCCTGAGGTGCCTTATTAAAAGATCATCTTACAAGTTGGTAGGGAAGAATAAAAATGAAAAAAAGAGTGCACTTATTTTCATATTATTGATAAATCATTATCCCTACAGAGATGTTTTGAAATGCAATCATTATATGAAGTCAAAAAAAAAACAAAAGCCAATATTTTGGCTGCATATACTTTCATTTTAAAGGAGAAATAAGTACGATCTGCAAACGAAATGGCTGCACGCTTGGCTGCTTGAGGGTGCGTGGGGCTGGCTGCGCACTTGGCTGCTTAAGGGTCTGTTGGGCAGAGATTCGAATTATTGGCAAACCTGCTGACTGCACTACCCTTCATCTTAGCTTTACCGAGAGGGAGGATGCTCTATAGGGCTGCTTCTGCTGCTTCTTCAGACTAATAACGAACAGTCTCCTCCCAAATCCATTAGTGGTGATCTCTCAACAGTCGACACCTACACCACCACGTCCTTCCCCATCGTCAAAGCGAACGCAAACCGCGAGGGAAGTCCATGCCCAACAATGAGTCCCTTGGCCCCCTTCCCCTCCCAAATGCACCCAACTTGGGCTTGGTATGGATTTGGAATGATTCCCATGTCTTTCCAAGACTGCGAGACAAACACCCACTGGCCACTGCTAGCAACGCTCTTCAAATGTTGTTCTAGCACTAGGACCGCCACTTCGTATTCATCGGAGGCCACGTTCAAAGAGATTTTATTATTATTATTATTATTATTATTATTATTATGGTTTAGATTTGGATCTCTCACATATGCACATATTTATGTAAGTGTTTGAGTTTCAACTTCCGTACCTCTTACGCATGCATACGCTAATATCCTTATGTCAATCACCTAGTCATTTAGGTATTGGGTGAAGTTTCTTATCGATAATTTTGCATTTTTAATTTTCAATACTACTGTACTTAATTTCAGATATCATTTCTGGTAATACACAACGCCAGGTTACTAGAATAATACGGCTGCAGCGCCGCCCTCGGCCCGACTCTTGTCCGGCAAGCAAACCAATAAACAGTACCCGATATCAGATATGGGAAGCATAAGTATTGATTAGCACGTGACAAAATTGTTGACCAGAACTGCAGATGATGGGTAGAGGGCTATGGTGTAGAACATTTTCAATGGTCACTGGAGCAACGAAGCAAGGAGTGGTTCCCACTTCCATGCCTCCTAGTATATACGTGCAGTGCATATTAAATCATAACATGATAGACAATGGTCCAGCACAATAAAGGCGCTGCTCAGAATAATCACACGCATTCAATGCATTATTGATACTCCTGTCCACTTTGCTTTAATTTTTGCATATACCCAAAAAAAGAAAAAAAATTATTAATCTTCACCAACTTTTTTCTACCTTCGTGTGCAACTACTGTCTGTTTCAATATTTTTCTTTCTTCCTGATTACTATCTTTACTCCTAAACATTACTTACCATTAAAATATCACATCATTGTCACCTTATGAAAAAAAAATTTTACCATCGTTTTCCTCCGTCTTTTCCATTTTTTTAGTTGTATTATACACGTGTGATATTTGGTATTCTAAATTAGATCTTTTCACAATTCTCGCGACACTGTAGAGAAATCGTGCTGGCAATGATTCAAACTCACGTCCGCGTCGGTGGCGGAAAAGGGGGTTACCAACGCGTCTTTTCCCCTGTGCATGTGTACACCAAAAACGGAAACTTACAACTTTTGTCGCTTGTGTCCGACGGGGATAAGAGCGGTTTAGGACAGTGCACAGACCGTCCACTTACAGTAAAAAGCCTGCCAATACACCATGCAGGTTGTGTCGCCGGGGTTGACGCGGAATGGACAAGCTCGACGCACAGTCGCAAGGGGAAAGTCCGAGCAATCTCTCAATATGGACTCGTCGGGGATAATGTAAAAACAAAAATAAATAAAAAAATAAAACTTGTGTTATACAAGCCTTGGTATGATTTAATACTTTAATCAACTCACTATCATAATTTTTCTGCGATTCAGTGTTTTTCATATTTTTTATATGACTATTCCATCAATTTTATTTTTATTGTTTATTTTAATGATTACCTCACTTTTAAGAAAAAAAATTCTCCCTATTTTGTTGCCTCTTATCAAACCGAGACATATTACATTTTTGAAATCCTAGCAAAGAGAGTTATAAAAACCATAATTCTGGAAATTATGACGTCCACGTAAGGTTTTGTCTCCGAGGTCAGGATAACACGGGCTTGAGTTGGTAGAGGAAAGTGTAACAAAAAAAAACACCATATGATTATCTAAATATAAATTTTTAATAAAAAATTCTAAAAATTCCGATATTATTAGTGGCAGTTCAGATGACATTACTGTTGCGCCTCTCCACGCACACTTTCGGTACCATTACAGACTTTCTTCTATATATTTATACGTAATTTTTTTGATAATTAACTTGATGATATTTTCTGAGACCGGCCTCGGCCAGTTAGTTTTATACCTGGGCATGTACGCCTAACGTCGATTTGATCCTTTCTTTTCCATTTTTAAAACTAAAGATGTGTTCAAGTAGTAATAATGTTAAAATAAATAAGTTAGATGTACGATATTTGTATAAAAATGATTGAAAAATATAATAATTGTATAAGAAGATGTGAATAAATAATTAAAAAATAAGGTAATTGTGGGGAGTAAAAAGTTTCATATTAAAAATTTTTATGAGATAACAAAAAACCTCTAAAATTTTTTAATTTAAAAACTTTCACTATTTATAACTTCCTTATTTTATAATTATTTATTAATATATTTTTGTACAAATATTTTACTTTTTAATTATTTTTATGTAACAAATCATATAACTAACTTATTTATTATAATTTTTTTTGTTTATTCTTTATCATTATGCCTATTATATGGTATCATTTTTTTATATTTTAAAAAATTTTAAACCAAATATTTTTCTACGAAAGTTTTATTCCTTCTTGAATATTACTCATAATAAAAAATGAATTAATTTCAAATATATCTGCTACATTTGCTCATAATTATAAATATATTCATTAAGTTTGAAAACTTTCACATATACCCACTAAGTATATGTAAAATTTCATTCATATCCATTATGTTAAACATAATTAAAAATTGTCATTATCTATCATATGAAATGTCCAAAATGCCATTTATTATTTAATAATAATAATAATAATAATAATAATCATTCACCTATAATAGAAAACACATGTAATATGAGAGAAAAACTAAACAAAATGAGTTTTAACTATTTGTATATTATAAAAATCATAATAAATGTTAGATTAATCAAGAGTATTTTGGGATTTAAAAATTATTAAATGTTTATAACTATTATAATGGGTATATTTGAAATTTCGCTAATGCTTAGCGAGTATATGTAAAAGTTTTCAAACTTAATGGATATATTTGTAATTAAAAGCAAATATATGGGGTATATTTAAAATTAATCTTAAAAAAATTAATGATTTTTTAATAAGCAGAATCACAGAGATGAAATATCTGCAGATGTCCTTTTTCAACATTTTTGCACAACAGCGTGAGAAAAATGGCAGAGTAAAGAGCGGGAATGCAAATTGGGTTAGGACGACCATTTAGCAAGTCGGCGACAGATCTCCAGCTGGCTTCACGTTCAAACGGCGCGTACGGGCATGAGCCATCGCTCTTCGCCTCGTCGCTCTGGTAGTCGAAAAGGCGGGAGCGACAGGACTCGAGTGACATGTGAAATGGGATATTTCCATTTTTGTCAAGTGTCGGTGAAAATAATTAAAAGATAAGTTTTAATAAGTATTTTATTATAATTAAGCTTTATATCTACTGTTCGGTAATCGACTTGGAAAATATATCAATAATTCTCAAGCTCATTAATTCATCGATCAATAATTATATTTTTACTTATTTATCTTTGCATTCAAATTATTTTTCTTTTGTATTACACTTTAATTATCTTATTTATTTCGTCTTTATCCCTATTATTTTATATTAATTACATAAATTTTAAAATATTTAATATTTCATTTTCTACTCATTCTATATTTTCCACAATTTTTACATTATCAAACAAACCTTTATTCTTTTTTTTATTATTGAAACCTTTATTCCTTTTTAAAATAGTTAATCAATGTTGTTTTTGTGGATTTCATTAGACTCATTTTTTTCATAAATTTAGAAATGTTCATCACACTATATGTTTATAAAAGATATTAAGGGTGTGCTTGACAATGAGTATAAAATATTAAGTTAAAACTTTTTATTATTTACAACTATTATGTTTTTTAATTATTTTTTTATATTTTTTATTCAAATGCTCTGTTTTTCAATCATTTCTATACAATTATCTATGTAACTAACATATCTATTTTAATTTTATCATATTTACTTATCATCATTACTTATATTATATTATATTATTTGATAATTTTAACTTTTTAAATTTTTTCATCACAAATTTTATAAATTCTCGAACACACGACGTGAACTTCAGTATAAAAAGCTAAATAATAATAATAATAATAATCCCGGCAAAATCGTCCTTTTTGTCTCCCACTCATCCTCATCACTTGACAGCTCTTCTCATCAGTCTCTGTTTCTGCGTTTGAAGCTCCCGTCGACGCCTCAGTCTCTCTTTCCGAACTGCAAAACCATTCTCAATCTTAGAAGTGAGAACCGAGAGGGGAGTGGACAGAAAGCATTTCCGACAATCCAAGGAAGGGACTTGCCGTCTCGGAAAATGGCATTCCTTTTCAGAGACAGAGGCGGAGGCGAATGCAACCGGCAATCTGCAAATCCAGTCGCCGCCGTTTCTGATCTAGCGCCTCCTTTCGCCAAGCAAAGCTGCGACCTTTCCGACTCTGAGCTGCGGGAAACCGCGTACGAGATATTAATCGGCGCCTGCGGATCTTCCATCGCAATGCCGTTGCCAGCCAAGCTGGAGAAATCTACGTCGATGTCGCAGCAACCTTCGTCTCCTGGGACGCCGACGGCGGCGAGCAAGATGAGGAGGATGCTGGGATTGACGTTGTCTTCTTCTTTCTCTTCTCCGAATAGCAGCCCGGGGAAGGAGAGCAGTTCGCCGGATTCGAATAGGCCGGCGACGTTCGGAGAGCTGATTAGAGCCCGGATGAGCATCCCGGAGGAGGTGGATTCCCGTGTTAAACGTGCGATGTCGAAGATCGCTGTGGGACTGGTAACGATGCCTGTTGATTAATCGCATTTTATTTCGTGTCTGTGTTTCTCTCCTCTGTTTACTGCTTGATTCGAGTTGTTGAAGTTCTGCTGCATTGAGATATCAGTATGATTACTCTGCGTTGAGCTGAAAATCATGCCTATCACTTCCAGCTTCGATTCCATGAGTGCGCTAAAATTTGGGCTTTCCTCGACCAGGCGGGGCAGGTTAGAGGTTAGATTGGACGACGCATGTAATTATATGCACCTTAAATGATCTGAAGAACAATCTATTTTGCCTGACGACATATATACACCTCAAATGATCTGAAGAACAATTTGTTTTGCCTGAGTTCTTATCTCATGGGGCTGATCTTGATGTTTGCTAGTTTTTGTTTCCCTTCTACTTTTTATTCTTCTTGAATTTCCTTTATTCTGTTACAGCACGGAGGACGCTTTGAATCAATTGTTATGCCACTAGAGTTGCTACAGCAATTAAAGCCTTCCGATTTTCCGACTCCAGAGCAATACGGTTCTTGGCAGATGAGAAATTTAAAGGTTCTCAAGGCAGGACTCGTTGTGCATCCTTTTCAGCCACTAGAAAGTTCTAATTCTGCTTCAAAGCAACTAAAACAAATTATAATAGAAACTTCAAATGGACCAATAGAAAGCGGAGGGAATTCTGAGTCAATGCAAATGCTGCGTAATGCTGTAATGTCTCTTGCTTGCAGGTCACTCGATGGTTTGGTTCCCGAATTATCCCATTGGGCAGATGGATTTCCATTGAATCTTCAACTGTATGAGAAGCTATTAGAAGCGTGCTTGAATTTCAATGGAGAAGCACCAATCATTAATGAGGCAGATGAGCTTTTAGAATTACTAAAGAAGACTTGGGGAGTCCTTGGCATTGATGAAGTGTTTCATGATCTTTTCTTCTCATGGGTGTTGTTCGACCATTTTGTAGCAACAGGCCAAGAAAAAACTAATCTTTTGCTCGAAGCTGAGAAGCATTTGTGTGAGGTTGCAAATAATACCAATGCAATAAAGGATCTGGTCCATTTAGAAATATTCAACTCAATATTGGGCCCTATACTAAGTTGGGTGGAGAAACGCCTTCTTGCATATCATGACATGTTTACTCCTGGCAATGTTGATTCAATGTCAAATATTGTTTCTTTGGGGATTTCAGCTGGAAAGATATTAGAAGACGTATCTCGTACAAAAAATGCACGTAGAAGGAGAGAACAAGTTGATACAGCTCGCAAAAAGATTGAATGTTACATCAAGTCATCGCTCCAAACAGCTTTTGCTCAGGCAAGCAGGAAGCTCACTTTCATCTTTTCACGTTTATATGCTTCTTTACTTGATGGATAGTCACTTGGTATTTTTTTCATTGTTCATATTTGTGTTGAAACTTCCAATAAATTCTGATGTTTAATTTAGGGTGAAAATCGTAGAAATGCTTTGGTGCAGAAATAATCAATGCTTCTAGTGGCAAAACTGTTTTGTCTGTATTTGGGAAGTGATAAAACTTTTGGATAAAAAGTTTTTTGTGTAAAAGTTGTTAAATTGATAGAAAATGATGTGATATGATAGGGATAATGATGAGGTGTAAAGAAAATAAAGTTCAAATAAATAGGTTAGTTGTATGGATAGGTATATAAAAATGATTAAAAAATATGGTAGTTGCATAGAAAGATGTGGAAAAATAATTTTAAAATATAGTAGTTATAGAGAGTAAAACGTTTTGGTTAAAAACAAACATTTAAAAGGGCAACCGCTGATTTTTCGTTTTGTGTTTTATGTTTGGATGTGAGCAATGACTTCATTGAATCATTTCTTTCATTTCTTCAACTTTGATACCAACAGGCTCTCTTGAAAAAATATTAAATAATTATCATCAATAAATCAACTGTCCCGATTATTGGGAAATGTTTTTACAGTTTGTTAACTTATTCTAGTATCAATTTGACAGGAGCAAACACAATGTGAACTGTTCTTTCACTTTGACTCTTGAACTCATTTTCAATTTCTTTAGATGTTGTCCGCTCGAACATTTCTCAATTTTTTCTCTCTTTGGATGTTCAAAGACAGGTAATGGAGAAGACAGCATTGGTTAGGCAATCATCTAAAACCCATTCAATGACTACACCATTTCTTTACCTACTTGCAAACTACATCCGAGAGCTTTCAAATAAGGAGATAGAAGTATTCAGCCCAATATTACGAAAGTGGCACCCTTTAGCTGTGGGTGTTGCTGTTTCTACCCTGCATCGATGCTATGGGAGTGAACTACAGCAATTTATCCAGCGTACCAATGAGTTGACACCTGATACTGCCCAAGTGTTGGAAGCTGCAGACAAGTTGGAGAAGGATCTTGTGCAAATTGCAGTTGAGGATGCAGTCAATAGTGAGGATGGTGGGAAAGCAATAATTCGTGAAATGTCACCTTTTGAGGTTGAATATGCAGCAACCAGTCTTGCCAAATCATGGATAAAAACAAGGGTTAGCAAACTGAAGGAACAAATCGACAAGAACTTGCAGCGAGAGGTATTCTTGTAATCAAATTTTCAATTATTTCATCTACTAACTCATTGTACATTTAATCATGAAATTATATACTTAAGTATTGCATTTCATTTGATGATGAGGACGATGATATAATTTAGTATTACATTCCTCATTGATGTTGAAAATTTGATGTTCCAAAGGATCCAAGATCTGTGAATTAGATGTGTATGGAATAGGATTTCCATTCCCAAGACAGTTTTCTCATTTTTCAATACAATTTCTTATGTTTCCAATACAATTTGTTCCGTTCTCATTACACATCATTGCATTCTCATCCTATTTCTACATCCCATTGAAGCCCCTTGAATCCTTCCAAACAGGACAAACTTGTGCAAAGCCCTGCTCTATTATTTTCTCTTAACAAAGTTTCTTTGTTGTTAAGAATCTTGCATGTGAAAAGCATGATGCAAATGCTCATGGTATCATTTATGCCTTCATTCTTATGCAGCTTAACATTTTGGTTCATTTTGCCTCTGCTGTTACTCATCATTCTTTATTCAATGCCTCACTTCTGATTCTTCGCAATTATATACTACCTGTTTAGTTTGCCTTCAGATGTTTATGAATTGTTCTGACTTTTACAGTCATGGGACTCAGTAGAAAATAAGGAGAAGATTGCTGACTCAGCTGTGGAAGTCTTGAAAATAATAGAGAATACTTTGCAAGCCTTTTTTCAAGTGCCGTCGACAATGCATCAAGCGTTGCTTCCTGACCTAATTATGGGAATGGATCAATGTTTATTGCATTACATACAAAGGGCAAAATCTGGCTGTGGTACGTCCTGCAGATGTTATATATGTCCTACTAATTTTGCAGTTGTGTAGATAGAAAGTCAAAGAGAAGACTTAATTCTAGCAAGATTGGCATATGCTAGAAGCACAATCCCTCTTCAATATGTGGGCTCTACCTTGTAAATCTTTGGTTGTGAAATTGGGTGTTTCACTTATTTTTTTAGTTGCATATGTCAAATGTTGATCATTGCTTCTTTTCACCATCTGTTTATTACAAAAATTTTGGTGGTTTACTCGTGAGAGTTAACTAATTATTTACAAGCATTGAATTGATCAGGTCAACATATTAGATGGCATGCTGTTTCTGTAAGTGGGTTACAGTTTACTTTTGATAGTTGAATTGTTCTTTTACAAGCACATTCAAATGGAGTAGCCCACATGTCAGATGAGGTGCTGACTAACTGGCAAAACCAATGATCAGTACACTTGGGTAGATAGGACTAGCAATGATCATTTCTGAAATGCATTTGACATTTTTTTTTTCTGGGTTTGTAGGAACTCAAAGCACCTTCATTCCCGCAATCCCAGCATTGACTAGATGTGAACCCGAGTTAAGGCCTCAGAATGTGATTAAAAAGAAAGATAATTTGCATGGATCTCATGAAGTCAGAACAGAAGCTGAGACATTGAAAAGTAGCAACTCCTTCAGACTATCTCGGCTTTGCATCTGCATAAGCACATTTATCCACATACATATGGTACTGGAGATGTTAGAGGAAAGGATCATCTCATATCTTAGAAATCTAAAATATTCAGTTACAGAGGCTGCAGAGGGGTCACAAAACAGATTTTGTAAATCCTTCGCTGCTTGCCAAGAAGGGATTGAAAATCTTTGTGAGATGATTGCATACAAGGTTGTCTTTCATGACCTACGTCACGTTCTTTGGGACAGATTGTATGTTGGTAATGTGGCATCCTCAAGGATTGATTCATTTCGTAGGGAGCTTGATGCAAATCTAGTTATGATCTCTTCCAAAGTTCATAACCAAGCACGCAAGCATGTCATTATCGCAATTATGAAAGCTTCATTTCATGGATTCTTATTGGTGCTTCTTGCTGGTGGCCCCTCTCGTGCTTTCTCTTGTGAGGATTGTGACATTATAGAGGATGACTTTACAACTCTTAAAGAATTCTACTTGGGCAATGAAGAAGGCTTGTCAGAAGATCTAGTAGATGAGGCTGCAGCCTCTGTGAGGTGCGTGCTACCGCTCTTTCGACTAGAAACTGATATGCTAATTGAACTGTTTAGATGTGAAATTGTTAAGGTTTATGGCCATGGTGCTAAAACAAAGCTTCCATTGCCAGCAACACCAACCAAATGGAAACCAGATGAGCCAAACACAATTTTGCGTGTCTTGTGTTATCGAAATGATGAAACAGCTTCCAAGTTTCTTAAGAAGACTTATAATTTGCCAAAGAAGCTATGACACTTTCAAGTAGTTCTAGCACATGTATCAACATGTTATGTTTTCTGCTATTTAAATATCAGTTTGATAAAACTTCATTTGAAGTTCATTAAAAAGTTATGGAATGTGGAATTCTTTAGGCAGTAGCATTTCAATTGCTAAAAACTTACCAATTACATTTGAAAAATTTCTTGATAGAATTTACTCTAAGCAATTCTAACCAAAGGAGTGCCTCCATTAGAAATTTTGTACATAAGATAACTACATTAGATGCACTTTGGTGTATGGGTGCAACTTAAACAGGTTGACCTATTAACTCGTTTGTCCAACCTGGTTTAAAACGGATTAAGGTTAGCTTTTACTAACCTGCCAATTCGATTAGTGATTTGTTTAACCCATTTATTTTAAATAAATGGTCATAAATTGAGAGTTACAAATCCGTCAACTCATATAGTGATTTGTTCAACCTGCCCAACCCGCCAACTCACCGACAACTTTTTACTGTAGTATATAAATTGAAATTTTGAATGTTTAAATTTTTTATATTGATGCATAATTGTTGTTGTCACTTATTAGGTGTTTATTGAAATGTTGAGATTTGGGCTCTGTAGAGTGGTTTGAAAATCAAATGGCGCAGCATTTTTGGATAAGTTTGGATTTCACGCTTTTACTTTTATTCATTAGTTGAAGTGAGAAAATTTCAGATGAAATCAAAAGTTAGGCTAAAACCCATTAAAAGTGAAAGGAAATACACGCTTTCTACTTTCAAAACTCATGGTCAAATAGGCCCTTAGACCATGTGTAATTTTTTATGATTATCAAGCTATTAAAATTTTAACCCTTAATTTATTTTATATCACTTTGTTGTTAATATATCAGTTGTCTTACGACTTGTTTATGCCCTCATATAGACAGATCTGTTAACAAACAGTCAACCTGTTTAAGCGGGTTATAAATGAATTAGATTTGAGGTTTTTTAAATGGATTCATAAATAAGTTAGATTTGAGATTTAATAAGTGGATTAAAATTAGGATTAGGTTTCAACCCGTCTAACCCGTTCCAGTTGCACTCCTAAGTTTAGTGCATGGGAAATACTAACTATCATGGGAAATAGTAACTATCATTTTCCTTCAGTTGGCCGAGTTTCATTAACAAGTCAGTGTGAGAAAACAAAAGGTTTTATTGAAAGATTACATGGACAAATCAAAGAGGCAAGGGAGCACTCTTCAAGAGTTTTAACATGGCGATGCAGTGGGTTATTCGTCTCCAGAGTTTGGATAGAGAGACGGTGGGCTGTCTTTTCCCTTTTTTGGACATTGTCTGGATACCTTGAAGGTTTGCCGCCTTTATCTACGAATAAGAGTGAGGACGCACGCGAACAAGGTAGTCAAAAAATTTCTTCTCTTGCTTTTGCTATGAGGGGCGGAATGTTTCAAGTCTAATGTTCTTCCTCCATATAGAGAATTTTGTAAGCCTAAAAGAGTAAAACAGAGATGAAATCTTCAACCTTTTTTGAGTGAATATTCGGAACTATCCCTCCAAAATGGCAATTATAAACATCAAAATCTTCCACACAATGGATGTGAGACCAAGTGATATGAATTTTGATCTTTTATGAACAGTAGTTAATAGGGGCTACTTTCGATCACATATAATGACCGTTCGATCCGGTGAGTTTAACATCCACCATTAGATGCAATTTTTGAAAGGGGCGCTGACAGGGCAGTTAATATGGTGGAAATTTTGCAAAGGGTTCCCTGTTAGGCTGCGATTTAGCTCGCTTCTCCTCTCACATGGCGACTTCCTCTCTCCTCTCCCTCCACATCTCACCTCTCTACTCTCTCTTACAGATTTCTCCTCTCTTAGATTTCTCACTCTAGCATTTTGCCCCAAGTCCTAGGTAGGAACTTGTAGAAGAAGAGCACTAATATAGTTGCTAGTCTAGCTTCTCAATTTCTTTTTTTTTTTCCCTCGAAAGAGTAAAGGCTGAAGCAATCTTGCAAAAATTTTGGGTTTTTTCTGTTGCTTGGTTATTTTTCTTGAAATTAGTGTGTAGCGTTACATGAATTTGAAAATTGATTTTCAATCTCCCTGACTTGGAAGTGATGACCGGAGTAATCCTGTCTATCAAAAGACGATCTCAGCCTGGATGATACAAAAGTGGGAGTACTCAAGGGAATTCTCTTCGTTTATGGTAAAAAGGTGGGAGTAATCAAGGGAATTCTCTTCGTTTATTGTAAAGGGGCTCACCGGGCTGGTTTTTCTCAGCCCGGTCCGGTCTGGTCTGGTACTAGTAAAAATCTGGTTTTGGGTTTTTGAAAAAGTACTTAGTTCTTATGGGTGCTGGATCTGACCTGGTCTGGAACTGATTAGTACTCTTATCGGTGCTGGGTTTAACCTGGCCTGGAACTGATTAGTACTGGGTTCGGGAAAACCCGGTCCGGAACTGCATGCATAACATAAGGCAAAAAAAAAGAAGGATGGAATCCTTCTAAGATTGTTGCAATTCTAATTCTGTTGTTTTCTGAATTCACTTGTTAAAAATTTGTTCTCTAATTATTTTCTTTGATTAACCGGTGATATTCAAGATTTTTTAAAGCCTAAAGCGTCAGAACTCGCAATATGATAAAACTTATAATTGTTTATAAAACTCTCATGTGCAGATATGTTTATAATACATATTAACTATTTAAAAATAATTTTAAAATGCAGAATCGGAAATTCTTTATCAATTTTGTTATTATAAATCACTAGTTATCACCAATTATTTCTCATTGCTATTTAAAACTTATAGTTATTTCGTTGCATGTTGTTTGAATTTTCTCTTTTCTATTTATAATTATTATTTTCTAATCTTTTATTTTAACCCGATCCAAACCCACTCTGACTTGAATCGAACTTGAATAATTAGAATTTGTTATTGCGTCTAACCTGGTCCTAAGAATATAGGATTATGTAAGGGTTCAGTTTAGGTTGGGTAAAACCTGCCCCATATACACCCTTGATGAGAATTCAATCGAATGGAAAAAAAAATTACCATTTTTCGTTTTTACTTTTTCATACTCGCCATTTTAAATTTATTGTAAAAACGTTCTGTATATAATTATTTTAAAATTTATTGTAGAAATATTTTCCATATAACTATTTTAAAATTTATTTTTGAAATGTTCTTCATGTAATTATTTTAAATTTTATATTGCGAAAACTTCTCCATATAATTATTTTTAAATTTATATTTTTATGAATTAAATTGAAAAAAACTCATGGAACATAGCTTGGTAGCGGGTTCGACATGGCCCTAATTGTACATGATCAAAATAGGTACCGAGTCCAAGTGAGATAAAACTTACCAGGTGTGCATCGTAAAGTTCCTCCAATAGACACCGAAACAACAAATTTAACTTCAAAACCTGTTAATGTTGGTAGGAACGAAAGGTATTTGGTTCCATGCATAATCTCTTGCCTACTATGATTGCACATTGGGCCGATTTTGCCCAATTCGGAACACTTTTGACCCGTAAAATACTCAATTTCTTGGAAAAAAAAATACCCAGTTTAACTTGACACTGAACATGAAAGTGAAAACGAGCTCCATAACGAAGCCATTTATAAAAGAAAGTAATAATACATAATGGAAAATTTTATATATTTGAATGTGCTATTAATATTCAAAAGTGGAAACAAGTTCCTTAAGATTTACTAATTTAAGATTACATCAATAGAATTTATTTTAGTGTGAATAAATTTATCTTTCATAAAACATATATTAAATAAATTAAACATATGCAATAAATATTTTTCAATAAGTTAGTCTAAAGACTCATTTATATCAAATCTATATATTAATTATTATAAGAGATAATTTAACAATTAAATTAGAGAATAACTAATTATAAATAATTTTAAAATTTTAAAAGAATAAGAATAAAATTAATTGTAGGTGCAATCTAATAAATTAACTTAAAAAATTAGATCATTTCAGAACCTAAAATGGCTAATCTTTGAATTTTTTAAATTCTACTTTTAACTCGGTCTGGCCTGATCCTAACCTGGCCGTGATCCGTTTTAATCCGGACTTAAATTGTTGAGACAAGGTTTGGTAATGGGTTTAACCCGGACCCGAATTCAACATACACGGTTGACGATGGTACCGGATCCGAGCCGGGTAAAAAACGCCCATTGTGCACCACTAGCTTATAGCCTCATGGGTTTCGTAGTCGCTAGAAGAACCTCTAATTGGACAGGCCGTCGCTTGGCCGTCAACTTCGCCATTACCATCCTCTTCATGGGCGCATTGATGAGGGGCCTCGACCCCAACTACGCCTTCCTCATGGCCAACCACTTTGTGGCGGCAATCAACGTCGACTACAACCTCAAGATCACCGTCGTCTACATCACCCAGGTGACGCCGGCATCCATTAGAGGCTTTCTCAAATAACTCCTTGAAATTTTCATAAACTTTGGGACCCTACTGGGCTACGTGTCCAACTATGCCTCTGCAAGGCTGCCCAAGCACTGCAATCGGCGAGTAATCCTGGGGATTGGAGTCGTGCCCTTCATCCTTCTTGGACCAGCTGCTTTGCTGATGCCCGAATCCTCGCGTTGGCTCATCATGCAAGGGAGGCTCACCGATGCTAGACATGTGCTCCTTGACTTTCGACAACAAGGAAGAAGCAAAGCTACGACTGGCCGAGATCAAGCATGCAGCAGGAATCTTGAGGACTGCAACGACAACATCGTCGCATTGTCAAAGCGCAGCCGAGGGGAGGGCATGTGGAGGAAGCTCCTAGTCTGTCGTCCCTGTCCATGCTTAGAATCCTCATCATCGTGCTAGGCATCCATTTCTTCCAGCAGGCTTTGGAGGTCAACATGGTGGTGCTCTTCGCGCTGCGGATCTGCTAGAAAGCTGGCATCAAGACAAAGAATGGTCTTCTGGGGGCGACGATGGCAGTGGGATTCCTGAAGATGTTCTTCATTTTCATTGCCACGTTCTTCCTTCACAGGGTGGAGAGAGGAGAGAGAGTAAGTGAGAGGGAGAGGAGAAGGGGGAAGTCGCCGTGGGAGACAAGTCGTGCAACAGGGTTGGGCGTAAAATTTTTGAGAGTAATAAATCGATTATCTACACATGCATTCTAAAAATAAAAAAAATTTCATCTGATGGCCAATCTCTCCCCTGCCCGATCAAATGGCTGAAAACGGTGGTTGAAAACAGCCCCTGAAACGACTGATTGTAAAAGATCAAAATTCAATTAATATATAAAAATGAACGAATTGTCAGCTTCGACATGGACCCCACCTTAGCGCCTGTTGGGCCTGTTCTCTGCCCACAATTGTGGGAAGTATCCACCCATCGAGAATCCGTTCGGCTAGAATCTTGAAAACGTGCTGCTGCTGTGATTTAAAACATTGACCTTCCCTTTATCACTGAATTCGTAGTCCACACCGGACAAACTCGAGCCCGTTGTGCCATGAGACCAAACAGGCCCCTAGGCCCTAGCACTGATTAGCTATGGCCGAGTTCGAAAATTCTCCATTAGATTTGGTTCGCGCATAAATAAAATATAAAACTAGAGGAGAGAGAGAGAGAGAGTACGAGGAAAATTTAAGGAAATATCTTATTGAACCGAACTTGATAGACGAAGCAATCTTATTGAATGAAAACAAATTATTTGGAGGTTGTATTGAATGAAGCCAGAATAATAGTAAGTAATGAAAAAAAAAAAAATAGAATTGTCAGGTAATATATTTTAATCCTTGTGCTTCTAACTATCATATCCTATCCTCTAGTCCATCCGACGAGGGCTTGACCGGAAGAAGGACAAAAAAATGCAGTAGCCCTTTTTCACCCCTTCCTCGGGCTTGTCATCGACAGGATGACAAAATGCATTGATTTTGGGTTTCAAAATGCTCTTGAATGTGCCTTCCCATTCTAACGTCTGTTCTCTCATGACGGATGATGCTAGCCCTAATCCCCCGCAATATTTCCCGAAATCCAAGCCTTTATGAGTAGGATCTGGATTCCATAGCCCTTTAGCAGACGAAGCCAGCCCGCATAATATTCTAGTGACCTGGCTTACCATTAGCGACGTACTTGGGGCCGGGAACAGCTTAGATCAAATCATCATCTGAGGAAGCCTATGAACTTTGGACTTTCTCCCTGCATGCTCCCGGGCGCATACACTTTTTATTTTTATTTTTTTGAATTTTTTTTTAATAAAATTATTAGCCAAAGTGTATTTAATCTGTGTAAATTTTTACCATTTTTGGAGTATTTTACATATTTATTTTTTATTTTTGAAAATCGGTGTCATTTTAGGTAATTTTAAAATGGTAAAAATTAATATATACATTAAACACACTTGGGCTAACAAGTTTATAAAAAAAATTTCAAAAAAAAAAATAAGTGTATGCGTCCGGAAGCATGCAGCATGTGATGCAAGGAGCATAGAATTGAAGTCCATGAACTTTGGGGGGTCCAATTATTTCTGTAGACCAGAGGGCAGGCAATATTCGCAGTTGACCACCCTTCTCTGGCAAAGGCTCAGTTACCATTCAGAAATTTTTTTTGGGCGGGGGGAAGAGAACATTAACCAGCCAGAAAAAATAAGACGTATTTAAGCACCCTCCAGCTCTTGTCAGCCAATTAACAAGTAAAAATGCAACAAAAGTAAACTGAAATTCCAGAACACCGATGTTCCACCTCCCTTGTTAAATTCCTGTCAAGGCATGCAAACTTTCCTTGATCTCTTTCGAAATCTGATGTCTGCTTTCCTGTTGAGGACATCCTTCACATGAAAACTACACAAGCGTTCATTTGTACAAAAGTTCTTGCACTGCTGATAATGGAAACCGGGTGTCACATGATGCATCTAGAAACACTATAGTAGTCGATGCTACCAACCTATTCTCGGATTTCTCCATTTCTTGTATTAAAAGAATTCAAACGAAACTACCTCTCCCTTAAATAATATTGTAACTCATCAAAAAAGGGTAGAGAAATACAAGATGAAAAGAAGAGACTACAAAAATCCTTACTTCATTTGTATCTGTCAGGGGCAACTGGAAATTTTGGCCACTGCAACCCCTCATTAGGGATTCACATGGTGAAAGCAACTCACCTAGGAAGATCGTCTCAGAGACTTGGAGCGAATTTCTCAATGCCATGGATTTTTCCTCTTTCCACTCCCCTTCTGACCAGTTGATGTGCTTGTTTTTGAACCCTGCAGAACATGGAAGAACAAAATTACAATTACTTCCTTGACCCATAATAAATTGCAGAGTACAGTTGCGTTTAAGCATTCATCATACTTTCAATTTCTTCATCTTTCCTCGGATCCTATTTTTTGGGGATTTCAACTTGTAAATCCGCACCATCCAATGATGTGTTGTAAAAACCTGGTTCATTAAAAGAAAAATCAAGAAATCATGTCAATGGGTCAATGAACCAAGAAAATTCCAGACATGGAAACTAATAACTCAGAGCCCACATGGGCACAGTACAGAAAGCACTAAATGGACAAGTGCAATTTGATAGTCCACAGTAGAATGTCTTTGTTGGAAATAAGAGCTCCATTATAGTTTCAACAAAATTTTGGGGTCAATGTTGAAGACAATTTTAAGCACAATAAAACAAAACATAAAAAAAAAAAGAAGGAAAACAAGAGAGAAGAAAATCATAGATGTCATCCATGTCAAATACTAGAAACATTTACATAATAAATTGCTAGTGATCTCACCTCCTCAAAATGTGTTAACTTGAAGTGCTTTTTCCCAATTTCTGTCCTCCGCACTCGATCGAAGCCTTTTCCATCCGTCTCAACAAATCTTCAAAGCAAAAGAAAAGGGGGCAAAACAGGATAAGAACCCACAATGCATCTCTGAGCAAGTCTTAGGAAGATGTGCAGAAAAATTGTGCAGACCTGTAATACGAGAGCTTGTACATGAGACAATTCAACATTGTTGGAGTAGCCTGAGAATCAATACGATACTGACCATCTCTCTGTTACAAGGATTAAACTCCAATGTCATAAGTAGCTCTGTTAAGATAGTTACAAATTCGCTGAAACATCGGTAACCATCCCAGTACAAAATTCACTTGATGAACCCTTGCTTGAAAAAAAATCATTATTATAGATATAGTGGACAGCCTATCAACTCACTAGGTAATCTGGTTCCTTAATGTGAGGAAATACACCCCCTCCAATGCGAACCATCCACAGGAACTTATTTATATCATCACTTGGGTAGCCCACAAGACCTGAAAACCACAATAAACTTTCTTTAGGATCAGGGTTAGTTGTCACATAAGTTGTGAAAAACATAGTTTTAAAAAGAAACCAACCTCCAAAAACAACAAGGACATATTTTACGTCCAAGGAATTGAAAATTTCCCATGCTGGTTTCTCTGGAGAAGACATGGCTGTACCAACAGTCGCAATATGCGTGTTGTTCCATGTATTATTGTCTACTATCACAGTTCTGTTGGCCATTGCGGTTGTTTGATAACCATAATCCCACCATGATGCAACCTGTAACAAATATTTGGTAAATGTTTTCACACCAGTTTGGTTAAACATTGTGAGCATATCAGATCAGTTAAGACTCTCTAAGCTATTGAGAAAGTAGCAAATCATAGTCTATGAGATAAACTAAACTCCATTTGGATGTATTGTTTTCTTGAAATGGAATTTGGCACAGATAGGTCTTTGGACATGAACATGTTTATAGTTGAATCTCTTCTAGTTATTGTTTAGACATATTGTACACGGTTTCTTTCCTTTGAATAACTTACGCTCATTAAGATAACCAAAATCAGGGATCGTTTGGGAATGTAAAAGTTTGTGGAATTTTGGGATGGGGTGGGAGTGGGAAAGGGAATATTTTGAGAATTGTATGATTGATATAAAATGATAGAGGTAAAGTTGGAATAAATAGGGTAATTGAAAGGAAAAATGATAAGAATATAGGGGTGAAGTTAAAAAATTAGGGTTGTTGGACTGTTAAATTATTTGTAGGATAATGTGTACATCATAGTTTCTCATCCCACCCCACACTGCCTCATTACCAAACAACCTCTTAACCTTACCATTGACATATGGGAATGGCTCATATAAGACAAAGCAGCTATAAACATTCCTATGCAATGAAGTAGTTCCATTGATTCATGGGTTTTCTTCCACAAATAGTGTCCCATGTAAGGGGTAAAAGTTGCATGTACAATTACGTGGCCAGCCTGATGAATGGATTTGTTTCAGCTTATGCAGAATAGTTAACCACCTGAACTTGATTTGCTCATTAGTCAACAATATAGGTTTGTTTCTGGAATATTTATAAATTATAACAACCATGTTTGCAAACTGAACCTGCACATAGTCTCTTACCTAGATGTTTGTTTCTAGAATATTTATAAATTATAACAACCATCTTTGCAAACCAAACCTGTCTCTTACCCATATACAGCTATAGTAATTCATGAAAAACCCATCCTAATAGTTCGTCATGACAGATACTCCCTTAAGGCATCTTGTCATCTACAATTTTCCAAAATATCTCAAATGAAACAGCAAGATGCATTAAAGGAAGAGAATAGCGATAATGGAGATGTTAAGATGGATGCATTATATAAAAGAATAGAAGTAGAATTGAAATAATTCCAGATTGAAAAATCAATAGATGAGAAGGCGAGAAAAGTAGATTTGGATGATTTTGTCATGTGTGATGAAGACCAAGAATTGCTCTGGTTAGCAGAAGTGCGTGCATCCTAAAGGCCGTAAAAAAAAAAAAGTAAAACAAAAAAAAGAACATTGTCAGAGGTCATTAGAAAAGAGATAAAAAACAATTAAATTACTGATGGCATGGGTGAAGATCAATAGGAATGATACAGGATTACTTATTTACATGCAAAAAAGAAGGGGCATTCTTCTACGCAATTGGTTGTAAAATATGACCACTTTGATTTTTTTTTATTTTTTTAATCATATTTTCATTTTTTTTAAGATTCAAGCCATGCATAATGTTCTCTTCCAATGATAATTGTATGGTATAGAAAATTATTTCAATTAAATGTATAAATAATCCACAACAAGTGTAAACGCACAAGGTTCTTGCTTGTTATATTTTTAAGATTATTCATTATAGAAGTTTCCAATTCATTTGGTCCTTTATGTGTAGGGTGTGTTTGTTTTCACAAAAAGCTTTTTATTCTCTACAACTACCCTACTTTTTAATTATTTCTTCACATCTTCTGTACAACAATTCTACTTTTTAATCATTTCTATACAGTTACCTATACAACTAGCTTATCTATTCTAACTTTATTCTCTTTAATCATCATCATTACCCCAATTATATCGTATCATTTTTTTTCATTTCAAAAATTTTTACACCAAAAACTTTTCATCTGAGGGTGTGTTTGGTAAGTGATACAACTACTCTACTTTGTAATTATTTTTTCATATCTTCTGTACAACAATTCTGCTTCTTAATCATTTCTACATAACCACCTATACAATTAACCTATTTATTCTAACTTTATTCTTTGTACTCGCCATCATTACCCCGATCATATCACATCATTTTTTTTATTTCAAAAATTTATATACTAAAAGCTTTTTATCTGAGAGTGTGTTTGGTAAATGATAAAATTTTTGGATAAAAAGTTTTTAATGTAAAAGTTATTAAATTAGTAGAAAATGATTTGAAGTAATAGGGGTAATGATGAGGTGTGAAGAGAAAAAGTTAAAATAGATAGGTTAGTTGTATGGATAGTTGGATAAAAATAATTTAAAAATAGGGTAATTGTATAGGAATATGTAAAAAAATAGTTTTAAAATAGGGTAGTTGTGGAGATTGAAAATTTTTTATTAAAAACAAACGTGCCCCCAAAAGTTTATCACCTCCCAATCACGTCCATAGGCCAAATAAATAGTTTTCAACATAATGAATGAATTGGATGTTCAAAAAATCAAGTGGTTATATTTTACAACCAATGCATAAAAGAATTTTCCGAAAAAGAATATGGTAATAAATTAAAAACAACAATAGGTCCAAATACCACTCAACAAAAGTAATGACTTTAAAACAAAGTGCTTTAAGGGCTTCATCCTACAGTTCTTCCCAAATAAATTTGACAGTTCAGGGAACAAAAATTTTGAATTAATCAAGTTTTCAGTTAGAACAGGTTTGCATAGGCTCTCAAATTAGCAGCACTGACAATATTAAGAACATTAAGACATGATTACATCGAGAATTATGGCTGTAGAAGTAACTGCCAAGCCATCCACTGTTCAATAAATAGATGACCCTTCACAAGGCATCAAGGTTACCACAAAATCATGTGTGCATTTATCCTTGTCACTGAAAATATACGGTTGCACAGCCAAAATATGCAAGAAAAAGAATTAAGAAAGAATCACCTTATCATCAACTTCAGTATTATGGCGCAGCCAGGCATAAGCTTCTCGGAAGTCATCAAAGACATGCAATCCATCATGTGAATAAGATGTTAACACAATAGAAGGTGCTGAATAAGCTTCTGCAGCCGCCCAGACACTATGAACCTATGATAAAAAGTGACAGTGGATACTGAGAAGTGTATTTCATAATCAGCACAAGACCACTTCTTATGAATGAAACAAATAATCACCAGCCAATTAATTTGCTTCTTTGAAGATATCAGAGAGATTACGTATGCATACGTTGTCATCATCTTTAGAAGGTAAGATAATATCAATAATTTGCATTTGCCTAGGAGTTTTCATACACTTCTGAAAAATTAGTAATGCTAATTTCAATATGCTCAATAGTATTAGATGAGTACTATAAAAAAATAGTATTAGATGAGTGAATTAAATACCTAGTTTTTTTGGGAAAAAGGGCTTTTAAGACCCCTCAATGGTGCTATGTTTTTTATATCCAAGCTGGGTCTTAAAACATGTTTTGATGTACAGAACATACTGAATGATTACAAGTAGTGTACTTCACTGAAACAGGTTATCGGAATGAAACTTTTTCGAATGAAAAAAGTTCCCAGATCTATGAGAAAAGATTATTGGAATCCTTGTAAAGAATTTTTTTTTTTTTTACTCAGTGAAATGACGGAAGAAAGGGAGCAGAAAAGACCAATTGGCCACATAGGATAACAGATATTAAGTATCAAAGTTGAGGGACTTCACATATAAGAACTATGAGTAAACATATTGAAGAATCAGTGAGGATTGTCCATCTTCATACTCAAGGTTATATCTAATCCATTTATAATATTCATCCATGTGTATTTATTCATGATGCAAAGATTGACATATATTAGCAACTTTATAGGTGATATATTTATTTTCGAATTTTAACCATTATATATTCACTTCGACAATGATTTGAATTTTTTAAATATAAAAGTTTCCACTCAAGGTGAATTTTTGTACCGCAAATGAATACACATGGATGCATATTATAAATGGATTCAATTTAATAAAAACATCATTCAGGATAAAAAAATCAACTGGTTGATCATACCATGCAACTAGTTGCATGTGATCACTGGCCATGGTAGAACAAATAGACATACCACATAGAAGGCACCCAACATAACGAGCAGAAGAAGAGAAACAACAGAAGCCTCCAAAGGCAAAACAAGAAGCTTTTTCTCCTTTTTGGACTTAATTGAAGCTTTTTCCACATTTTCCTTTTCCTTCTTCTTGTTCTTTTTCGCTGGCTTTTCCTTAACATTATCTTCAGTTTTTTCACTTGTTGATGACTTGTCGGCTATTCCTACATCATTTTGAGGGGCAACATTTCCACGAGAAGTATCCCCTGCCTTAAAAAGGACAAATACTTGAATATCAGTAAAGATGCTAACTACCATAACATGTCAACAAACGAATTGTACAGAATCATAAATATTAGTTGAGAACTTACACCAGAGAGATTGGAAAACACTCCAGGCAACTGAAACTTAACAGACCGTGTAAGAACATCAAAAGCCTCTGAAAGAGCAATTCCTGACATAATGCAAGCTGCTGGAGCTAATACAAGCATGAGGCGCACCTGGAAAACAATATGTCAAAAATATTGCAGTAAAAGAACAACCAGAATGCTGATTCAAAATGCACGAGACATCTCACCATGACACCAGAGAAATACACAGAAGTTGCTATATAAAGGACCACAAAGGAGCTTGCATCTGTCAGGGGTAGAAAGCATGCCTGCCAAGATTTTCACGAACACGCTGTCATCTAAACAAAGTAATTGCAGTATGTAGGAAATGCATAATTTCAAAAATTTGAAGCCACTATTCAAGCCACAGTTATGAAATTAAGAAGATGATAGTTTTGCAAACAATAGCCATCAAGAAGGTTGCACATCATAGATTTGGTAACTCTTTTACAAAACATTAATTGAAGCCATAACAGCTGTTAGGAAAAGCCAAAATTTTTGCCATGACTGAAACTCTCCTTAATCCTTATAGTTCATTTTCAAGTGATTGATAAGGTTACACGCAAATGCTTAGAAGCATTTATTTTTTATATAAAAAAAAAATTTTAAAGTCTTCTTAATTTTCAACTGTCATTTAAAGTTATACAGCTAAATTTCCTAAAAAAGATACATTTTGGTCAAAGATGTACAGAAGCTTCTCTTTTCTGTATTGGTGAATTTAGCATTTACTTATCCATAACTCGCCCAATTTCTCAATCATTACTATTATTTTCCAACAAAAGCCTATTGATTCTTTCATCAATTTATGACTGTCATTGTCATTATACTTCTTACATCATCAAATCCTCTTCTATAGCTCTTTTCCACCTTGTTTACATCAAACTAAACACACATGGCAGAACTAAATAGGTACCTCTGTTATCAACGACCGACCCAAGTAACTCAAAATATAAAAGATTCCAAAGAAGAATCAAAGAGAAATCCAACAGGTCACACTGCCAAGTTTGGTGGTTTTATGAGCTCTCTGTTGCCTTACTATAGAACTCAATTGTTCCCCACTGTCCAACAGCAGGTTGTGACAAGGTGTACACTCCACATGTATGCATTCTGGAAATTCTCATCACTCTCAATAGAGGACAATTTCTTATTCAGAGGTATCAGAACCTAATGAGAGAACTTACAATACTTTCAAATCAGTCGACCTTATGAATAATAACGAATGCTGGTCAGCTGTCAGATTTACTAGAGAGTCTATCCAGCGAAGAGTGCCCGGCAGTGGGTTATTCATTTTACAATTCCAGGTAGCTCTACCATGTCTAAAGAGAGGGATTTTTCATATTCCGGTTCTTCTAACTATGCAGATCTGCTTTTTAACCTATGAGTTTCACATATTTGTTTTTCAAATCTTGTAACTTTGCCTCCTTTGCATTTTAAACCCTGCCATTAATGCATGCCAGTAAACGAATGGAAAATTTTTCATTAGTTGTCTTACAATTTTTTTAATGACAATATTGCCCTTGAAGGAGTTGACTCATGAAAATTCATGAGTTGACTCGTGTTCATGATTTGACTCAACTAAGGTATATAAATTGTCTTAACCGCATATACGAGTCATAAGGAACTTTAGACTTTTCACTTGTATAACAATAGCCATTAGTTTGATACTTTGACAGTAGGGTCTAAAATGCAAAGATGACAAACTTACAACATTTAAAAAGCAAATACACGAAAGTCATAGATTAAAAAGCAAATACGCATAATTAAAGCGACAAACATGCAAAAAACCCTAAAGAGAGCTAAACTTAAATGTACAAATTTATAAATAAAATTCCTTCTATGTGGTGATAGTTACAAGTAATAAGCAAACACTATTTAGAGAACAACTAAACACTATTTAGAGAAGGATTACTAAATTTTTGTTATTTTTCTTTCATAAGGAGGCAATGGAAAATTTCCTAGTACTGAGGCATTAAAGAAGGCAATGGCACTTGAATACAAATAGACAGGCTGCTTATGGAACTTTTGGTAGGTATACTGGGAGTCTGGGAATCCAATTCTTTGGCTTGGGATATAATCATAAAGAAATAAGAATCACCAAGCTAACTACTCCGTCAAAAATCAAATTCGATAAGTAGAAATTTATACTTACAATAATGCCTGCTGGAACCAAGAATGCCAAAACATTGATGTCCATAAAATAAGATGGCCAAGTTGGTGGCTGATGTTCACTAACGCTAGCAATTATTGGAATATACTTGCTTGCATATGTTCTGTTTCAAGACCAAATAAGAAAAGGGTCAGAATGCTATATGAAAATAAGCCATCTACATACAATTTCATCATCATTGAAGCCTCATCCTAATTAATTGGTTTTCAACAAAAGCACAAATTCAAAGGGGAAACCCAAACTTCATGTTGAGAAAGGGCTAAGAGAAAATGAGACAAATGCCATATTAGACCGGGTAAAACAGAATGCACTCATCATAGCAGTAAATCCCTGGAGGCTGATTAAAATCTATTCCAAGAGCTGTCTCATGTCATGATACAAAGGAGATACCCTAGCAGTGTACGTCACATACAAAGATATTATCGTCGATAAAAAGAACATTTCCGAAGCCCACACTGGCTGATAATCATGCTCTCAGTCATCAAAAACCTACCCCACTTAGCTGGGGTTGGCCACACAAAATCATCCATGACATTCAAAAACATAATAAGCCACCCCCAATTAGGTAAATCAAAGCCCCTTGACTACTCGCTCTTTCTGTTCACATCTTCTCAGGGTTTCACACTGACAATCTGGATAACTCATCAGCAAATCATCTCTCTGAAACAAAATTAAGTTTGCAGATCGACTTTATGTACTTTCACAGATGGGTTTGAATTTTGATTTCACAAGGTCTTCATAAGTTGCTTTGACTTCTTAAGAACAGAGTCACAGTCTTTTTGAAAATGACTTCTAAGCATTTTGTTAACGTTATGTGTACTCCAGAAATTGTTCTTTATGACACAAGTTTGATGACACAGATCTACAACTAGGAACAGAAAATTTCAACAAGAAGCTGAACAGGCAACTAATATAAAACTATCAGTTCTCAACATGCTAAGGCTCCGGTATAGATACTTACGGGTCCAGAAGACTCAAACTGCGACCACTCCATCCTTTTGTTGGGCTTGAAGCAACCAATGCTATAAGCACTGCTATCACAGCACAACACACAGCCCTGAAAGCAAAAATTCAGTTGGTATTCAACACGATTTATCAAAAGCACATTGTTTTATATCTCTATCAAAATTATCTAAAAGAATAAGAGAAACCTAACAAATCCTTTATACTACCATCACAGACAAGCACAACAATACACCTCCGGTAACTCTTGATAAATAGAAAACAGCACCATTCCAATGAAATGCCAGCACAAATGCTCTAGAACCCCTAGAGATGCACTACAGAAATACTAATATTTTTTTCTTTCTTTAGAAGGAAGATATTGAAGCTTACAAGCCAACAGTCACCACAAGAGTCACAGCCACCTTAAACATTTGTGGTGAGAGAATTCCTTTGATGTAATATGCAAGGGCCACCACATGAATGATAATAAAAACCTGCAATTAGCAAGAGAAAACACTATAATCTTAAAAAAATCAGATGGCTACAGTAAACTATGAACAACACCAAAAACACATCAAGATATAAACATGTGAGACAATGAAATTGCAAAAATAACAATTATATTGTTTATTGTTTTTGATGTACAAACCAAAAATGATGCAAAATGTTCTGATGTCATCACTGCATTAAAACCCACAACAGGCACCAAGGCAGCAAGAAGAGTTCCCAACACAACCTGGGGCAAAAAGAAAAAAGTAACAGAAATTGTTCATAGAGAAGAATTCTCTCTCAGACAAATAAGACATTCACAAGGACACTACAAGGATCTTTTCAATGCCAGTGACATTTCTTTTTCTCTCATTTATATTCCCCTGTTTTTCATTTTTTCTAGTTCCATTGGTGAGTTGGGGTTCAATTGGAAAAGATACTTACAAGAGGAGCATAAGCAATATAAAGCCTAGATGAGTAGCGACCAGTTAGAATGCACAACAGCACATGCATTGGTATAAGGTTAATAATGAAGGTATAACCACCCCACGAGCAAACCTGAAAAAGAAAATTTTATAATAAAAAACCTTTACTTAATCAAATATTGAACGCAATCCTCACTCCCACTGATCAAGCTTACCATGTAAAAGTATGATAGAGCATTCAAAGCTGCATAGAAGAGGGACCCGGTATTCAGCGTCTGCATATGATTCAAATCATAATTAGATGACACCTTGAGATTATAATACAAGTTCATAGTTTGTGCAGCTTTCTAGGATGCAATAATCCTTACCTTTACATATAAATAAAAAGTGAAAATCAAAGCAAATATTGCTACTGCTTCATTGTCATAGCTACCAGCCACAGATCGTGATATATAGGATGGCACCTAAAAGACAAATGATGGACGACACAACAAATTATTAACCACAGAGTTTTGCACACAAGGAAGAGTGGCACGCAAGACAAAAAGCTGCATTAACTTATGGTTTCCATTTCCATATCATGAATCCAGTGACAAATAAAATTACCATTCCCAATAGAATAGCTGCAGTCAATCCAGCTCCCACACCCTTAACCTCCTGCAAGAAAATTAATCGAACAATTTCCAAGACCATAAGTTATGTACAAAAAAGATCATTAATTAAGGCTGTGTTTGGGTAGTAGGGAATGGGACAAAAAGAACTCCCCCTTGATGCAATGTGCCTCATTGTTGCTAATATTTTCAGTTGTAGCCTCTGTTTGTCCACAAAATCAACTCAACACATTTTGGATGTGTTTGGGAATGTAAGTGGGAAGAAGGGAAGGGGAGAAATTTTTGGGAATCACGAGAGTGGTACGATATGATAAAGGTGAAGTGAGAATAAATAGGGTAGTTGTATGAAAACATGATTGGAATATAGGGTAAAAATAGAAAAAGTAGGGTAACTACAATCGTTAAAATGATTGCAATTCATTAGAAAATGGGTTTCACATCTCCCCTCCCCCACATTATGTTCCCAAACAAACCTTTGTCAACCTCTGGCTGATATGACATCATCTCCCCTGTTTTCTCTCTTTTTCCAAATTTCACTTTTTAAATCATTTTCCCTTTTAGCACTAACCAAACATGCATAGATGAAAAGAAGAAAATAAAATTCATATCCTGTGAAACCTTTGTCAGAAGGTATGTTGCCCAAGCTGCATTAGCTGAGAATATTGGAGCTGTAAATACACAGACAGTTTCCACAGACAGGGGGATGTTCAAAGAATTCAAAATCCTGAAATCAGAAAGCAAAAATCACATAAACCTAGATTCTGTGAAGGATGACTTTTAACCAATAAAGAACAAACTTGACATCTCCTAGGCTGGTGCAGGAAAGAAGATCAACATGACGTGCATATAAAGCAGATAGTTAAATTTCTTATTGCCTCAAGTACATACCACCAAATGGAACCTGCTGTCAGTGTTAGTCCAGGATAGACAGTTCCACCAATCACACGGCCAAGAGGATACCTAGTCAAAAATATGTTAAAAATTGTCTTCAATTTACTTTTAATTCAAAGACCATCACAGCAAAATGAACATTCACAAAATTCTTATGAGACCATCTATAACCGCCATTACCATGTTCGATCATCAAACCAATTCCAGAAGTCATATATTCCATTCTTTGAAAGAAACTGAAACCAGTAAAAAGTGCATGTCAGCAACTGCATAGTTTCTAATGTTTGATTTGAAGATATACAAAAATTATTGTGCCTAAGGATAATGCAAGAAAACATTATTTGTCTCTTAAACAAGAGGGACATCCACTTTCTATGGGTTCTTGATGATGCCTCAGGCGCAAAAGATTCCATACCTGTGGACAACAGGCCTTCCTCGTTTGGATATTTCTGTGGACAACTGACCTTATAACTGAATCACTGTGAAATATCCTTCCTAGTGAAGAAGGAACATCAAGTAGAGATTGAATACAAAAATGTGACAAAGCACTGGACGATAGGATTATTTCATATAATACTCAAACGTTTTTTATGCCTAGACGTTTTCCCCAAAGGAAAGTGAAATATATACTCGATTTGCAGAAATTAAGACATGAAGTAGGACAAATGGGTTGTCATAATTCCATCTACATTTAGTTGCAGCACAAACGTTACACTACTCATCAGTTTCTGCCCAAGTTTCTCGCTTTCACAAACATACATTATGAATGCAGTGAGCATTCTTTCGGTTGCATAATTAGTAATCAACAAATCCTGTTTCTAGAAGTCAATAACATTCCATCAAGCTGCGCTTCATTAACGTGTTCAGTCTATAGAATCATGAATCTGAAGATGAACAAAAACAAGACCGACTAATGAATGGAAAATCCAAAGATTCCAAATGAGAATCAATATCCTCAAATAATTTCATAATCTACCCACATAACCTATGACGACTAACAGCTACAATTTGGGCAGAATAATCATAACTCAACACAAACCGCAAATTTTCATCAACGAACACGCGCGTGCGCGCACAAGCACACACAAAAGATGCAAAAATAAATAAATAAATAAATTCCGCGGAGCAAACCTGAGTGACTCGGTAATTGAAGTACGGATCGAACTCGTGGATGACGCTTTCATACTTTATGACCTAAATCATGTCCCGTAACAGAATGCAGAAAGACAAAAGATCAGAGATCACGGAAAGGTAAGGTTGAAGGACCGATCTGCGGATTCCAGAAGAGTAGGTGAGCTAAGAAAATGCACACCGAGAAGAGACGAATAGAGAAGGCGAGCACTCCAATCAGTAGAAGGATGAAGAAGGCCAGGACACTCCCCCAGGCGTTTCTGAGAGAGGTCGATCCTTTTGCGGAAGCTTCGGATTCCGCCATTAATGGCGAAAGAAGAGGTGCGGAAATGCAGCAGAAGAGACAAAGGGGAGGTGTAGATGAATTCCTCCTCCGCTACTGGTCTTCGAGGAAGACGAAGACGACGGGACGGAGACTTTGTAGTGAGCAGGGGTTTGGAAGGGGAAGAAATGCGAAATGACTGAAATGCCCTGCCATGGTGTTCCATTTTTCATGACGTGGCTAGACAGCTCGGATTGGCTAGCCAACGAGAAAACGCGGGAGCCACGTCAGCAAGATCCTACCCACATTGGTCGGTTGAGATGGGGCGATTGACCGCCGAGAGGCGATTGACTACCTCGGATCTCTCCGCCAAGTAATGAGAGCTGCTCGGTCGAGTACACTTCTTATTCAACTCCAACTTACATTTTAAGGGCACGTTTGTAAATACAAAAACTTTTTCAACCCAGTCATTCCGATTTAAAACTTTTTATTTTTCATATTTATCCTACTTTTTAATTATTTCGTGTAGACGATACGAAATAGCGCGCGCCGTGCTAGTTCTGATTCTGTGAATAATCTTGCCCAAGAATTGGAGATTGTCATATGGCCATAATTCACATCAACCTCCAATGTTTTATGAAATTTACTTTCAGTGCATGTTAGTTGTAACTCACGCTTGCAAAATCCAGACCCCTGTCAGGTGAGAACCAGCTAATTGTGAAAGTCATCTGTCCAAAACTAGGGTGGTTCACTCATCAGATTGCTTAAGTGCACACAAAGACATTTGATAAAGATTCCCGTCGTATAGCTTTTATAACACATGCGGCACAACTAATGAGCAAGTAGCGTAAGATAACGGAAAGGATCTCAACAACTCCATTAGATGGTGTCACCAAAAGTCAATAGCATTGCACTATCAGCGTCTGCAGTTGCATAAATACAGAGAGAGGTTATCCCAATTATACCTAATATAATATATAGAGAGAGAATTGTCACCTGCGGCTAGCGCAGGTGACAGGGGCACTGGTCTCCTTAGCACAAGTCATGGGTTCGAATTCCACAATGGGATTTCGGCCCGAAAAATTAGTGTAAGAGTTATAGTCTCCCTTTGTAGTAGAGTGGGAGCTGTTGTCTCCCTTGGGCTGGATGGAAGCTATTCTTCCTAATTCTCTAGTGGAGCTGTGTCTCCA
>JAXCLR010000081.1:11540221-11554841 GCA_035584095.1 Annona squamosa
CTATATATATATATATATATATATATATATATATATATATATATCTATCTATCTATCTATCTATCTATATGAATTTTAAACACTGTATTCTAGTCATGTTAACCCTTATTTTCAAGGGTTAAAGTCACTAAAACATTTCCGTGTTGAAAATTTAAAAATATATATAATAATAAAAAATGATAAAACTTGACATATAGATTAAATACACTTAGGATAACAATTTTATTAAAAAAAATGAGCAAAGAAAAATCGGAATACATAGCTAGATGCAGTTAGCAACTTAGCAGCACCACCCTTTTAAGTTCTAACTCGCAAGCTTCCATTGAAGGTTAGCTTTAAGACAAATTATATCTTCTGCTTCTTGACTCTGCTGGCATAATTTTCATGCCACAAGGGCATAATCTCATTTTTGACTGTGCTGTTTTTGGTGTTGGTGAGAAAATAATGGACTCTAAGCAAGCTTCGAGAGTTCAGGATTTATAATCTCATTTTCTTGCTCATGAGACTTCAGCCTTCGGGATTATAATAATAAAGAAAAAAAAAGATGCTATATCCTTTTCGACGGCTTAACCTATCTAGCCCCGCTCTCATGCACAAATCCGGTACGCTTTATATAATTCAAGATACTCAAACAAAGCCAAGCCCGGATGATCAGTACATAAATCTAAGCAAAAGATCATCTTAGACATGAAATCAGTACTGTCTTTCTCAATTTTACAAACTGATTCTCAACTCTCCATCAATTAGGCCTGAGAAACTTGCTAGAAGTCATGTGAATCTGATTAGGATGCAAACTGTGTTTGGTGGCATAATTTTCATGGAACTTAACTGTTTTCAAATACTGAGCTTGGCTAATTCAATGTTCTGCAATATATTTGGCGAGGTGCATAAAGATCTCAACAGCAAGTTCAACTGCATGATGCGCTTGGTCCAAGCTTATGATCCATTTTTCTTCTTTGAAGGAAAGTAAAGAGCACTGCTTTCTAAAACCCAAATGCTATGCCAAATATGGCTAGATTCTTCATTCGCTTATAAATGAAATCCGCCATTCCACACGTGTTTATCTTTTAATCTTCTTAAGCTTGTGGCATTGGAGAGGCAGCATTGCATACAAGAGGGAGAGGGAAGGGGGTTTCGGTGGCTGTTTTCATGACCTAAAATGAGAAGGATATTTTAGAGAGAACGAATATTCTTGAACTGCCATGTTTGCCGTCCATGATGAAATTTTATCCATGCTGAGTACATTTAGCATTTTTTATACAAGTGAGCATATTTGGAATATAGGTCAAACATACTGGGGTACATTTATGATTAACCCCATAGAAATATGATATGTGCATCCAGGACCTATAAATTACACATGATCACTCCTCAAGAAAAGCCCGGCCAAGATTTGTAGCCAGAGCCAGTCTGACAGAACTCAAGGCCTGAGATGGCAAGTCACCTACACAGAATCCAGGGCGCAGCCTTGCAAATGATAGCTCTTGCAGTTTGCCTAACAATAGATTCGTCTCAGAGACATTCAGCAGAGGACACTCCCGCCAGTTCAGCAAATCCAACTGAGCAGAGACCAATTCCATCAGCAAGCAAACGCAAACACTCACGTGACAGAACATGCAAAATATCATAACTCAAAAAACACAATCGAAATCAAAATAAATAAAATTGTGAAGAATACATAACGCAAGGACTAATTGAAATTAGCTATGAGAGACTGAATGTAAACAGATGCACACAATTTGCTTCAAAAGTTAATCTCATCAACTAGATAACCAATATGTTTGTTGGAGTCTTAATACACCCAAATATTCAAACTTTAAAGCTTGCAGATTCCCATCCTCTTATAATGCTAAACTCCAGCATGAAGAAAGCCAAACTCTATATTTAGGTGCATGCACGCTTGCATTATGTTTGTCAAACTTGTGCTTAAAAGAGAGAAGAAATACTGGGTGGAATATCCAGATATCAATAGAAACCAAGGTGAAATTTTGAAGAAATTAAAACTCTTTCTTAGTCCTAGTTATCTATCATGCCTCCATACTTAAGGAAGGACTAGAGTAAATGAATGTTTAACTATCAAATAGAATTTAATGAAAGGCTGCATGCCAAATCCAAGACTCACAGAATCATGTAGAACTGGCAGCCAGAACCGCTCTGGAGTTGATGGATTCTTCATGAGCTGAAAATGACAACAAAGGAATGCTGTCATTCTTTGTTGTGTATTTATCCTGTCAAGATATATGCTTCCAAACAAAAACAAAATGCAAGATCTAAAAGAACTTTCCTCTAAAGAAGTAAATTTCAACCTTAAAAATCTCTGCGTTCTGAAAGAATCAGCCCAATCCAGAATCTGTTTATTTTAACTTTTTATATAGTGGAAGGGGAAAGGCAAAACCCAAGCAGTGCAAGAGTTCTGAGCTGTTTCAATATTTATATTTGCATTCCTACACTAAAACTTGTCATGGCAGAATTCTATTATTCACATCGTCGTCGTCGTCATTATAAGACATTTTCCATCTAAGTCAGATGCATGGACTCTGGCATTCTGTTGCGCCATTCTTGACAATCAACAATTAAGTTTTCAGTAAGCTATAATATTTTCATTTCTTGTTTAATAAAACTTTCATTAATGTTTTTATAGATCTTCCTCACATTCTCTTATTGCCTTCTATTTGAATATACTCAACGTTCCTAACTAGTGTCATTTCAAGCCTCTATTAACATAACCAAACCATCTTAGTTTGCTTTTCCTAATTTTATCATGCACATTAGGAACTTATTTTAATATTACATATCAAGAGAACTAATGTCTGCCAGCAAGCAGACAAGATTAAGAGGGAAAAAATATACTGGACCAGAGGAAAAGCATAAAAACATGAATGGCTCTCCTCGTTCAGGTGTAGTCATAGTAAATCAGAAAATAAAACAGGAATCAGACAATGGACCAGAGGGAAAACATAAAACCATGAATAGCTCTCCTCATTCAGATGTAGTCATAAGAAATCAGAAAGTCAAACAGGAGGACAATGGACCGAAGGAAAAGCATAAAAGCTTGAAAAGCTCCTAGCTCATTTGAATAAGAAATCAGAAAATGAAACAGGAACCAGAAAATGGACACATGGGTAGAGATGACAATGATGAACAGTAATTTCACCAATTTCCCAAGAAACAGGCATCTTATTCTGAATTTCATTTTTCATTTTTAATTTTTTAATCTTTTTTTTTTTGCAAAAAAATATGAGGCCGCAAAGTCAATGAGAAGCCCAATCGGATAGACAGAATAACAACCGCAACTTTTGCATGCACAGTTTCACCAATGACCATCAAGCCAGTCTATGTTTGCAGCTTTTGCATTCTCTAACGTAATTTACTGCAATGGGCAAAAGTTCCTTTTTTTTCCTTTTTCTTTTCTTTCTTTCTTTTTCTTTTCTTTTCTCTTTTTTTTTTTTTTTTTGGCTACAGCCTAAATGTGCTTTTGGGTGTAAAATCCATGTTTCTTAAGAGTAAATGTGCACCAAAAAATATATATATATATATAAACTCATGCTGCCCATATGGTGTTTTTGAATAAATCTAAGTTTGTGGCTGCAAAAGCATGTTTAACCTTCGCAAATGTGGGGCCAAACATGACCTGAATCAAATTCTTCACAGAGCATTTACAAATATCTGCTCATGAGAATAGTGAGAGCATGAAACCAAAGGTACATCCCATTAGAAAGTCACTGTTGTAACTACCTGTATTAGGGACTCTACTGCCCGTCGAGCTACATCAAAAGTTTTCTGACCTTGAACTTGCTTGAGTGATTTTTTGAAATCACGATACCTAATAAATGCATAAAAAATGTTGATAATCAATGATTGTTATTCAATATAATATCCATGATTTTGCAGTGACGGGAATACTGAAAGGTCATGAGAAGAGAAGATTAACACACTTGCGTAGAAACTCAAGGCCACCAGCTGTCTTGGCTTCAGAACCCAACAACTCAATCAATCCTTCCCATTGCTGTTGATAAGCAACAGAAAGAAAAACACCATTATAATTCCGATAGCACATTAATTCAATTGGTTGGCAAGACCAAAACTAACAGTCAGAAGGTGGAAAAAGTAACTAATTGAATCAAATGTTGTGCAAATGACAATGTACTACTTTTGACGTTTGGATCCTCAGTGCACATGACAGATTTTGTTTACAATTGAAACAGATTTTTGCAGCAATGACATCCAGAAAACTTGTACCTCGAAACTATCATCAGAAACTGATTTCCCAACAAAATCAAACAGTTGCTGAGCTATTCTATTCAGTCTGAGTTCATCACCGGCTTGCTTGAGCCAGAAAACTCCAGCGCCTTTCTTACCATGCTTCCAGTGATGCATTCCGGTTATCTACTCAATCAAAACGAAACTTGAATAAAAATGTGTTTCAAAAAGAAGTGCAAGGCAAGAGCTTCCTTAGCATCCATCAAGCAACCACAAATATCACATTTATGGGTATGGGAGTGTCAATCTTTTCTTTGATATGAAATAATATTAAAAAGAACCACTTTCAAACCAGGAAATACCTGCATGAGGCTTGAGCTAATATCATTGAGTTGGTATAAACGACAAATTTCTAGATTCTGCTCAAAGTGTGATTAATTTCCCGTAGTCAGAAACAGACATAACATAATGGAATGCCAAATGACAAGAAGCAAAACAAGAGACTGCAAATCACCTTTAGCACTGTCTGACTATGCTTTACTGGTTGGGCACGCAACAAAATATCCAGTAGACCAAAACCTTGCTTTGGGCAAGATGCCAAATATATTGGAGAAATCTGTATGGAACAAATTAAAAGAAGCTTAGTAACGTTCAGCTACAGTACATATTAATGGATTGAAAAATCATGGACAAGCACATGATACAACATACTGGTTGCAATTGATTTGGAGTCTTAAGACTTCAGTGATTATAGGAATGCTAATACTAGCAAGGTGGGATGGGATCAGCTGATCCACATAATGACTATATCAAATACAAAAAGATGGAATAACACATAATCACAGGGAGCCCAACCAGAGAAAAATGTCGATGGAGAGAAACATTAAAACGTGTGGACCCAGATGCGAGAGTGAACTATATCTCCCTTTCACAGCAAAAGAAAGCCCTTGGTCATTTGTCCCATACGATTCTCTCATTCTACACAAGATTTAGTAAGACTGGTAAAATGTTTGACAAGAAACTCCACCCAAATTTTTCATAGGATCTGAAGAAGCCAGAAAAAAAGTTTCTCCTTTCTTGTTCAAACTCAGGACTACACTAGATTTTATGATTTTAAAGTAAAGCATGGGCGTGTCTTAGTTAAAAGTACATTAGAATCTAGTTTTTCATTTTAAAATTAATGTTCTCCTATACATTTCATAGAACAATTACATTCATGCACTTCCCCATTTTTTGGATTGGCTTCACACACTTTTACTGACGTGATTTATCATAGACTATGGTCCGTTGGGAATGTGGAAAAGAGGTGAGGAAAAAATGGAAAAGTGGAGGGAAAGAAAGAAAGTGAATAAAGACAAAGGCGTGCTTTTAGTACAAAAAGATGGTAATGATTATATAAAAATAAATAAATAAATAAGGTTGTTGGGTAGTTAAGATATCAAATCACATTAACAGGTGTGGAAAATAGTGAAGTAAAGGGCTGAAAATTTTTCACTCAACTTTTCCTCGTTCCCAAGATATGTCTTTTCCTTGGATTCTATCAGTCTTATGTTCCATACCAAAATGAGTTGATTAGTAAGAACTGCAAGATCAGTATAAAACCGGCAGATAACCATAGAATTATTTGTTTCACATTATTATCTATTCACTGGATTTGAAATTTTGTGATTTATCAATAGGAGATAAATGTTTGTTTATGCATCCTAGTTCTCCAAATTATGCATATTTTAATAGATTCAGTAATCAAGAATGCTTCTGGAGGCCATAAACATGCATCCAGGTGTCCTAAGGTTTAGTGCACCGAACTTCCTGCCCTGAATTCATAAACTTAGAATTTCAGATTTTGTATCCTCTCCATGCATCCTCAAAAACAAAGAAAACCTATAAAAATGCATTCTGTTTTCTTGGCCTACTACAAATTGTAAACGGATCTTCGTGAACTTGAAATTTTAACATATTACCTAAAAATCGTTACAAAGCTCCTTGCGCATAAAGAAATCCAGTGGAAATGCCAGATGCTTACTTGCCAAGTTAGAGCATCAGATGATAGTACTTGAGCATAAATAAGTCGATGAAGCTCTTCTATGCTGATTCCTCCCAAATTGTAACGCTCTTCATGTAAAAGAACCTCAGCTTGACTGTTTTCTGCTGTCAACAGCTCTATTGCATGTGCAACCATCCTACACACAAACGACATCCAATAAGTACATAATTGACTCACACTGAGGCACTGCAGGGATTCAATCAAAACATGTTCCACTAATATGATTGCCTACTTTTTAGGATCTCCACCACACAAGTTTGAAACATCTATAAAACAAAACAAACAGAGAAACTGTAAAAAATCAACATGTTAAAGCTCACCAGGGGCCGAATGAGCTTGAACATTCTGCCAAAACTACCTGAAGCATGTAGAAAGGTGATAAGTTGCCTGAGGGGAAGAAACTGCAGTGATCATGCATGTTTACTATGGGATGTTAGTTGCTGGCTTCCTTAATCCTACCTCAGTATTTTCTCCGAGAATTCCTAGAATAAGCTTCACCAATTTATGGGAGGCAGATGCTCGCTTCAACTGCATACATTTCTGAGCTAACGTATGCATGCCTTCTAAACCCTGCTTCGTCAAGAGAAAAGATGCTTGAATACTTTCTGTTCTCTGTTTGTTGGCTGTGTGTGTGTGTGTGTGTGTGTGTGTGAGAGAGAGAGAGAGAGAGAGAGAGAGAGAGAGAGATGCTCACCACTGTAAACGGCCTGATGTATAGAAAGTGCGATACATACAGCTCCATCCAGTGGCATGTAACAGCAGTAAGATTGCTAGTATTTCCCAGCATGACCTGTAACAGAATTTTCAAGCCTTCCCTTGTCTGTCGGTGCTCACACTGAACCCAAAACGGACTGCAGTCCAGCTTAGCTATTTGGCCCCGCCATTTCTCCCACGCCTGCAGGAGAGACAAAATAATAATTGTGCCACCATGAGAAAAGACAGAGAAACAGAAAGCCAACACCGATACAAAATTATTTTGGAAATAAAATTATCATTTGTCTGAAGAAAGACTGTAGCCTAAAAAAACAAGCGCACACCAAGGAAAATTGTACCTTCATAAAATCAGGCTTAGTCTTAAAGCATTGGCCTGATCTTTCAGCAGCTAACTCCGGGCGCATGCGAGGCATGGTTGACACCAGAACAGCAACTGCCTCCACCAGCCCATTTTCTGTCTGTTTTGGCATGCATGCTTAGTGTAAAAAGAAGAATTTGATCCCTGATACTAATGTAAAGATGGCTACTAATGGATTCATGATGTAATGACGAGCAATCCAGGAATTTGTTGACTTAGACCTAGAGACTAAACTAGACTGGTTGCATCTGAATAAAAAAAGAATTACTCAGGTGCATTCACAATGATCTGAAAATTATGTGAGGGAAGATTTCTCTTCATAAGTATGAGAGAAATGACCATGAAGGTTGATTCTTACAGTAGGGTTTGATTGACTCTGATTGACACTAGTGTATTGTAATTCCATCATCAAAATAAGACTTCCAGATAAATTCCTATAATTTTTATGATCAAAACAAGGCTTCTTAATGTCAACTTGGTCAATCAATTAGAACAGCTCATACAAGGTATGCAGGTCCCATAACCAACAAAAAAACCTCTGCCATCCCACTCAAGAACCATCCAATCATTTTTTGGGTAAAAAAGTGAGGTTTGTTTGCTTGCATTTGTTCTACAATTTTCCTTTCTATTTAGTTTTTTAAGATGATAAATAGGTCCTAGCATTTTTCTCAATGAATAGATAGCTCAATGGTTCTAGGTTAAGTGCTAAACATGCATATCAGTTTTACAATATCTGACTATATATATATGCACACACTTTTTTTTTTATTTACTATTTTGATTTGAACAGCACATCTGCTGTTCAAAAATCTGTAACCTTCCTAACTCATCATTGTTTTCAATTGATCAATCATGGAAAATAAGAAGAATTTGTGTTGGTAAAGCCTCGTAAACCTCACGACTGCCAATCTGATCAAGTTGATAAGAACCATGCAACCTCAGCAGTTTTACCTGCAAAAAAGCTCCATAAATTATCTTGTAAATGTTTCAGAACTAATATTTATGTTGCTTTTCCAAAATCCTCAGTCACAGAAAAACTCTTACTACTATATCAAGCCAACCAACTGCTAGTGCTGACGACATCCCATCCCAGTATTCAGGATCATCCTCAACAATCTGTATGAACACAAGTAGTGCTATTTAATGAGATTAGTCATAACATTATTGTAAACAATTAATTGGAAGTGACCGCATCAAGGTTGCATGCATATTCAGGCTGCGCAGTGTTGACAAATAGACAAGAAATCTCTCAAGATAAAGAAAAGTAATAGAGTACAGGCAGAAAAAGAAAGTCATCTTAAGTTGTTAATCAAAGCAATCACCGAATCAATTTAAACCATTGATGAAAGTTAAACTTGTAGAAGCTTGAAGCAACATCCTCCAAGTGTGTGAAGAAAGACAATTTCATACTAACAGAAATAAGAGCTCAACGGATCTTAAAATAAAACATCAAAATTGAAGAATTCAGGTAGTTTGCTATGGTCAAAATTGGACCTACTAGTCAGTGTTTCTTCAGCAATTCAAAATGAAAGTTGTTTAATACTTACGCATATGACACAGAAAATAAACTACAGTTACATCTGAAAACAATTCAGAACCATAGTGTAGAACAAAACAACCTTTTAGATGTCTCTTATGGGATCCCTCTAGCTTTTATGTGTTCAAAAGTAGGTCCTCTGGTAAACAAGTCTTCTTGCCCATCGCAGACGGGACTTAATATGTCACTCCCATCTGTCAGCAGAAAGGATTTAGGCAATGTCCTTCCCCATATCAATCATGTTGAAAGACTCTGGAATTTATCTCTAATGATCCAAGTGACAAAGGAAGATTTGCACATGAGGAATATCTCAGTGTGAAAGGCATAGACCACAACAGTCAAGTAAAAAAAAAAAATGCGCCTGCCACAACAAGGCTGCTTGTGCATGTCAAATTGTTGGATGCAAAGTTAGCATGTTTAATATTAAAACTAGAGAAGCGACTTGCAATAGTTTAACATATTCACATAAATATATTGCACAATGACAGCAAGGGACTTTTGAAATAAGAAATTACAGTTATATACATTATTTATATTGCTAATTAAATTTAACAGCCAATCATTAACCTCTGTTAACATTAACCAAGATCTAGAAAAAAGATTTCACATAAAGTCAAATCCAGAGCAGATTGCTAACATCAGCTAACGGAAATTAGAGGAATATAACACCACTGGAAGTGCTATTACCTAGTCTAAATAGGTTTCTCTACAAATTTGTTGAACAGTCCAGTTATCATCTATTTTACTTATTTTTCTTACAGAATTACAATCTTGGAGAATGTAATGAAAAACAGAAAGCATTGTCACCGACAAAATTACAAAGTATTTGATAAATAATCAAACCTGTAAATTGACAAGTTTCTGTTGCAGTTTCACAAGCTTTGAATGAACCGTTGTCTCCGTACTTGAAAGAAGGCCATCATAATCCTGCAGAAAGAAGGCATAATCAGTACAGAGGAAATTGAAATGTCAATCCATTTTCCATCAAATTAGATTTCAAAAAGAAGGTTGAAGGGACAGATTGCCATCAAAGCGTGAGTGGGCAGAAAGATCATTACTGCTAACCAATCAACAAGCTGCTCTGGCAGCCAAGCCATGGATTGCTTGTCCACATAAAATATGCCCATCAGTTCCCATGCTGCCTTCAAACAGGTTGGCTCCTCATCTGACTGAAAACAGAGCCCTTAAGTTAGAAGTTATATTTTCTCACTATCAAACAAAAAGAGAAAGAAATAAGACAAAATGTAGCCCAGATGAATGTTAGAGAAATTATAAAACATTCACTGGTCCTAAGAGAGTATGGTGGTCAATAACAGGAGAGATGCTGCAAGTACAAGTAATCTGCATAGCCTCAGGTTTAAACATACACCAACATGCTCAATAAAAATCTTTGCCCATAGAAGCAGTAACATTGGCATAAAAAGTGCCAATTTAATAGATTTTTAAAAAAGCATCTAAAAATTAAATGGATACCATAGTTGTTAAAGGCGTGCCTATGTGTGCACCTAGGCTCAAGGCTTACTCAGGCCCACCTCTTGAGCCTTGACGTGCCTTAATGCACCTTGTTTAATGTGCTAAAAAATATACGAATTTCTAGCAGTTGAATAAAGTTAGACTTCTTCGTGCCTAGACGCAAGGTTCAATCAGGTCCACCTCTTGAGGCTTGAGGTGCCTTTGGTGTTCCTTATTTAACTTGCTTGAAAATATAAAAATTTCTAGAAGTTGAATAGAGTTGACTTCTTCAATTGTACTCTTTTTTTAAATATTAGATTAGTCAAATTTGAGGTTGGCTTTATTCATAATTGCTATGATTTTTGAATATATTGAATACTGCCTTCTAAATTATATGTATTATTAATTTAATTTAATGTTTTGTTATACATATCTTGCTTCATTTGGGCATGAGCTTTGCTTGTGCAACTCGCACCTACACCCTAACCCCAGCAGTCTTTGGAGGCTAAGTGTGCCTTGCGCCAATGGAAACAGGGACATAAATGACCTCGTACATGAGAACCAAAACGCCAATGGAAACAAGGACATAAATGAGCTCATACATGAGAACCAAAACACGTAAAGAATACATAAAAGTATACATGTGTTTTAAGACGCAATTGGTATGTCACAGAAAATGTCATGGGCTCTGGTTTTGATTTGGAATGGTCAGTTTTATCATTACTGTCTCATTCATTACTCCTTCCATTTCTATTAAATTGACAATCCAAAGTAGCCTAGCATTTAAATTCAGACGATGAATTTCATTCACCTCGAACCTCATATGCTGCCGACATCCATCAAATTGATGATGCAGAATCACCTTTATAACCATCAGAATTATTTTCATAATCCAACTCAAACCTCATTATTTTTATAACACTTAACCATCGGAATTTAAGGATACCAACAAACTGATGATGCAGGATCACCTTTATAACCATCTTTGGGTCCTCGATCACCGAGACAGTACGTCTCTGAGCTCCCAAAAGAGAACTTATATGTTTGCTGTATTCCATAACATGCTGCCACCTACAGATCCCAAGATAGTGGTTATCTTCCCGTCCAAATAAATAACAATAGGTAAATAATTCTAACAGTAGAGCATTCATCAGGATGCAAAAATAATCACAACGCTGCAGTCACGTAGTCCTCAATCGCCAGTCACGGGACGTGATCGAACTGAACAGGATGCATTAGCCATCTCAAAAGTCGTTGCTCGTGAAGGCTATAAAATAACTAGGGATGAATGCTTTTCACCCGGGCCCACAATGCCAGAAGTTCATGTGTGCAGAGAAAATCAACAAAATCGTCAGGTTCAGCAGCCATGGACCTTCAGCTTAACAGATGCGAGAAGGTGAAAATTCCAAAAAATATTTATCTTTCTCTGAGAAATATTAAGAATGACGAAATTACCATTCAACGCGAAGCGAAGGTGAACCAAACGCCATTCTCGAAGCTGCCAAGAATGCATTCCGACGGCTCTGAAGGAGAGCAAAAGCCGGCGCTGATTCATATGCGATTCTCCGCTTTTGCGCATCGCCTATCTCAGCATCCCCCACATCGAGCTTCACCTCGAGAACTTTCCCGCCGATCTCGTCGCCCGATTCTGTAGTTGATTTACGGAAGAAGGCGACGTTAAGAGAATTCCCTCGGGACCAGGAGATGGAGAGATGAGCGACCGGAGGTTTGAGGCCGTGGTGAAGAGAATAGACGACAGGATCTCTGACCGCCGGTGAGAATGGGACGAGAGCTCCGCCGGGATCTGAAGCACGGCCCGGCATTCCCTGCGACGAGGTGATAAAAAATGCGGGAGGGTTTTGGAAGGGTTCTCGAATAGGCAGGTACTTCGTTCCCGCTGCGAACTGACTGGCTGTGAGGCGAAGCCCGCCTTCGTAAAGTAAAGGGGCGGTTTTTAACTGGTCCCGTAATTTATAATTTAAAGTTTTATTATATGGGCATTGTGATAATTTATTTGTCTATATTTTTATTTTTAAATATAGGAGTATGATGGTAATTTACTAATTTTCCACCAATAAAAATTATCACAATGCCCATGTATTTAAAAATAAATATAATAAACATATTCAAAATGGTATAAATTGGATAATTAAATACACCAAACATAACATGTTTATAAAAAATTTTAAAAACAAGTTAAACAGCCGAATGCTGTTGGGGCCCACTTACTACAGCCAAAGGAGTCAGGCCTCTTTAATGGGACTGCTGATAGCCTGGCTACAAATCATAGTTTATTATTTTTGCTTTTTATAAATGATATATTTAATCTATAATTAAAATTTTATGTTTTTTTTAGCTTTCAAAAAATTATCGTTTTTGATATATTTATATATTTCTATTTTTAAACATAAGATTAATAAAAATGACCACAATACTCCTATATTTAAAAATAAAAAATAATAAAACTTGAATTGTAGTTTAAATATAACTACAAAATATATTTATAAAAAAGCTTGAAAAATATCCAACTGTGTTCAGACAAATGGGATTATCCCTGTGACTTTTTTATGTAACACATCATTTAATCATTTTACTATTAAAAATATTTTTATCGCTAATTTTTAGCTTTCTCTGTTTTAATAATTATTTTTATACCTTTAGTGACTTGCTTTTAGTTAATTACATGTGTTATATTAATTTTAAACAAAATATATGATTGAATGAACCAAAAAATATATGCTGCGAACTAATTGTTGCCGGTAGCTTAAAAAATACTGAGATCAAATAATTAAAAGTAGGGAATGGAGTGAATAGAAAAATAAAATAAAAGAATACAAAGAATTTTTATGAGTGAAAATAAATTTTAATTTAAAATTCAGTATTGAATATCACAGTTAAGTATTACACAAGATATTCAATACATTATCCTGACGCTTGCACATGACTACCACAGCCTGCATTAATCAGTTAAGCGATTAAGCCAAATTTTCTAAAATAGCTTCTTTTTTTTTTTTTTTTAACGATTTCCAAACGTCACTGGGGGCAGGTTCGGGATGACCCGTGGAAAGCGAGGGCTGCGAACGTGCAACTCTCTCCCAGCTCTCTGTCAAAAGTGAAGGATTTGACAAAAATATTATATTTAATTATTTTAATTAAAAATTATTTATATAAGCTTTTAAGAATTAGATTGACGAAAGTATTTATTTTTTATTAATATTAGTTCCATAGATATTATACTATTGTAATATTTTTGCGAAGTCTATTTTATTGTGTTAAACATGATGTATGTATTTGGTTAAAAAATAAATAATTCATACAAAAAACAATGCAAAATACGGTATAAAATCTTATTTTTGAATGTTAATCATAATGATCACACACATATTTAACGGCCTAATTTTCCAAATGGCGATTATATTGAAAATGATTAATAAACAGTTTGAATCTTTCGTTACACCTTTTAAGAAACTAGTTTTGAAAGTGTTCTATTCACGGAAAGAGCAAATTCAGGATCATCCAAAGGAGACGAAACAAGAATGGGGTGAAGCATGTTGCAGTAACAGTATTTTATTGTGTTAAACATGGTGTATGTATTTGATTAAAAATATAAGTAATTAATACTATAAAAAGCTATGCAATATGCGGTTTAAATCTTATTTTTGAAAGTTAACCATAACCGATCATACACAAATTTAATGCATCTAATTTTCCATATGGCGATTTTTTTTTTTTTGATGAATCGGACTTCACCCTATCTCGACCCCCTTTTTGATTTGGAAGGGAACCGGGATTGAGGAGACCGCAATTTCATTAACAAAAACTTTATCTGTACAAATTTTCTCCAAAATAGCTTAAGGGGGGTTTCCCCTCCAACACTGGTGATCAAGACTCGACATAGACATAATATCAGCCAAGGCGTGGGCTACCGAATTTCCCTGCCTTAAAACATGATGGACAGAGACCTGGTGAGCCAAAGAAAGTAATGCTTTAATCTCGTCAATGATGATCCCTGCCGGTGCAAAGATTGGGCCGCCATCTGCCAAAAAGTTACACAAAAGTAAGGAGTCCGTCTCCACCATGATGTTTCCCCACAAAAGATTGACAGCCCAACTGGCTCCCAGAAGAAAAGCTTTTGCTTCCATGAGAATAGACTTCATAGTACCCTCCATCCTCCATCCATGAGCCGCAAAAAAGTCTCCCCTATAATCTCTGATAACCGCGACAAAGCCCATGGAACTCATCTCCCTGCGATATCGAGCGTCAACATTGATCTTGAAGGTCCCAGGAGGTGGTTTGGTCCATCTGGGAACCAACG
>JAXCLR010000081.1:11554941-11575174 GCA_035584095.1 Annona squamosa
AACAGACAATGAGAATCCACAGAAATACCCCTGTCCGTCAGATTTTGCAACGTGGGCAGCGCATTCCTGAGGAGGCGCCACCTAAAGATTTTAACTTTGCTTGAAAGTCCCGTTCTCCATATGGCGATTTTAATATATAGAACATGATAAAGTTTTGAAAGTGTTCTAAGTTAAAAAAGAAAAACAAATTCAGGTTCATCCTTTGGAGATAAAATAAGAATTGGGTGAAATTTTCCATTCCTAACAAAAAAAAATTTCAATTTCCAATAGAACTTCTAATACATCATTGCCTTATTTTTAACCTTTTCAATACTACTTCATTTTTAGTCGATAGAATTGAGATGTAATTTATCACAAACACAATAATGCAAGTAAGGGTGCAAATTAGGTCAAGTTGTATAAGATTTAGGTAAACCCTTAGCCAAATTCTATAGAGTTTAGATGAACCCAAATACAAATATTATAATTTGGATTCAGGTCGGCATTAACTTTGGCTCTGGTTTCAATTTGAAATTCCAGTTACTCTCAAATCAATGTAAGTTAAAATGTACAAATAAAAATAACTAATTCTTTAAACATTATTGCATTCGCAATAACTAATTCTAAAATACACTTTTGATTATGATAATTTTTTATTCATAATTTACACACAAATATATTTGTATAACTTATGATATTTTTAATTTTGATAAAAATTAATTTTCTAATTAAAAATAATATTAAGTACAATAAAATAACAAATTTACAATCAACAATTAAGTTAAGAAAAATAATTTGAATTACATAAAATTACTATCTAAAATAAGTTTAATAAAAGTAAGACTTATATATCTTATAATTAATTGATATGAATGCAATACTTTTAAAATGTCGGTATATTTATAGTTACTGATAAATTAAATTGATATAGATGTGATATATGTAACTTTTTAAGGATAAATGTAGATGGCATTTAGGTTTAATATAAATATATATTTTATAGTTTAATTAGGTTATGATTCTATAAATTTTTTTATTATAATTATAGTTAAAATACTTAATATATAAACCAATATAATTGTTTTAACATATAAACTAATATAATTCTTTTAATAATTTAGGAGAATTAAGGTTTGGATGAGGTCGAGTTATAGTATTTGTTTTGAGTTCTTCCAGATTAGACTAAAACTAGGTTTATTGTGAAAATTTTCAAAAATAAAACTTAAATTTAGTTTTAAAACTGGGTTGAGTCTAGGGGTACAACTTGGTATCGGGTCGATCTGAACTTGCTCGACCCGACCAAGTACTAAAACCAAAAATGAGTTTTACTTTTAGATTTTTTCAAAATCGATTTAGTTTCAACCCGACCTATAGAAACTTGAAACCAAAACTGAGTTCGTGCCAACTCGGTACCAAAACCCAACCCGATCTGGACTCAGTATAATTTATGTAATTTTTTTTATAAATTATACATTTTTTGTAATATTAATATATAAGTGGTCAGTGTATCAGTAGATCGTGTAACATGAGGTAACTTAATTTCTAGGATGATTTTTTATGATTATTATCGTCTTATTGTTAACGGTTGCATGCATTTTTTTTGTCTAGGTTGATGCATATTATTTTCGAAGATGTAAATTAAGAAGGAAGAACTTGAAATTAGTTTTTTTTGGAAACTTTAGAGACATAAACTCATTTAAATTTTGAATTTGTTTAAAAATAGATGTAAACTTATTAAACTTGAGATTTGTTTATATTGTCATTTTAAATTTGGATTACACTTAAATTAGATTGGAATATTGAATCATTATGCTTAGTGTATTTAGATTTAGTTGCTTTGAATAACTGTTATATGGATTATGTTTGAATTTGAGTTGACATGATAAATCTATTTCATATTATACATTCTGTTAGTCCGAGAAATCTGTTAGTTTGAATTTCATATTGTAGTATAAATTTGATTCATATTTTAAGTTTATTGGTATGACAAGTGGTCAATTTTTATTTTAGCAATTTGTATGATAAATATTCAGTTCGAATTCAATTTCAGCAATTTGTATGATAATATTTAGTTTCAACTACCATAATTGGTATGATATATTCATTTTTTATTTGCTAAACTTGAGTCATTTTCATTAGCTATTAAATATAAATGACCAACTAGCCATAAAACTAATTAATTTGTCATTTATTTATATTTATAGGATGCTGAAAAACTACTTGCAGAGTTCATTCAAAGAATATTGCATAATTCAGCATGATATTGTAGAATTCTTTGAAAGAATGTTGCAGAATCAACGTGAATCTTGACTTCATAAACACAGACATGTATATTCTAATAATTTTCTTTTAAATTATAATTAAATTTGAAAAAAATAGTTTATTGGTAACTCGAATTCTAACCCGAAACCAAACCAAAACCAATACGAATACGGATTAAATTCTTAAGGTTTGAGTTTAAGTTTACTCCAACCTAGTTGGCTTAGGGTTTAGGTTCACTCCAACTCGGTATAACCCGACTTGAGTTGCACCCCTAGTTGAGTCGGCCTGGTTTAGATCAACTGGTACCAAGTTGCACCCCTAATGGCAAGTAATCGATTAGTATTATTGATATGTTTATCACCAAAATCAAATATTTAAATATATTGTTATCATTAAATACTAAAATCAAAATAGTAAAATTTGTTTTAAAATAATATTCTTATAGAAAATAATGATTCAATATATATATATATTATAATGTTATGATGGTTTTTTACTAGATTTAAGGCTTCGTTTAGCCTTGCAATGTAATTTTTGTGATTAAGAAAAGTCTAATTACAAAAAAAATTTCTTAAAAAAATATTGTAACGAAAATTGCGTGGTATTTGACAATATCAGAAGTGCTTCTACTAAAGTCTTATATTTGGCTAAAATATTAAAAGTTCTTTTAAAAATGTAAATTTACCGAAAGAGACATGAAAGTACGGCTACTTGTTGAAAGTGATGCCCCGATATTGATGTCAAGGTTAAGGGGTGGCCTACCCATTTTCGAATTTGAAATTCCTACCGGACAAAGTAAGGGATTTGGAATCCATTTTCATTGAAATCTCGTATTCCATGTCTTTAGTAACGGCAATATGGCAGCTCATTGCCGGGCAAAGTAATACTCGGCAAATGGTTTCGTCTGAAGGGGGATATTTCTAACCCACATGTATTCTATTGCAACTGTGTAAGGATTTTTCCAGTTCTATGCCGCCTAGATGAGGATTAGCATTTCCTCTATTCGAAAAATTAAATTGAACTAGTTAATAATAGAAATATTTGTTATCGTGCATGATTAATTAGACATTTTAATTTATTTTAAAATATATTTTATGAAATTAAAAATGCAAAAGAGGTTAACTTCGTAGAAATTAAACTATGTTTAGAACTTATCAACTTAAAATTTAAACATAACTAATGTATATCCATTTCTATTTGAACACATTCATAATAACTTAGATGATACTTGATTTAGCTATTTTGAATCATGGGGCAATAAATTAAATTAGATTTGACGAATGAATAGAATTTAATATAGTATATTAGCATTAATACCTTTTTAAACATATTAATATTAAAGCTTATATAGGATTAATTTCATATTTGTAAATGATGGGTGTGTTTGAAAAATAAATAAAAAATGTCAAGTTAAAAATTTTTGATTTAAAACATTTCAATGTCCATAAAAACTCTATTTTAATTATTTTTTCACATCTTTCTATATAATTATTATATTTTTCAATCATTTTTACACAGCTAACTATACAACTAACTTATTTAATTTAACTTTACTATCTTTATTTCTCATCATTACCTCTGTCATATTAATTTTTTTTAATTCAAAAACTTTTACGGATAAAATTTTTATCTAAAAATTTTTATCTAAAAATTTTATCACTTCCAAATCTGCTCTAAGTAAAATACAATAATTTTACTAATAATAAAATCAAATAAATATATAAAATTTCAAAGACTATATAGTTAGGTGTAAGACATTGATTGAGTGCATCTTAAAGAAAGAGAATAAATATATAATGATCACTACATCAAAAAATAGAATAAGTGGATAATTTGCAAATATACTTACTTAGTTTGATCAAAATTATAAATATACCAACATAGTTTCAAAAACTATAAATAACTCTACATAATTTAATTATAATTGCAAATAACTCTCACGCCGTTATGATGAAATTATGGTATCATCATGGCACGAGGTGTTATTTGCAAATATACTCATAATGTAACAATATTATAAAAAAATAGGAGTTATTTGCAATTATGGTTAAATTATGTGGGAATTATTTACAATTTCTGAAGCTATGTAAGTAAATTTGCAATTTTGATCAAACTAAGTAGGTATATTTATAAATTATCCAAAATAAGTATATAACCTTGATAATAAAAAGAATTTAAGGTTGCGATATGGATCTAAGATGATTATGTACCGAAATTTGCATTCTTCTGAGGAATCATGAGGGCATTTTTGTCTATTAATTGTATATATCACGATGAGTTTAGGCGATTCGTATAAGCACGAAAATCAAGCTTTGTTGGAATCGCATTTTTCTACGATTCCTATTCCCTTAAGCTATTTTAGAATTTTGCCAAACGCCAACTACGACCCACGAAATTGCTTTGCCGCGGTTGTAATCACAAAGATAATTCAGACTTGCGTTAAAAGGACGTGCGTGAACTGATAAAAAACGTTGCAAGGTTGGTGTATATTTTTTTTTCCACCGAATAATAAACGATCAAGGACCTAAAGAATACACAATTGCAGTTAGTCCAACCACTAATTCAATCATTGCTACATAGAAGAATATATATGGATAGGGAGAATATATGTCATAAGTGTGATAGTATACCGTCCCGAAACACGAACCATCCAACAATTAAGCTAAAATCGTGACAGATCTAGAAGAGCAGAAAAACACTAATCACCCTGATACGCTTCATAGATGAAGTGGCACGAAGAAAACGAAAGCAGCAGCAGCAAGAGCCACTAGCGAAATGGGCCAAGTAGCCAGTTGGTTTGAGACTGCCGAGCTAGCAGGGAGCGGAATAGGAGAAGGTGCATGTGCAGGTTCTGGCGGCCGTATCGGTACTGGTGGCGGGGAGGGGAAAGGAGAAGGCGGTGGCGATGGATTATCTCCGGGAGATGTGGCGTTGATAAGGAGGCGGAGGCCATCCTCGCAGTGGCCTCGGTTGAAACTTACGAAGTAGTAAATTATGGGCGCGGCAAGCGTGATTGTTGTATTTCCGTCAGTGTAGTTGACAGTAGTGCCATTGTAGTGGCAATGGTAGTAACCTTCCTTGTCAACGTGCGAAACCGAATCAACTGATTTGTTGTACTTAAAGTCTGCACGAATAACATAAAAATCAATATTATAAACCAAACATTTGTACATTTCAAAATTTTCATCCTACAAGACAATGTTTTTGTTTCACATCGTCATTCAAGTAACCGTGATTCATTAGAAACGTTTCAAAAAGTGAAAATGCTTCGTTTTGGCCCATGGAGTTATTCCGCGAAATCTTCTTCATTTGCATCATTTTAAATAATGTATTTTACATAAAATTATTTTTAAAAATATATACATATATCAATTTTTTTTTATGAGTATTCATACAATACAATTTCAACTGGTATTACAATTAAATTCTGAGACATTCTTACAATTTGCTAACCTACTATTTCTAAACTTTTCCACCGGTGGACGGCTCCCACAAACTTAAGGAGACTTGCAACGCCACCACTTCAGAAATACTGCGGGGGAGATTTGAACCCAGGACCACCTACTTATTGTGGATCCGTTTAATTTTATGATATATTATAATTTTCAAATTATTTTATGATAGTGAAAAATTTTAACATTTCTAACTAAACACAATACATTAAACATGTTAGATGGTTTTAAATTTAACTAAATTACAAGTTATATATATTTTTATATTGCTTGTGTTTGACATTTAATAAAAAAATTTCAAACAAAAGTTTAGTATGAAGCTTTTTAAAATAAGAAAAGTGATGTGATGTGATAAGAATACTTATAACTAAAATAAAGTTAAAATAAATCAAATAGTTATGTGAATAGTAAAAAATGATTGAAAAATAATATAGTTGTATAGAAGAATATTAAAAAATAATTAAAAATAAAATACTTCAGTAAATTGAAAAGTTTTAGATTAAAAAATTTTATGTCATAAGTTTTATAATTTTTAAGTACACCCTTAATTTAAAATAAGATAGCCCACATTGGATCAGATGTACTTAGAATCATTCCCCTGTGTTACACAATATTTCAAAAGTAGGTGTAATTGGATCAAAATATACATTTCTGAGGTTAATTCTAACTCTAATTCATTTAAAAGACTTGGATCTTATTCATTTATGAAAACTTAACCCCACCCAAATTTGTATAACACAAATGAATCGGAAATCTAATCATGTTATGTGATGCTCTTAAGTTAAAGATAAATTTTCATATTTATTTTAAATTAAAATATTGTTTCTTTTGTTATAATTATGCATAACATGTAAATAAACATGAAGAAAAATGTTAACTCTTTTACCTTATAAGTGGTAAATTATGCGGGTTAATGTTTTAAACGTTAAACTGGTTAGATTATTTTACTAGTTGGATAAACCGAGCTATACCCCTAGTGAAGAGGCCATGTGTGCTCTGAATAAGCATATATTGTATATTGGAAAAGTCATTTGGAAGGGCATCACAGACATTTGGTATTTTTATAATTTTTTTGTGTTCCTTAACTCATCAAGCGTAACTAAAAGGGAAGCCTTGATAAGGTGTAAGAGTAGACATTTGAACATTTCTGTTCATTTTATAATAAAATTAACTAACAACAACAAATAGTTGAAAAACATATGGGCTGATTCATTAGAAATACTTTCTGCTGTTAACAAAGGAGGAAGTACTTGGTTTGAACCATTGTGATTTTTAAAATCTAAACTATTCGTCTTAGATGAAATCATATTTTGTATATTGTAAATAAAACTTGACTTAAAAATTTTAATATGTTCATATGTATTGTCAAATAGTTTAATTTTTATAATATATTATAATTATTTTCTGAAGAAATCTTTTATTTCCTCACTGAATCTGACACACAAAACGTGTTGGAGGATTAGATTTCACAAAAACAGTTTCGTGTTCCCCAGACCAAAGCGGACAAAAAAATTTTTAATCGCTGCAAGAGAATGTGTCCGGAATATTCAGAAAATCGGTATATTAAAATCTGGAAGCGTTAAAGAAAGTGAAAAGGAAAGCAAAACGAGGCAAAAAGAAAAGAAAAGGAAAGGAAAGGAAAGAACGAAAGAAAAAATACTAACGGAGCACATCTCCAACGTGGAAAGGACCGTTCTTCTGAGCCCAGTGATCGTAGAATTCCTCATCGTGGCTTGGCGATGACCAACCGTTGTCATCTCCCACCCAGAAATCACGTGAAGAACCCGAAGCCCAGACCTCTCCCATCATGTTCATGGCCGCTACAGAAGAAGCAAAGAGGAAAAGGTAAAGGGCCTTGGAAGAAGCCATTGCTTCTAGGTATCCAATGCAAAAACCAATATTATCGCGTTGTTTCAGAAGGTTGGAGCAGAGATATATGTACAACTGAAATTTGTATATGAAGGCTCTAACCTTCTGAATTCCAAGGCCTTATAAACCAATCCCTCTCGTAATCAGACAGAGACGGAGAGAGAGAATTTCACTTCTGAAATTCTTTCCGCTTTTAAATTGGATCGGAAGTAGTTATCGTCAGCCCATGGCAGTTAGCGTTGCGGTGGATAACGTGGGCAGTTCCACCTCCTGTCTGCTTTTACAACTGTTCCCTCCACAAATAATCCGGGCAGCCAAATGGGACCCAAATCCTATTTTGATTAAAATCTGAAATGTACCCAAATATATTCTGGCCAATATCTAAACCGTCTGTCTTGAGTGACATCCAAATTTAGTTAATTACATATGCATTAGTGATTCCTACCAAATGATTTTATAAAATTTAATTCTCTAATGATGCTTAATTAGAATTTTTTAATTAAGGGAATATTTGTTTACAGTAAAAGTTTTTCTAATTAAACTTTTTAGTGTTCATCATTATCTTATTTTTAATTATTTATTCACATTTTTTTATATAAACACTTTACTTTTCAATCATTTTTACATAACTAATCATATAATTAACATATCTATTTTAACTTTATTTTTTTTATTCATTATCATTATAATATAAAATTTTTATCAAAAATTTTATCATATCTATTTTAACTTTATTTTCTTTATTCCTTATCATTATAATATAAAATTTTTATTAAAATTTTTATCATTTTTCAAATGCACCGTTTGATATTAATGTTCTGGATCATCTTAATCAACGGTTTATGTGGAACGCATAAAAGTAGAATTTGAATAATTTAATATTGCGGCATTTATTATGTAAGTTTTCCACTCGAAGCTGTACACAAATGTATATATAGTCTGTTTTCCATAGCATGGTCCCAAACGAAACATTAAATAAATAATAAAATTTTCAACTTTTGCTTTATCCAGGCAAACGAGTTCGAGTATTTCTCTATATTTTTGGTTATCAGTTTAAAATAGGATTGCGGCTGCGATGACGGTTTTACAGGAAAGAGATACCAGGTGGTCCTTTTCTTTGGGTAATTCGGACACGGATCTAATGTTGCATATCACCACGGTCTCGTTTAAGTAAACTGCTCCGTTTTTTCCTTTATTGAACCGAGGGAGTCTTTTAATATATTTTATTTTATAAAAGTAAGTCCATATAAATGGAGTTTTACGGAAGTATAATTCATTTATATAATTGCAACAACTTGGAGCTAAATTCGACTTGCAAAAGGAGAGAGTATTTAGAGATTTATAAATAAATTTAAGTTTAAACATGATGTGATGCATTTTAAAATTGCATGGATCAGATTGTTTATTTAATATATCAATTTTAAAGTTATATTCAAGATTATTTCAAACATTATTTTTATGTGGATAAATAATCCTATAATATTATTAAATTCTAATGCATTTGAATCTAAGAATTTTTTATATTTTACATGAGAATAGCTTTTTTTTTTCTAAAAGCAAATGTAACCCACTTACATCTGATTTTTTCTACCATAGAATTAAGGATTTTGAACAATATTGGGAACCGCTAGTTTTTTTTATTCTATTATAAAAATGGGTTCATTCAAGAGGTTGTAGCTTAGGTTTTCACCAAATCAAAAGCCTTCATAATTTTTTTTTTATAGAATTGCATCCTTCAAAATTGAAGTTAAATAAAATGAAGATGTTGGGAATAAATAAAAATTCAAAACAAATTTAATCAATAAATTATAGGTTTCAATATAATTTTAACATCTACAAAGAACAAGATAAAATTTTCAGCACTAGGACGCTGACTTTTTAGATAAGCGTTCTAATTTAAATGTGCGATAGCAACTATTTAAAAAAAAATATTAATGTCGGTGTTATTGTTAACTTTTGATTTGAAATTTTGTGATATCATTAACGTAGGTAAATTTTAATAAAATCTTCAAAAGTTTAGTGTAAAAATAATTTTTTTATGTACAATAAATGATGCTTATTCGCTATAATGGTGTTTAATGCAGTGCAAAGAAAGTTCCACATATAATGCCTGTTGAATATAATAAATCTATTTGTACAAAAATTAATTTCTTTTTAATAAATTTCAATCTAACTGTCGTACTTGTCCCATTTTTGAAATGGGTGCTTAATTGGGTACAAGCCATTAAATATGAAAATAATATTCCTTAAATTAAGCATCTTGTCGTTTTGGGTAAAAACTTGGACACAGCTATGTCTAAGGAACTAATGATGAGATTTATTATTAAAAAGGATTTAACGATGAGATAATATGTAGAACACCTCCCCGTTGACTACAAATACGTGGATTATCGATTACTTATAATTTAATCCATAATAATAGTCATCCAAGGGGGTCAGTTGTCCTCGTTTACTCGTTTACCTCTTCCTGAGTTGTCCTAAGTCAATTGTTTGGTTATACATTGGTCGACAGTCTACACCATCAAAAAAGTTAGCATTCATTCCATATCTTAGAACACGTGGGGTTGGTTAGGTTACGTTCTTAGTTTTCATACTTATACATTGTAGAAGTCCTATACTATCCTAAGATAAGTTATTCTATCCCATCTTATCCATTTAAAGATTAAGTCATTTAGTTTCGATCTTGGATCAGTTTCTTAATTAAACAACGAGAACTCCCATCATATTAAAATAATGTGAAATAAACATAAAAAACTAAAGGTAAATACTTAAAATCCATAGTCATTAAAACATGAAAAATGTCTACAAAGATGAAAATGAAATTAAACAGTCTGATGCAGTTACTGAATCATTAATAATTATCAATGGTTATAAAGAATCTAAGTGATTAAAATAACAATTTAATTTATTCTTGACAAATTGACAAAAAGGTAACAAGTTAAAAAAAAAAACTTTTCTTCCACTTTATACACAATTTTGTGTAGTGTGTGATATCTTGTAATGCCCCAGACCTAACAGTAAGGTATTGTCCGCTTTAGGTCTCGACCCGCATGGTTTTGCCCTTTTAGGTTCACGCGCATCCCGTCCTTCCCCAAAAAGTGCTTCACTAAGGTACCTGGCGATCTCCACTTATAGCCCAGGCTCCCCCCCCTCATCCTAACCGATGTGGGATATCATATTCACCCTCCCTTGGGGCTCCAGCGTCCCCGCTGGACACCATCGGCCGGAGGTCGGGAGTTGGCTCTGATACCATTTGTAACGCCCCAGGCCCAACAGTAAGGTATTGTCCGCTTTGGGTTTCGACCCGCATGGTTTTGCCCTTTTGGGTTCACGCGCATCTCATCCTTTCCTAAAAGGCGCCTGACTGAGGTATCTGGCAGCCTCCACTTATAGTCCAGGCTCCCCCCCTCATCCTAACCGATATGGGATATCACATTTATTTGTAACGCCCCAGGCCTGACAGTAAGGTATTGTTCGCTTTGGGCCTCAGCCCACACGGTTTTGCCCCTCTGGGTTCACGCGCATTACGTCCTTCCCCAAAAGGCCCCTCACTGAGGTATCTGACAGCCTCCACTTATAGCTCAGACTCTCTCTCTCATCCTAACCAATGTAGAACATCACATTCACCTCCTCTTGGGGCTCCAGCGTCCCCGCTGGACACCATCGGCTGGAGGTCGAGAGTCGGCTCTGATACCATTTGTAACGCCCTAGGCCTGACAGTAAGGTATTATCCGTTTTGGGCCTCGGCCCACACGGTTTTGCCCCTCTGGGTTCACGCGCATCTCGTCCTTCCCTAAAATGCACCTCACTGAGGTACCTGACAGCCTTCACTTATAGCCCAGGCTCCTCCTCTTATCCTAATCGGTGTGGAACATCACATATCTTGTCCATCTAAGTACCTTATATTTTATTATATCTTCACATTTTTAGTACAATTATAACTTTATTTTTGTCCTCCTAGTCATTTAACCATATCATATCAATTTCGAATACTTGTAATATGAATTTTTTTATTGGTATTTATATATAACGATAATTAATATTACAATTAGACACATTCAAACTCTGAGATATAAAAGGAATTTTTCTGTAAACACCCTACACCATAGGGAATCTATAATATGGAGTTTGATGAATTATTTTACTTGCTATATCCTATTGTTATTTTTCTACCTAAATTAGGTTTTTTAATATTTAAATCAAGTTCATTTGACTTGAATTCATGACTACAGTACCAAAGTTGCATCCTTAAATTGCAAACAGAATAAAATTTATATGTTATAGTTATATTTTAAACTATTAAAAATTAAATATATATTGATTTATAATTTTAAACAGTTTGCCACGTTAATCATTTATGAAATAGGCGCAACATGCTCTGAAACATTTTATTTTTAAAAAAATTGATTTATACTTATATTTCACTCCAGTGAAGTTTAGCAAAATTTTAAAAAAATTTAGTATTTTAGTTTGAATTTTAAAATAGATGAAATAAGCACAGATACATGCATCTACTTTATCGATTTTTGAAATTTAAAATAAAATATTAAATTTTATCCAATTTAACAAAATGAAGATACAGATAGGGTCCGCACATGCCAGTGTACTATTTGCAACACTGGTCGGGTGCGATGGCAGTGTGCCCATAGACCTATGTTCGAATCTTGCACCCTATGTGTAGGAGTTCATATATTACATTGGAGCTTGTTGTCTTCATTAATGAATAAGTGGGAGCTTGTTGTCTTTCCACATAGTAAACAAGTCTTTGCGCGTAATAAACAAAAAATTGTTGTCTTTCTTGGATTTGATTATAATATTTCAGATAAATTATTGTAACATATGCACAATTAAAAGAAAGATAGGGTCCGCATTTGAATAAAAAATTTTAAAAAATAAAAAATATTCTACGTTGGGAAGCCACTCGTAAGTGGCGCCCGATTGTGAATGATCCGACCCCAGGCAAATTTGTTCCACTATTAGCACAAGAATTATTTACAATTTTCTTATTTAAGGGGATGCATCTTTTGCGATATTTTAAAACAGATGAGTGTACTTGTTGACACCCCACCTTTGGGCCCAAAAATGAGGAAAATGGAAAAAAGTCCCGAACCCAAGCAAATTCAAGACACAAAGGAAGTTTAAGCTAGCTAAGCGGGCCCTTTCAAACTCAGTCCACGGGAGCAAAGCTCCACCAAGCCACGAAGCAGGCTTTTTCAACAAATAGATCCGGCCCACAAAGAGCGAAGCTCCTATAGGTCACCCCAACGGGCTCTACAATGCAGCCCAAGCCTCAGAAGCAGGCTTTCCTACAACTCTGGGCCCCTACAACGGCCCACCCAAAAGCCATGGGCTAAGCCAATCTCTAGCCCACCAAGCCAAGCTTATGGACCAAGTCCAAAACCACTCAAGAGGCCCAAAGCCCATGACCCCAACTCAAGGCCAAGTCCATGATCCCACTCAAGCCCAAGCCCATGGCCCAAGTCCATAACCTCAAGGGAGCCCAAAACTCAATCCACCATCTATAAAAGAAGAAGTTCTCCCTCTCATTCCACACACTTGAGGAGAGGCATCTCGGAGGGGAGGACGGGAGTCTGTAGCAACGCCCCGGCGCCCCGGCCTTTCCTACTCTACGAGCTCCGCTCTCTCTCTTCCACGCACCCCCTTTCCATCTCTCCCATTCTCTTAAATCTTTCATTTTCCCCCTTTTACGCCATGTAAACCGCCTCGGGTTGGCAGATTTTGCCATATTTGCTTCAACCCGAAGGCCGGAACCCGAGCTCTGTACAACTAGTGCCTTATTTCACTAAACAGGGACTGATCTCCCTTTAAAGATCAGTGGCGACTTTATTTTTTCTTTATTTTTGCGTGCGTGTTTGAGTCAACGCCCCGGCAAGGCGGGTGCACTCGGGTCCACGGATGTAGTACCAAGGCCAGTCCCTTATGTAGAGGTCTTGGGTTTGAATGTTAGTGCATACATTTTGTATTAATTAGTTGTTGCGTTATGTGGTGACATTATTTTTCTCGATTTGCGGAAGCTTCTACCACTGTCTACCATTGAGATCTTTAAGATATTTATAAGATTATTGTTAGTTAAATTTATAAGAACATCTCAAGGTTTACTTGTAATATCAATTAAGATTATTGTAATATAATACTCATAAAAAAAATCTATGAACTTTTAGGCCACAAAACTAATTGAAAAAAAATACTATATAGTAGAAGGAACAATAAAGTGTAAAAAAATATGTATACAAAAAAATGCTCAGAAATGAGTGGAAAGTAGAGTATTTATATACAAAAAGATACTTTAATTCAAAATTATTACCCTATTTTTTAATTTTTATACTCACTTTTCCTACCTTGTCAAATGCACCGATAGATGTGAATAGAGTAGAAGTAACATCCCATCAAAAGATGCGGACAGGGTTTTTCAAGTAAAACAACGATTTAAACAAGGGTTGAGCCTTGGATTATAAGCATATGTGCTTGAATGTGTAACTAATTCGGTTATATTGGTTACTATTTGAATGACTAAGTAGTGTTTAAAAAAAAAATAGAATAAGAAGATCTAGATTCAAAGTTAGACTTTCTCACAAATAAACCTCGACATGGAAATCGAAGGTGATTTAAAAATAAATAACTGGACTATGCCATGTTCGCAGCGGCTTCCTTGAATACAGTGACCATAAATGACAAATAAATCTTGTGCAGAAGCTAACCGGGCCACCATCAGCCCAGAGGATAGGACAAAAATGGACGGCTGAATGTGGAGAATGCCAAAAAAATAAAAAAAAATTCCGTGATTGGATGAACAGCTTAAAAAGATAATGTTAAAAAAAGGGTTTGCAGAAATAACCACCTCATTGATCTCAGCAACTGAACCAAACTCCAAGATTGCCAAAACATGACTTTGACTGGAGATGCCAGATTTTATGCAGGATAACAAGCATGCTTATTTATAATGATAAAAAAAAACAAGCATGCTTATTTAATTATAAAAAAATAAAGTTCCAAAAAGTAAGTTTTCGAATGATGCAACCATATGATCATATAACCTTACAGATTATTAGATTATGTCCATGAAACAGAAACACATGGCCATTCTTGATGCCGACTCAACTATAGCATGTAACATTAGATTGATGCACTTTCGACTCTGAGGTGAACAGGGCCATTGTAAAATTGTAATGCTTTTTTAGCCGCGGACAGCTTAAGTAGCCCTTGGGACAATGAAGTCCCAATGCGGTGAAACAGCACCAAACTAACACGAATCACGTCGTGCAAGAAAGCAGAGTAATTTGGACAATTTATATGACTGGCTCTATGCAGGGAGCATGCTCCCAAAATTATAACGCACCAAATAAAGATGGATTTTTCCCTGCTGTAGATTCGCGCCTCGTTGTGTTATGAACAGGGCGTTCGTGGGCAATCTGTTGCATGAGCATGGGCATTCTGTTGTAACAGCTGCCACAAGTGGCATTCGACTGTGTGGGCAATCCGCTGTAATTGGTGGTGGAGAGGCCCAGTAGTGTGGTGCCCATTAATCAAAGTAAATCCAATAAAACTAACAGTAACTTCGAATTCTTAGTTGGACTTCATGCTAAGCAAGCATGCTTTAATAATTAAATCCATGTTCGATCAAGTTTCTAGGTTGTTCGACTTTCAAACTAAGATGAAATTCAACTAAAGCTCAACTTAGTCTTGCTCATTGCAACCCAAAAATATTTGTTAAGCCCCAACGAACGGTTAATTAATTTACTGAAAAGCCATTCCATCGATATTTTCTAGGTGAAAAATTCTTTTTCCTCTCGTTTTATATTAAGGGGAAATTTAGTTTCCCATGATTACTAGATAGAAATTAATGATGACATTACAAATTAACCAAATTATCTTCTAACATAGCAGCAATAAAAATAATTAATCGATAACACTTAAATGCACCTTCAAAAATGAAAAAGTTGGAGAATCATCCAAATCAATTTATTGAAGCATCAGTTAACCTATAAGTACTGATAATAATTTCGGGGAAAAAACAACAAATGTGGTCCTCCACTAGCGCGAGTCCATACCCAACAACTTAAAAGTCAAAAGCACAAGACAAATAAATATATGGGTAACAACAGATATAATTCGACCTTCGGCAAATCAACGTGTACCTAGCCGGAGGACGGTGGCTGGAAATATGCAAACACGGCGAAGAAGGTTTGTATCACTGTAAGGATAAGTAGAATAACGGCAGCTGTGAGGGAAACGATGCCCCATGGTGTCCTCACGTAGTTGTGCATGAAGTTCGCCCGCCAAGCATTGCGTCGCTTGCTGCAGTATTTATGTATTTTCCCAATTACGTCCGCCATATAAACTTCGTTGGGGTAGATAGTGATGTCTCGGCCGAGCTGGCCGAAGAGATCAGCGACCTCCTGATCGCTGCCCAACCAGTTCTCGATCACCCCCTTTCTGCACAGGATCGAAACGTCTTCCGCGGTGTTGATGAGACAATGCATGAAGAAAGTGTACGCCGTGACGTGAGGACGGCTACGAGGATGGAGCTGCTCGAAAGCCGTGAGATTCAAGAAGAGGGGTTTGGTGTCGTCCTGAACGACGAAGTGTGGGACTTTGACGACCCCATCTTCGAACGTGATGTCCAACCGGTCTGTGCTGCTACTCTCGAACTCCACCCCGGCCTCTAGAAGACGCGTCGCGCCAGGGAATGGTTTCAGATTGGTGAAAGAAGGTGTGGCCTTCTGCCCATCCATGTCGGGGAAGAGATTCGAGTGCAGGATGTGAAGCAGATGCTTGGGATTGTCGACGACACGGGAAGCGCCTTTGATTGTGTCCTTGAAGAAGTCGTGGACGACTTGGAGGAGTGAGTCGTTGATCCCCATCGAGGGCGCGAGCAGGGCAAAGAGGCGCTCGAGGACGAAGAAGGGGATTTGGTTGGGCAGCAGCATCAGGTCGCGCTTGACCTTGTGAAAGAGCCATCTTTGGTGGAAGATGGGGTCGTCGGAGCTGATAGGCCGACGCTTCGTCTCCTTGAGAAGGATTTGTAGGATAAAGCAGCCGTCGAGCACCATCATACTAACAAACGCGTTGCTTTCGACGTTCTCAAAACTTTTAGAATAGCTCTTGCGCGCGCGCTGCTCCAAATTTCTGATCTCCTGAAGAAGATTCCCCAGTCCATTATCAAAATCGCTGGCGGCGGAGAGCGCCTCTCGTGTATAACTCCATTTCTGCGCTTCGACGATCTTGATGGTGACGTAGTGGAGTTGGAGAAGCGGGCCTACTGTGACGACCAGAGGTGCGTAGGCCTCTTCGTCTCCTCGCCGGAAGGTGTGGGGTATTTCGTAGATGCAGCAAAATCTGCCGCCGCCTGCGGTTGCTTCATTGCTGTGGAGCTGTCGTTTCATAGAAGCCATCAATTCTGGTTCAGGTTGTGGAACAATAGGATGGTCTGAATCACTGGAGTCAGTGGCCTGTGGGGATTCTCTAGGCACAGCACGCATGGCCGATTTAGGTTCTGGCTTAACCTTTCGTTTGCGATGATCCACCCATCTTGGCTTTGGATCGCCCTTTACGCGTCGGGTGGCGGAGGAGGAGGCTCCCAGATTACCAACAACTGCGGAAGAATCGTCCATCTGAGGAAGATTGCCACCAACCGAATTACCTGCAACGGCAGGAACAATAACATCAGAAGCCGCGCCCATCTCGACGACTACCTGTGCATGTGCAGCATCATCCGTCTCCCCGGTTACTCTCGGATTTGGCAGCCCGCCGCTGCCCATTTCCACGTCGCCTCGTGCAGGAGCACGATCACCCATGGGGAAGCAGCCGGCACCACTCCTCAAGCACTGACTGCTGCCAGCTAAACTACCCCGTTATTAAAACCGCAGGCGTAGCCAGTACAGGCTGCACTACTGGATGGACGCGGGGGTGTTTAATAGGTTCCGGCTGACTCGGCACTGATCCGTTTGTTAATATCTCTATAAAATATTGACCTTAATTCAGACCTGCCTAATGCAAATCATACTCCTATTTTATCCTTGTCCCATTCCACCATCCTCAGCAATATTGCAGACAACCTAGAAAGAATGCTCGTATCATTTCTCTATTATTTTTAAGAAAAATTTCTCGCACACCCAAATTATAGCATGAAAGAAAGATTGCGCAATGAAGGCTATAGAATAAACATTTCTCGTTGGTAGGCACATCTTATGACTTAAGTGGGAATCCAGCCTCAGAACTTGAGGAACGTAATTCGTAAATAAGGTTAACGTTACCGTTAAAGCCCCATGGTTCATATTTATATTTAATAAAAATACGTGATATGCATAACATCTAAATAATATTTTTATATTATATTACATATATTTGTTTAAATACATATTTGGCATGTTAAGATTATATTTTAGATAAATTTAATCATTTTCATTTTATATTATATTCATATTCATATTAATTATTTTCTTCTTTTATGTTATTTTGAAAGCTTAAATTTACTTCTAAAAATATTATACGTTCTTTATATCTTTAGAATTTTGTTAGAATTTGTATTATTATTTTTGCGTTTATGTTTTGCTATTATTATATATTTACATGAAAACTTGAGCCTATTACTCTTAACTTAAATGAAAACTTGGTATTTTAAATTCCAACATAAACGAGATATAAATAAACAGGATTAGGATTTTTTAAATTTAATAGGGTTAAAATTTAAGTTTTACAAATACATTAATTAAGATTAAAATTAAAATTTTTATAAATAAAATTAAAGTTAGAGTTGTAAAAAAAAACGACTCGAAGTTGCATCCTTAAACAAGGGGTAACTTTAACACCATCAGCTTTTCATAATTTTACCTATCCGACATGTGTGAATAGGATGCTTTTGACGTGGTGTGCAGCAATTGAGAGTATGGTTAAAAATGACCAATAATACTTGTGTTTAAATTCAAATATATATATATATATGCATTTCTTTAAAAAGTAAATACTTGGTTTATAAATTAAATATATCTACATTAATAAGTTTATAAAAGATAAAAATAAAAAATAAGTTTTGCGGCCAAATGAGAGTCAGCAGTGGCCAATCACATATTATTACTCATGATTTATAAAAGCTTTTTGAATAGCTTCATGATAATTTTTTGGGAAGTAATAAAATTTTTAAATAAAATTTTTTTGAATTGATGTAAGAGCCCTGATCAACTTAGGCTAACCCCAAGTTAGGTCTTACTTAGGTTGGCCTAATTTTTTTTCGATTTTTTCATGAAGATTTAAAGTTAGAAAATACGAAAATGTTACGATGTTTAAAAATATCAAAAAAAGTAAAATTTAGTTTATAAATTAAATAACCTAACTTTATATGATTATAAAAAATAAAAAAAGAGTCTCATGGCCAGACACATGGAGCACCCCATGAGATACACCCTCTTGATGTAAAAGAATATGATACGATGGGAGAAATGAAGATGAGTAAATATATAATTGATATGTTAGTTGTACCAGTATTTGTGGATAAATAATTAAAAAGTAAAATAATAAAAAAATACCAAAAACTTATTAAAAATATAAGAAAATTGAAGAAATTTAGAAGTTTTGACTTTGACCCAACACTTTTGATATCTTGCCATGTTGTCATGTACTTTAGAACTGTTTTTGTTAATTTGAATTATGAGTAGTATGTTAATTCTACTCAATTCATTCACTTTTGAATTTTAAAATTGGGCCATTGATTAGTCTATACAAGATTAGCATCCGAGAACCCGAGCCATGTCATTGTGGACACATGTAAATCGTTCGAGGGTCGCATCCAGCTGTACTCGAGGCCCCATGCCCCATGCGGCCAAGCCCTATGGCCACTCGCCACAACGGGCTTGCGCATTTCTAGCCGTTGAATTCGCGTACGGATTACAGGGGAGTCTTTTTTTAAATGCCACCGCCTTCGTGTCAGAGCAGCGGTTCTCCAGTGGATACGATTGGTCCAGGGTGTGTTCAGTCCAGTGTTATTAAAATCGGACCGGACCGGCTGATTGGACAGGGAACCGGTCCGCATCCAGTTCGATCCACTACAGTTCGGTTCAATAAACAGAAACCGTCCGAACCGGTGAACCGGCGGTCGAACCGTATTTACCGGTTCAACCGGGTTCGACCGGTCGGTCAATAACCAAAAATGGGAACGCCTGCCTGCCTGCTTGCCTGGCCCGATGCCCTCTTCTTCTTCCCCCTTTCAAAACCCTAACGCTGCCTCGCGCCCGCGCCCTCCTGCCTGGGTCCAGTCCTCGTCGGTCGCCCTCATTGCCGGCGCCGACGCCCTCTTCTTCTTCCTCTTCGCCGTCTACATCCACAGCGCCGGCGCCAGCAGGATCCCGCGTCCCGCCGCTCCCGCATCCGGCGCCAACAGGATCCCGCGCATTCGTCATCTTCCTCGCCGTCCGCCGGCCCTCGTCTTCCTCGCTGGGCAACACTGCCGCCCACGCACGCCCCTGCCTACGTTGTTCGCCGTCTGCCTTCATCTTCCTCTTTTCGTCGCCGGGCACGCGCTACCTGCCGCCTGCGCCGTCTGCCTCGGTCGTCCGTCGTCGTCTGCCTCTGCCACAGTCACCGTCTGCCTCGCCGTCGCCGTCTGGCTGCCTCGCCGTCCGTAGCGCGTGCCCGACGATTTTAGTTAAATACCAGAT
>JAXCLR010000081.1:11640407-11655930 GCA_035584095.1 Annona squamosa
TACTATTTGAAAAATTAAACTTTCTTAAGGCCTTCCTTTAATATTCACAAACTACAGAAATTAGTTTCACTTTTAGATTATCTTGGATTGTATCATTTGTAATTTTGTCTTTTCTTATTTTACTATCCATCTAATTTAGTATTACCATTTTCACTTTGAACGGTGATCTCATATGGCCGGCCACATAGGACTTTTTTTCAAAAAATTTTTAAAAACATATACAGGTAGGTGTATTTAACTTATAAATTATTTTTTACCAATTTTGGATGCTTTTAAATATTTTTTATTTTTAAACACAACATTTTTGTAATCTTTTGACTCGGAAATTGCGAAAAATGCCACTATAATTAAAAATAAAAAATATTTAAAAGCATCCAAATTGGTAAACTTAGTATGTAAGTTAAATACGTCTCACTCTACATGTTTGTAAAAAAATAAAAATATATATTTTTGGGGGGTCTCATGGCTAGATACATAGGATCACCCCTCTTTTAATATAACTCATTATGTATATATTGTTTGCCTAACATTTTACCCTATCTAATTATTGTGTCATAAATTTTTTATTTTAATTTAATTTGAATTTGATGGTTATATAAAGTTTCTATGCTTAGATTCTACTTACAATTTCTTTTGTGATTTATCTACTTTATGGAACTATTACTATTCAATATAAAAAAGACTAATTTAATTTATTCTCATTTAGGTGATTGATGTATTTTATTGTTTGGTTTTCATCAATTCTCAAATCATTAGATTCTAAAGTGTCTTTTCACTTAGTTATTTAAGTTTACTTATCTTATTTATGTTGTTATGTGACCATATCATCTATAGATAGCATGTATGTATACGTTTTTTTTTTAATGTTTTTAAATCCATTCTCATGTAATGTGAAAAATTAAGAACTTGAGGTTCAGATTTTATGCAAATTTGTTGTAAATTTGTAATCAAAAAATAAGTTATATATATACACTAAGTAATCGATAAATTAGTATTTATATATCGAGAATGCCTCCATGAAATGGAGTTTTATAAAAGTAATTTCCAGGAATCATCTTATCTTAAAATGTTGATGACTGATGAAAAATTTAATTTATTCATTGTATTTAACATTATTTATTTAGCTAGGAGACCAAATTTCATCTAAATTCAATATATGCACGGCCACAGTCGCTTAAAAATAGATATATTTATATGTAAATTAGTAAAAATACTAAGATCCATTCATATATATTATAATACAGTAATGTTTTATAGTATCATTTATTCACATAATAGTAATATTTTAGATAGTTTAGATATTGAAAATATTACTTAAAAATTAATAATTAGCATTAATTCATTTTGTTATGTTGATTTATATTTTTATAGACGGAGCCCATATACAATTACGCTAGATTAATTAAAGACTTTCTATTTTAATATAAATGTTACTGAATATAATATATAGAGTAAATTTTCATCAACTAAAAAGACGTATCCCCTTTGTATACTTAGTGGTTTTCGCATTTGTTATAACTCATTAGTACATTTCTAATAACATCAGTATACATGGATTGAATCCAATGTAATGTGTCAGACCCATTGATGTGCATGCCCCTTTTTATTTATAGTTATTGTTTTAACCATGTGGGCCTCCGGCGTCTTCTATATTATTTATCTGGCAAATTTTGATAATCTTTAAAATTTATTTGATATTTTATTGTAATTAAAAAACGTAAATGAGGCCTGCGTGGGTATAAAAAATCAAAAAATAAAAAAAAGGATGTGCGCATCAGACCCACTGACGCATTGAATCTAAGCTGTATATTGTTAACTATTTTCTTTGCTAGAACCTTATATTTTTTTTTTGAAATTTTATCACACTTTTTTTTAAGTCAATAAAAACAGGGTAAATTTTTTATTTTCTCTGCATTTCTCAACTATTTGCTAGTTGTTAAAGAAGGAGATGAATTTAATCTAATATTGGCGAATCTTAGCTTGAAATCTTACCAATCAAAAAGAAAAAAAAAAAGTTATCCAGATTCTTAGTAGTCATAATAGCGCACAACCGTATACAGAGCATCCAAATAACCACAATGATGGAACATAATGTGTTTGGCCAATTCTAAAACTTTTGAAAAACTTTTTCAATTAAAATTTTTTACTTTTTATAATTATTTTATTTTTTAATTATTTTTTTATATTTTTCTATGCAACTATTATATTTTTTACCATGTTAACACAACCATCCGTACAATCAACCTGTCTATTTTAATTTTATTCTTTTTACTCATGATTATTTACATTATGTTACATCATTTTATACCCATTCAATTTTTCATCAAAAATTCTATCATTTCCTAAACACGCATTAAAATAAAGTGAGAGGATGACAAATACAAAGGATAAGAAAACAGTGCTGAAAAACCGTCTTTGTACACATCATTGCAGAGGTGGATGGGAAGAAACGGATTTGTTAGGTGGTTCCTCCCACGTGAAGTCAAAGTGGGGGCCCCACCCATTTCGGCATTATTGAAAAATGCCCACCTACCTTGTTGACTTTGCTCTTTTGCTTTTGGCGGGAGAAGAAAAATGTGAGAGAGAGAGATATCATAAAGGCTTTTCTCCTCTAAGCAGAATAAAATCCGTCGTCGTCAGAGTTTTTCTCTTCAGTCTCAGTTTTTCAGAGAAGCAGCAGCAGCTCTGACGGAGGAGGATTTTACCCTCACATGCTCAGGGCTTCTACGGCAATCATCTCTTCCAACCATCAAGAGAGAAAATTCTGCCGTCATCTCAGATTTAGTGAAATCCATCTTTAGTTAATTTCTATGTTGAAATCCATCTTTATGGTGATGATGAAATCTTCTAGATTTGACTAGAGAAGACATTGCATTGTAATCTCATTATTTTATAGTGGAAGTTTTACATGGACTGGGTCCCATGGTTTTTTCCCTTTATTAAAGAGAGTTTTCCACGTAAAATTGTGGTGTGTTTTTCTGTGGGTTTGATTGTTTATTATTTGTGATATTTATTGTCTGAGATTAATTATTCCTATTTAATCTACACAAAAAGGGGATAGTCTAAAATCCCAACAAATCTCCTAAAAGACAGAAGAGATGCGAGAGGAAGGAGAGCAGCAGGCAACATAAGTGGGGGCTTTGTGGAGGTGGGCGGCTGGATTTTGATGAGAAAGAGGTGTTCATGCCTTTCAGTTCTTCAGAGAATGTGATAATTACGGCGGAAAGATTAGAATTTTGGTCGAAGAATGCTCCAACTGATCTCACCAAAATACGGAGAAGTGATTCCGAGTTTGCGATGTCGCAGAGCCCACTGTGGAGTTTGCCGAAAGGGATCCGGCCAGCCATGGCGCCTTGTCGTGTGTGTGGAGGGATGTGTTTTGTCATGTGTGTGGATTGCAATGGGAGCTGCAAGGTCTCGGAGGAGGACCAGAAGAAGATATTGACGTGTGCAGAATGCAATGAGAATTGTTTGATCAGGAGTCCCATCTGTTGCTGACCATCAGCATAGATCTTATAACAAGCTTTCGGAAGATTTTCATCCGCTGATTCTCTCCAGTAGTTTTTTTGTCATTCTTTGTTTTTTCCTTTTTTTTTTTCCTCTCATTTGTTCATTGAGATTTCTTTTGAGGGTTTTTAATTTTCATCCATCCACATGCTGTAAGGTTGATTTTTATGAAAGCAGTATTGATTGGATATTCCTTTGCCCTTACAATGAGGCTTGCCAAATATTGTGTTTCATTCATCTAGTGATCTTATGGTCTTTCTTCTCCTGAGTCTTCTTGAGGTTGAACATTCATATCGAATAGCTGTTAGTATATTTCGAGAAGAGGGAAGCAGAGCAACTCCTAGGCAAGTTGTGGACGCAAGAGATTCTAAGCAGAAGAATTAGAGCAGACACAACCGGTGAGGTCGCTGCCAGCGCCAAGCTCCACGACGGAAGCAGAGTGTAGAGGTGTAAGAGAGAGGGGGGCGAAGAGGGAGGAAATAAGAAAAGAAGCTACCTATTACCGGAGAGAGGAGACGTCGTAGGAGATTGGGGAGAAACGCAGTTGCCATAACTTTTCGTAAATAGTTTCTTCTGATAAGGGCCTACTTGTTATTTTTCCTGGCATTAATTTTGCTCCATCTATTGTGATTTAAAATTTTGATCGGACAATCTAGGTTTTACCCGCATGATCGTGCGGCTCACAGGACTGTATTTTCGACCGGTTTTAGAAGATAAAAATTCTTTACCTGTTTCATTATTAATATTACTTAATATTTCATATAATTTCTCTTTTTTGATTCTACAGTAACTTCTCATCATATTTCATCAATAATAATAATAATAATAATAATAATAATAATAATAATAATAATAAGAACTTCTCATACATGACTGCCGTCCTCTACAGCTATAGCCTATAGGCTTTTGCTCAACTACCGCATGCAAGGTTTCTTGTTAAATTAGGTCCACTTAACATGGGCTTGGTCTCATTACATTAACATGACTCACCCACGTAAAATCATTCGCCATTAATAACATTACACACAGAATATTCCTACATATATTAACATCAAAAAATATTCCTACATATATGGGCCGTTTCTTGCATGGAATCACATGAGCTTGTTTGAATTAATAAAAGAGCTTGAACTCATTTAGGATATTTAGAAGGTCTGATCAAAGTATGTATATACGCTTTTAAAAAAATTAGCTTAAAAAAGCCCAAATGAAGAATTTATATAGCCACATATCTTACCAAGCACATCAGTCATTGTATTTAGCCTAATTGTGTTTTTAGATATATTATGATAAAGTGGTTTCTATTCATGTAAAACAGTTTTCTTTTTCACTTTGATAACTACTATAAATCCATTTTTATGTATCGTATTTAACATAATTTATTTAATTAAAAGATCAAGTTTGATCTAAATCGAAATTTTATAATCATTTCTAAAGTGGTAAAAATATTTAGATTCATTTACGCATGCATTAAATATATAAATATTTTATAAAATTATTTATCTTCATATTAATTACATCTGAAAGAATTTAAATATTAAAAAGTACAACTTTAAAATTGATATTTAATATCTATTTAATATCAAACTATTTTATTATATGGATTTTATATATTTGTAGTTGAGACCTATTAAAAATAATATTAGATAAATGATGAGTTTATATGATAATAGACATGGTAGTAAATACAATATAATAGATGAAATGAATTTATCATCAATAGTTAAAAAGTAAAAAAATGGATGAGATTACCTAGAAGGGAAGTTCCATTCTAAATTAATTTTAAGGCAATTATCAAATAGACTTATGAATTTTCACCGTAATTCCTAATATACTTATGGATTTTAGATAATTCCTTTTGTAAAAATTTTTGGAAGAATTTTTTAGAAATTCTTCCATACCCTACTATCAATTTCTCATTGTCTATACCTACATTGGATCATTAGGCAAGATGAGAAAGTGTACTTTACTGGAGAGATAAAGAGATAAATGCTTTAACCAAACTTCAAATCCTGTGCCTCCAATGCACACACATTTTGTACACATTTATGTTAATCACTTATTTATCCAACTGCAAACAAACAAGAGTAATAATTAACATCCCTTTGAATGTAACCGATTCCCATCATCATCGACGGGAACTTTATCTAAATTTGTATTTTTGTTTTATTTTAAAGTTCTCAATGCACGTATCATTCGAAATGTAATGTCGACTATTTATAGTGAAAATTAAAGAAATAAGATATCAATCTAGTCTTAAATAAATAAAAATTATATATTTAATCTATAAGAATGATATTCAGTATTTTTAGCAAGAGAAAAAGATTTTTGACTCATATTTATATATATATATGAATAACATTTAAAATTACATAATCATCAATGTATGCAATATTGTTTGCAATCTAAAAACATAAATACTTTGCTAAAAAACATATATACTATGAAGGGTTAATATTCTTCTATTGTAATCTTTAAAATAACACAATTTGATTTTTATAATTTTTACTTGTTTGCAATCTAAAAATGTAAAGAGTTGCGATCTTGTCAAACTGGTATGCAATCAGCAGATTCAGACCGGTTCAACATATTTTTTAATATTTTTTTAAAATTTTTATAAACATATTAATCTAGTTGTATTTGATCTATAAATCAACTTTTATTATGGATACGTATATATATTTATTTTTAAAAACGAGGGTACTTAAGTCATTTAAAATGGCTTAAGTGCCAAATGATCTTTTCAGACCATAATTCGGAGATTTCATCTAATCAAAAACATATTTTTTTATTTTTTGGACATTTTTATAAACATGCTAATCTAATTGTATTTAATTTATAAATCAAATTTTATTATTTTTAGATATATATATATATATATATTTTTGATTTTTAGAGACAGAGGCGCTTAAGTCGTGTGGGCCAAAAGTCATCATTTTGTCTTGTATTGGTGTTTTTCGCCACCCCTATCCTTTGCCATTCACCATTATATGCATCTCATTTTGAACAATTTAACAATAGATTGCCTCTAAATTTTCGGGTTCGAAAGATGAATTTGCACCCTCTAAATGTGGGAGCCCAATCCAGTGCACCCGAGTGCATTCAGCCTCAATGCACCCAGGTGCACTGAATGCACTCGGGTGCACTGCACCTTTTTTTTTTTAAATTTTTTCATGAAGCTGTTAATATAGGTTTATTTAACATACGTATCAATTTTTACTATTTTTGGACATTTTTATATTTTTTTTTAGATTTTTAAAAATCAGTGACATTTTTCGTACTTTTAAATTAACGAAAATGCCACTGATTTTAAAAAATCTAAAAAATATATCTAAAAGTCTCCAAAAATAGTAAAAATTGATACATATGTTAAATAAACCTAGATTAACCATTGTATACAAAAATTTTCAAAAAAAAATAAAAAAATAAGTGCAGTGCACCCGGGTGCGTTGAGGCTCAATGCACTCGGGTGCACTGAATTAGGCTCCGATTGCCATTGCGGCATCTCAGCTTTTTTAAACTACGCTTATAGGTATGTTGGAATGATAAAATTATTGGATAAAAAGTTTTTGAAATAGAAAAAAATAATATAATATAATAAGGATAATGATGAAAATGAAGAAAATAAAATTAAGATGGATATGTTAGTTGTAAAGATAATTATAAAAATGATTAAAAATAAAATAGTTATATAGGAAGATATGAATAAATAATTAAAAAATAAAATAGTTATGAAAAATGAAAAACTTTAAATTGAAAAGTTTTAAATCTAAACAAACATACCCATAATAGCAGTACAATTTCATGTAAAGTGATTGATTAAGAAAATACAAGAAAGATTATCTGCAGTTTATTTTTCAATTTGTGAGTCTTTGTCTTTAATGAGTATCCTTTTCAAGATAGTCAAGCATGCTTAGGATCAGCTAGCCCATATGATAGGATGTCATGGGAAATTGAGAAATTTTACATTCTCATAATTTTTTTCATTCTTTATGTAATGAATAACTTTTTATGGAATAAATAACTTTTTAATTTTCAATATAACAAAAAATCTCATTTTTTCATATATAACAACTTTACCTTTTACATTTTCAATTCCTTCAACTCTAATACAAATTTTCGTTACCAATTCATCACAATCCTTTCTGATTCACATCGTATCCCATGGACGTGAAATCTTGACGCGATTTTGAATGACAAAACGTCTCTACAAATCTAGAAATGGATTTTTTGTCCGTGCAATGCGCAACCAGACGAAGCCTTAGATGAAGAGAGGTTATTATATATTAAAAAATAAAAATATATATAAGAAATAAGAAAATTAATATTGAAAGCGGAAGAAATAAAGTTCTGTAGAAAAGTTGAATTATGGCCCACCCAATGGGGTTGATTTAGCTAAACGAACCGCCAAAATAAAAGGTGAATAAATTGTGGCCCGCGCAGCTGGCGGCTGATGAGAAAAAGTTGTAATCAATTTCTAGCCTCTTGTTCTATCAAAAAAAAAAAAAAAAAACTCTAGTCTTTTGGGCTTTGTCTATCATAACATCCTATAAGGTCCATTACGATTCGCATCTATTTAACATTTGGGATTCCACTTGCATCAGGGAAAAAAAAAAAAAAAAAAACATTCCATCAAAGCTGTATTTGAACAATGTCTGTAGTCAAATTAGTTCAATGAGGAAATATGGATTTGGTTTCTCATCACGTTACTCAAGCAGAGCTGAGTATATAATGCTTTAGTATTCTTAACAGGCATTTGATTTAAGGAATAAGAAATCAATGGGAAAAAAAATACTTTATGGTATCTCCAGCATTCAAAATGACGTGGAGTACTATTTGTGCAATACTTCATTGTAAATAATTCAATAGACCCGAGTGCAAAATGAAATTCAATATACCTAAATGCATCAAAACTTTAGTGTAATCGATTGCAAAACTAATTTTAGAGTTTTTTTGAGAACTTTTTATAAAACAATTAACCCAAATATATTTAACACCAAACTAAGAAGACAACCATATCTTTCTTAATTACGACCTCCTTGAGCAAGGATCTAGGATGGTGGGTGAAAGTATCTAAAAATAGCGAGGAAAGTCTGCAAGAACATGAGGACGACGATAATGACGGCATATGTTAAGAAAAAGATGAAACAGATGGCCTTGAGTTTATGTGGGCGTTTGTGCTTGAAGTCCGCAGACTTGGCATTGAGTCGGATGCTACAGTAGGCATTTATTGGATCGACGACATCCGCCAAGTAAAGTTCGTCGGGATAGATGATTATGCGTCTGCCGAGCTGGTTGAAAAGATCTACTACTTGTTGATGACTGCCCAAGCAGTTGTCGATGATCCCTTTTCCGCACAAAACCGCCACGTCTTCCGCGGTGTTGACGAGAGAATCCATGAAGAAGGCGTAAGCCGTGACCCGCGCATCGCGCTGGGGATCCGATTGCTCAAAGGCAATGAGGTTTGAGAAGAGGGATTTGGTGTCGTCGTCGATGGATAAATGTGGTATTCTCAGGAGCCCATGCCCATCATCAAACGCGATGTCTGAGCGGTCATGATCGGCGCTGCCGCTCTGTAACTTCACCCCTGCCGCAAGAAGCTGCGTGGCACCAGGAACCGATTTCATATCAGCAACCGATGAAGCCTTCAGCTTCCTTCCATCGATGTCCGGAAAAAGATTTAAATGTACTAAATGGAGCAAATGCTTGGGATTGTCCACGGCGGTGGTGCTGCTCGCTTTGATCTTGTCTTTGAAGAATTCCTGAGCGACTGTCTGGAGAGAGACGCCGATTAATCCGTGCTCGGAAGAGGCGATCAAACCGAAGAGGCTGTCAAGAACAAAGAAAGGGAGTTGGTTCTCCAGCGAGAGCATGTCTTTTTGAACGGCATGGAAGAGCCATCTCTTCTGGAAGATGAGATCGTCTGATTGAATGGGGCGGCGGTGAGTTTCCTTGAGAAGAAGTTGGACGATAAAGCAGCCGTCAAGCAGCAACATTTCAATGAAATCGTTGCGGCCGATGCTGTCAAATGGTTTCAAGTAAAGCTTACGAGCTGTTTGCTCCAAGTCCTTGACGGCCCCAAGAAACGTGTCCAATCCCGCGCCTCCAGGGACGGCGGAGAGGGCCTCTTGCAGGTAGCTCCATTTCTGCTGTTCCACAATTTCCTCCATTGTGGAGTACTGCAGGCGGAGACGGCCTAAACAGACAACCTTAGGGCGTGGGGCGGCGTCGTCGCCATTCACTCTCCGGAGGCAGTAGGAGAGTCTGTCCAGCCGACTGCCTTCCGTGGGTGAATTGCTGAGGAGCTTGTGCCTGAGAGAGTCCGCCCATCTTGGCTCTGGAATGCTACTATTATCGACTTGCTGTTGCGAATCCTCCTCGCTGCCTCCTGGATTACGATCGTTAGGTGTAGGATGGAAATCTGAAACCCCGGAAGCAAAATCCTGCGCAGCATCATTCATCTCGATGCACCGCCCACGATGGAAAAACGAGAATAAGCACAAGAACCCTGTATCCTGTGAAACAATGGCCCGCACTGCATGAGTGTGATAGAGCTTATGCCTATGAGTACGATAAAAAAAATTAAAAGGAAAAAAAAAAAAAAAAAAAGCGAAAGCAAAGGCAAAAGTGAAAGTGGAAGTTCCTCCGGAATTCAGGATCCGGATGTCAGAACTTGCGCCTGACAACTGTGTAAAAAAAAAAAAAATTTAAGAAAAGCAAAGGCAAAAGTGAAAGTAAAAGCTTTTAAACAAAAAAAAAAAATAGTAATAAAGATAAAAGCGAAACGAAATAAATGCAAATGCAATATTCTTTCTCCATGCTGAAGCAAAGGCAAGTTGTCAACCATAAGCCTTAATTGGTTAATTATGAAGCTAGTTCTCTGCCGTTGCCTTAATTTTCTTAATCATAATATACATATATAAATGTAAATGTACTGTAACATCTCCTATATTTATAAATGTACTGTAACATCTCCAATGTATGAAGAGATATGCTTTCCTCCTATTGGAATCTGCCCATAGGACTGCTTTATCTGAAATTGTACGTCTGGAAATTTTAAAAATTTTCTAACGAAACCATCCCACTGCCACATCTGACCATTTGCGCATCCGGTATCCTTTTATTTATGCAATTGATTATTGTTTAAAAGCATTACGTGATCATTTTCGACATGGTGAAATATTCATGCATCACATATAGGAGTTATCGTTGAGTAAATTTATATGGTATAATTACACTTCATAGAATTGGAGTAATGAAGAAATTGTGCTGGGAACATCATGACTGATACATATTGAGCACCTCTTGTATACTTGCATAAGTTTAACCCATTTTCACAAAAAAAATTTTAACCCATTTTAATTTTTTTTTTCGTGAATATGAATCCAAGTAAGTTTTTTTTTTTTTACTCCCTAAATTTTATAATTTGTAATTCTTAAAATTTTTAAAATAAAGCATTTTCCAAATATACCTACTACATTTAGCTTTAATCCCAAATATGCCCATTATATTTTCAAAATCCCAAATATTACTACTACGTTTGTAATTAATCTCCAAAAATGTTCATTTCATTAAAAACCGTTAGTGAAATTTTTATAAATGCCCAAATTACCTTATTATAAAATAATTAAATTAAGGCTCTCCAAATTTAGAGCTTCTATGCAATTAGGACATTGGTGAGTTATGACATTTAATTTTTTAATTATATCCAAATTTTGATTGGCATATTAGTAAATTTCGCATATTAGCTAACAATGTTAATTCATGGATTGTGTGTTTTCTTAGATTAGTTGTAAATGTAAGGAGCATATTTGGGATTATAATTAAACATACTACGTATATATTTTTTTTGATGAAACATACTATGTATATTTGAGGAAGCTCTAAAAATAAAAATAAGCACATGAAAACACTACAAAAAATTTCATTTTATATAGCTAATTTTCTAGTCACGTGTAGCATATATTTGGCTATATTAGATATATTTTTACTTCAATGGATTATTTAACTACAAATTCTAAATTTTTTTGAGCTTTGATTTTTGGTTAAATGTAAGTATTTTTACATTAAATACAATTAAAAGTAATATCTAATTTAGCAATTAAAATTTGATTGTTGGTCATATATAATAATTTTTACAGAAAATGTTTAATTTTTCATTTTTTTATATTTAAATAATATACAATATAAAATTTCGTAGGTAAAAAATTTAATTAGGAACATACATCCGTGTAAAAATGAAAAATAAAAAATAACGAATCTTTCGCAAGCATCCAAACAGGACTGCACATATATTCTAAAATTATTATTTTGAACTTGGCATTTCAGACAAGTAAGGCTTCGTTTAGCAAGATATTAAAAAAATTTCTATTTTTTTCACATTTTGATATGTTTTAGTATACAATTACCCAGTCACTCTATTTTTTAAATTATTGATTTTATATTCAATTATTTTTAAAAATTTTAATACAACTATACAATTTATTTTATATTTATTCTTTTTCACTTCTAATCATTACCCTTGTTCGCTTTTTCAAAATTTTTCTTGTAAAAAATTTCCTTAACCGCATACAAAACAGACCGTAATTCTAATTCAATCATTTTCTTTCACGTTCTGTTATTAAAAAAAAAAAAATCAAATATCTCAAGTTCTATGCATGGTATTCATTCATTCACCGAATGAAGAAATGCCTTCTAACCTAATTAATCTGGGATAGTTGTTTGGTGGCGCACCTTAAAATTCACTAAAAATCATAAAATAAGCAATCACGAACTCAAAAGGAACATAAATCGAAAGGAGATGAACATACACATGTAACATGAACGACTTACAAATCTTAGCTCTTCCTAGGGACTAATTATTGATTCTAAACAACCATCGTCACACATGCATGCATCTATGTTTGTGGCTGAAAATAGGAAAACATAGTAAAGAAAGTTTGCAAGAACTGGAGGAGAATAATAACAGCTACTAAGGAAAAAATAACCCAGGAATTATTCAAGTAGTCCATGTTGTGTGGGAAGCTAATTGAACGCCAAGCATTAGAATTACTTCGGATGCTGCAGTAGTAGTATTTCCGTGTACGCCCAATTACATCTGCAAGATAAACTTCGTCAGGATGGATAATGATATGCTTGCCCAGCTCGTTGAAGAGATCAACCACTTGTTCATTACAGCCCAACCAGTTGCCAATGATTCCTTTGTTACGCAGCACGGCGACGTCTTCAACGGTGTTGATGAGACGATGCATGAAAAAGGTGTACGCCGCCACGGGCGAACCACAAGAAGGGTGCAATTCCTCACAGGCCGTAAGGTTGCAGATGAGCGATTCGGTGTCGTCGTCGACGCAAAGACGCGGAATTCGAATCACACCGTCTTCGAATCCGATGTCTAATCGGTCGCTGTTGCTGCTCCTGAACTCCGCTCCCGCCGCCGCCAGCTGCTTCGCGCTGGGAAATGGCTTCAAATCAGCAATGGGCGCACTCACCTTGCTCCCGTCGACGCCCGGAAAGAGATTCGAATGCAGCAGGTGGAGAAAATGTTTGGGATTGTCGACGCGGGAAGTGGATTCGATTCGGCCGCAGAAGAACTCCTGGGAGACCGTGAGAAGCGAGGTGTCGTTGGGAGACGCGATCAGATCGTAGAGGCGCTGGAGAAGGACGAAAGGGATTTGGTTTTCCAGCAACAGCAAGTCGCGCTTGACCATGTGGAAGAGCAGTCTGTCGTGGAAGATGGGATCGTTCGGGCCGACGGGTCGACGGCGGGTTTCCTTGAGGAGGAGTTGGAGGACGAAGCAAGCATCGAGCAGCATCGTGAGAATGAATCTGTCGCTGCCGACGTCGTTGATGGCTTCGGAAATGCACTGCCGTGCGGCTTGTTCCGAGACTCGGATTGCCGCTACAAATGTTCCCAATCGTCCAACGGGATCGGGAGCGAGGGCCTCTCGCAGGTAGCTCCATTTCTGCTCTTCCAAGCCGTCTGGTAGAGCAAACATGGAGTAGCACAGGTTGCGTAGGCCCAAAGAGATGACCCGACAGCTGTAGGCTTCTCGACGGCCACGAGCGAGGCGGTAGGGGACGAGGCAAATATTGCAAAATGAGGCAGTAGATGAGCCGGCTGGTGTAGGATTAGTGATGGCGGTCTGGAGTCGGAGCACTTCCTGCAGCTCCTTCGCGATAGACTCCGACAAATAATTGTCAGAATCAACTTCTTCTTCTTCTGTTCCTGAATCGCCAGCAGAATCCATGGGCGGTGGCGATTCGCTTTGTTGGCCTCCTGCGAAGTCGTCTTGGGTGGTCTCCATTAGTTTCGGGTCTAAGAACTCGACGCCACCGACGACCTAGGAAGAAACGGCAAACATTTAACACACCGAATGGCTTTTTCGCCGCCAGATACCGGTTAGAGTCAAAAATAGGTCCCACTCGACCCGTGACCCACCCAGCCTTTGCCCGAGTCCGGTGAAGATTTTGACCCCACAGAGAATTCAGGATTGTAGATTTATATTTTAATTTCAAGAGGCAGAACGCGATAACCATGTTCCTACCAATCTTGACCAGCTCCTGTCTACAGTATATAAATTATATGACTTATTTATGTAAACGTTATTTTATTGAATAAATATGTTTAACTTTATAAATTATTAATATAAATATGATTTATATTGATGTACGTCTAACTTTATAATTTATTTATATTGACAAATTTTTATTTCTTAATTGCATATATGTTTTTTAAGTTCTCTCATTCACATATTTATCAATAAAATAAAATATATTATCTTTGTTGTTTATATCTTATAAGAATGAATATTATTATTTAGTAATTTAGCAGTTTTAATTATAATTAAAATTTTATATTAATGTTTTTTAAGGTTGATACACATATTTATCAAGATAAGTTGAATTTTTTTAAGGTTGATACACGTATTTATCAAGATAAGTTGTAAACAAATTTATTTAAAAAATTTTACTAATACTTTGTTACAAAAATTGTGTTTTACTTACTAATTAGTAAAATATTCAATCATTTAGCCTTTAAACTTATCCTAAATATAAGTATATATTGATATGTATATTGTCTTGGTACCGGTCTGAAACTAATCCAAAGTTCGTCCCAAGACTTATCAAAGAAATGTGAGGGTTAGACTGACTTTGTACCTACCCGGTATAAAAAATAGGATCAAATAGGATTTTTAAATGTAGGGTCAAGGGTTGGACACACCCTTACCAGCCCCTATTTTCACCCCGAGAAATAATTGCTTTCAACGAAGAGTCCATTTAGATTTAGATATAGATAATAAAATGCTAGTTGATCATTTCACACCGGTCCAAAATCATTTTTTAGACATTTTTCATAAATATGTTAATTTAGTCATATTTAATTTATAAATCAAGTTTTACCATTTTTGGATACATATATATATATATATTTATTTATTTTAGATTTTTAAATACAGGAGTATTTAAGCCATTTTAAATAATTTTCAAAATAAATATATGCACATATCCAAAAATGGTAAAACTTGGCTAATAAATTAAATATAACTAGATTAATATATTTATAAAAAAATTCAAAATAAACAAAAAAAAATATTTTCAGACCAATCTAAAATCAATGAGAATATCGGGCCTCAAATAAAATAAGATTTTTTTCCGCTTATTCTTAGACAACTTTTTACGCATTTGGTATCTTAACTTACTATCAATGCTAGTTTTACGAGTCTACATAGTTTTATTTTTACAAGTCCCACCTAGATCTACCATAATGTCAAATTGGCAATTCTAAACGATAGTATTATTAGGGGTGAAACTTGGGCTGGGTTCGGCCCGAACCCGACCCGCAGAACCCGAAAAAATGCAATGTTGAAACTCTGAGATTTTCAACCCGAACCCGAATTCAAATAGGGCTCAGTTTCGGGTTTAGGCAAACCCAAACCCTGTAAGCCCGAACCCGAATTTGCATTTATATAAAATATATAATTTATATTATAATAATAACAGATTACTCAGGGATGGA
>JAXCLR010000081.1:11660579-11678847 GCA_035584095.1 Annona squamosa
GATTTGCAGTACGGAAAATTATTCGTACCATTATTTCCATGTATGGGTCTTTTCAACGGTGTGGATAGATGGAAAGCTTCCCTGGCGCGATGAGAGCGATGGATGTTTGGGTGGAGGACTGGAATTCCGTCCTGAGGCCTCACTCTCGTCAGACCCCGTCTCTTTCTCCTGCTGCTCTCGCTTGCAAAATCCTCAGGACACGATGGACGATCATGGTTCCTTAGACAGCAAGATCATACACGTAATTCAGCAATTTAAGGTCCCTCACTCCCCCCCCTCTCTCTCTTTCTCTCTATCTGAATTTTGAAATTTGGGAGTTCCAAACCCCGTCTCTTTCGGCACCATTTTCGCTGCTCTGTTCATGTCTTTCTGTATTCGGCAGTAATTATAGCGTTCGCTGTCTGAAAGCAATGGGCTTTTGTTGCATCGGCAGGAATGACATAAACCCATATCTAAGGTTTAAGAATTCTGAAATTAGAAGTAAATCCTGTAGATTTTGTGGATGTATTAGCTCTATTTTCGTAAAGCGGAAGTTTTTACGACTTGGGTTTTGCTCTGGGGGCTTAACATGGGTGCAGATGATTGCGAAGCTAGTCAATTGCTTTGAAACCTTGACATTAACTGAGTTGGGCGATGGCTTTTTGGTGGTGGAAACCTGAACCCGTCTTTCCGAGAAAGGAAGAACAAGAAGGCAGAATCGAATCCTCAAGTCAGAGCTTAGAAGTTGGGTTCTGGCCCTTCCAGCAAGTCAAAAAAACTGTGTCTTTTAATAGTTTGAGTCTGCCTTTCTAGGCCTGACACCAGGAAGAACGCTTGAAATAGGGGCCTCCTTGCCATCAAAAAATAATAATAATATAAAATAGGGGCCTCCTATTCCAGTGTGTTTTTTGGAGATCCATTTGGTGTTTCTCATTCCATCAATGACCTAACTACACCAAGCACTGCTAGCTAGTTCTTTTCAGCCTGTGTAGCAATGCTTTTCCTGGTGCAGTTGGCATGGGGTCTTTCATTTAAGTGTTTCTTGCTGGCACGCTAGCTAGTTCCTTTCAGTCTGTGTATTCTTCTTCTTATTGGTTTTTGGGTTGCTGCTTGTGATCATTTCACTGGGTATAGCTAGGGGATTGTAAATTCGGATCACCGTGTTTGAATCAATATGTTTCTTTCTTTAGGCATTTGTACATAGAAGGCCAATTCAAGTGTAGGGCATAGCAGGCTATGCTATGGAGAACCAAGAAGTTAATTTGGAAGACAATCCAGGACCTCGTTTGGGCATGCGGTTCAAAACTTCAAATGAAGCATATAAATGGTACAATGAATATGCTCGGCAGGTTGGCTTTAGCGTGCGCATCAATCATCAGGAGAAATCAAGACGTGATGGCGAAGTTATTTCCAAATCATTTGTATGTTCAAGGGAGGGTAAGCGGCGGGAGAAATATGAGAATAGAGAGAATAGAAAGAAATCTGTTACACATACAAGGGTAGGGTGCCAAGCATTTCTTATGGTGAAGAGAAGGAGAGGCCCTGTAGAAGATGGTTGGGAGGTTACAAAGTTTCATGTACTTCACAATCATGATTTAGTATCTGCAGCTAAAGCACAGTGTCTTCGGTCACATAAGCGGAGACGGTATAATCCAGAGCATTTTGTTGAAAATAGTGCAAATGCCACACATTTGCAGGGGGACAGTGCCTTTCCATCATTTGTAGAAGGAGCAGGAGGGTCAATAAGTTACATGGATTTGGGAATTAATAGTGCAGAATCAGGGGCTGTTGCAAATGTTGAGCCTTGTGCAAATGAAGCTGAGACGGCTGTTGACTGCATGAGGTCAAAAGATAGCTCAGTTACTTGTGAAGAAGCAGTGGACGGAGAGCTCTCCCCTCCAAAAGATGGTTCACTTCTTCGCTTGGGCATGCACTTCAAAACAGCAGATGAGGCGTATACATGGTATAATAGCTACGCTAGGCAGGTAGGCTTCAGTGTGCGCATCAATGGTCAAGAAAAATCCAAACGTGATGGGGAAGTTATTTCTAGAGTGTTTGTTTGTTCAAGAGAAGGAAAGCGCCGTGAGAAAGATGTCAATAGAGAAAAAAGAAATAAAGGTGAGCAATTCAATACAAGGATAGGGTGTCAAGCATATCTCATGGTAAAGAGAAGAAGAAGTCCGACTGAGGACATTTGGGAAGTTACAAGGTTTCATGAAATGCACAATCATGATCTAATGTCTCCAACTAAAGCAATTTTCCTTAGATCTCACAGAAGGATGAGACCTGCAGCAGAAAACTATATTGAACATCTATCATCTGCAAATGGTCGAGCAGAAAATACCTTGGCGTCACCTCTAGATGGAGCTGATAGGGTTGGGAATGTTGGTGTTAGTCCACAAAGTCTGTATAGTCACACTAGTAGCAAGAGAAATGAGGGCCTTGCCAAAGGAGATGTTAAGGCACTCCTTGAGTACTGTAAAGAAATGCAAAAGAACAACCCTAGCTTCTTCTATACAATGCAAGTTGATGAGGATGATCGAATATGTAACTTTTTCTGGGCCGATGCCCGGTCAAGAATGAATTACACTTACTTTGGCGATGTTGTATGTTTTGACACAATGCATAAGATAGACCAATACAAGATACCTTTGGTTCCATTTACAGGTGTGAACCATCATAAGCAGCCAGTGTTGTTTGGATGTGCTTTGTTATGTGTGGAGACTGAAGCTTCATTTGTCTGGTTATTTACTGTATGGCTTGAAGCAATGCATGGACGGTCTCCAGCCACATTTATCACAGATCAGGACGATGCGATGGCTAAAGCAGTTGCAAGGGCATTCCCGAGAACAAACCACCAGTTATCCATGTGGCATATTGTAAAAAGAGCCCCAGAAAATTTGTCACAGGCGTACAATGGGCATAAAAGTTTTGGTGATGACTTCCATGCTTGCTACATGTTTTCAGAGACAACTGATCAGTTTGAAGAAAGGTGGAAGCAGCTTGTAATTGATTACAATCTCGAGGAAAATGCATGGCTTCAATCATTATATGAAGTTCGCAAAAAGTGGGTTCCAGCTTTCACAAGAAACACCTTCTGTGCAGGATTGTTCACATCACAAGAAGTTACTGGCATGAATTCATTTTTTGATGGGTACGTTGGTAAGAAAACGACGTTGCCAGAATTTGTTAAGCTTTATGAGAAAGCACTTGACCATCGATACAATCAAGAATGTGAAGCAGATTTCCAAACGCTTTACACTAGTCCAGTCTTGAAGATATGTTTACCTATGGAAACACAGGCTACAGATCTATACCCCCGAATTAACACTCCTGTTTTGAAAATGCAATTACCCATGGAAATACAAGCTGCAGAAACATACACCAGAGTTGTATTCAAGGAATTTCAGGAGGAGCTGGTAAGAAGTCTATCTTACATAGTTGAGGAAGTTGGGAGTGATTGGGATCTCAAGACATACAGGGTGAAGCAATATTGGCATGAGAGACAACCACATACTGTTACACTCAATGTAGCTGGGACAAGGGCAAATTGCACATGCCTTATGTTTGAGTCTGAAGGTATACTCTGTCGACATGCATTGAAAGTTTTCCTAGCAGGAGGTGTTCTAGAGCTCCCATCTAATTACATCTTGGAACGCTGGACAAGAAATGCAAGGAGTAGAGATGTTTATGATCAATCGGAAGGCTTTATGCCAGCAGATTTGAAAAAATCCATGAGCATGAGGTACAATGATTTGTGTCGGCGGGCCATTAGATGTGGAGAAGAAGGGGCCATATCTGTTGAAGTTTATGATACGGCAGTTGCAGCTATAGAGAGGTGTTTGAAAGAAATAACTGAAGCCAAAAAAATTGAAGCAAGAAATGCCCAGCTTAGTGCTTTATTGACTGGAAGTATTCAAGAGGACCATGTGGAGGAAGGTTGTCAAATGGGGCCAGTAGGCAGCCAAATAAATTTGGACGATCCTCCACTCATGATACCGAAAGGAGGCCCGTCCAATTCACTCTTTGACAAGCAACGAAAGGGCATCAAGGTATGCAGTTTTTGCAGGGAAAATGATCATGACAAGTGCAAATGTCCGCACGTGGAATGCCAAAGGGTAATGATGTCAGGGCTGCTTTATTTGTGGTTGATCTATTTACAGTAGTTAGCAGCATCAATATCCTCATATTTTTCATCCTTTTTCTGTAGGAATATGTAGAAGCTCTCCCATCCAGACATCTGTAGATAGGTAAAGCTCCACACAGCAATTTCCATGTCTGTGGGCAGTAAGTTGTTTGGTAATTAAGGTCCACTCATCCTGTTGGTATGAAAATGGCTATGATTAGGCCAAGCAACTTCAATCCAATGGTTAACAGTTCCGCTCTTCTATAGTAACCTCTGCAACACTAGCCGAACAAGGGTACTAATGAGCACTCTAAACATCTCTTTATAATCCTTCTCCATGCACCTTAAGAGTCTCCACGGGCAGACAAGGATGATATGCAAATGGTGCCACACCCTAGAGCAATATTTAAGTGTGTTTTTTTTTTTTTTTTTTTCTTCTTTTCCCAGTTGGAGATCACCAGTTAAGTAGCTTCATTTGTCTATGGCCTAATAGCTAAGGCGACTCCTCACCATCGGCGAAGCATGTTGGTGTCAGAACTTTGCTCTTTATAAATACTTAAAATACTAGAAGTTTCAATAGTACTTGCTCCCATATTTTCAGGCCAGCAGTTGGATGTTTTGTTGATTTATCAGCCTAATTGTGATCGTGCCCTCTGTTCTATGCTTGAGGAAGTCATTGAGTCTGTGTGTGCCTAAAAAGCGAGCCTTGGTGTACATGAACATCATCCATGAATATCATGCTGACATACGTGGGTATGAAAAAATAAACAAATAAAAATCATTGCAGCAGGGTGGCTGTGCATGATTTCCATCTCCATTTATGTGTTAATGCAACATCTTCATGTATTGCACAAAGCAGTTAGCACGAGTATTTGTACGTGTGAGGAAGGGTTAAAGAAGGGATTGATTTCTGAACCCTTACTAACAACTTGTGAGTGGATTCTGGTTTTCAAAGCATCGACTGATGAAAAAGTGAAACAAGTATTTTGCTGTTTGATCCTTCGTGATAAATATGGGGCCCACTTTTTGGTTAACAAGCCTGTTGCTCTGGTTGGCACCATCAGCAAAATGAGAAACGACAAGACAACCAACTCTGAACCCTTGATAAGGTGTTTATCCGTGTTGAGCAAGGGAGAGTGAAGAGGGTTTACACGATCTGCAATCTAATCAGATTAATCTCTTGAATGAGTTCTACACGCACATTTCTATCAAGTAAAGCTGCTAGCCATATCAAATGCCATTACATGTACTTTATACTAGTTTTAATTGATTCTCTGTTATGTTGCAGATTCTTTCTTACGTGTGGGAAGCTTTGGTCATGTATATGGATGCCATGCTACTGCTACTTCTTGTCATGGGCGTTGTAAGTCTAGAATGTGTCGGTGTTGTAAGTCTAGATTATGTTAACTTCCACAGAAAAAATTGATAACAGTGCCAGTGATAAATATTTGTGCAATCTGTCTATGAAAAGAAACCGAGGTGATTATCCTGTTCACCGTGATTGTAATTTGTAAAAAAATGTTCTTGATCTAGAGATGAAAGCCTCTGCTGCCTGTTTTGTTTGAATCAGTTTCCTTTAATCTGGGGTGATGCATTCCTAGGTTAAACGGAAATTTCGCACCTTATTCTATGCCTCTTTTCTTGTATGGACTCACTTTACTTTGTAAGTGACAAGTTAATTTTCGGAGGTTTATCAAACAAGTAGACAACAAGGGAAATGATTGACAATTAAAAATGAACGAAGATAAAAATAAATTTTTTAGTGAAAAAGTGGTAGGTGTGAATGAATACCAGTAACATAAACAAATAGAATGATTGAAATATATTGCATCTATGTCAACTTAATTTGTAAATAATTACAAATATTACGAACTCTTTAAAATCATTGTATACATACCAATAAATTGTGAGATATGTCTCATTTTTATTAAACTTATTTAAATAGTGATTTCATGCGGTTCTAATTATTTTTCTTATTTTGATTATTGATGGTAAATCCATTGCTTTATTTTACTTAATATTATCTTTTAATTAGAAAATTAACTTTCATTAAAATCAAAGATATTGTAGGTCATAGAAATATATTAGTGTGTGAATTATGAGTAAATGAATTATCACAAAAAGTATATCTTAGCATTAGTTGGTGCGAGTGCAATAACGTTTAAAGAGTTTGTTATTTCTATTGATAGATTTTAACTTCTATTAGTTAGAAAGAAACTCAAATTTCATCCCGAAATTAAGATCGAATGAATGTCAACTCCAACCCTAATTTGGATTCTAATATTAGAGTTGAGTTTGAGTTTGCTTAAACCCAATAGGCTTAGAGTTCATTTAAACATAGTTAAATATGATATAATTCGATCCGAGTTGCACTTTGGTAATACATAAGTGCATTTGAAATTTTTAAAAGATCATGAGTATAAGATGAATTAAATATAAGATTAATGTGTATATGTGAAATTTACGTCAAATGTAATATCAAAGATTGTGGGAAAAAAAAGGATATTTTCACTCCTCTTAATCCAAGCACACCCAAGAAGAAAGCATAGAGAAATAAAAGCAAATTTTATGAGCCAAAAATAAAGGATGGTATTAATCATACATACTTCAATGCAAAAGTTGCGCGATTTAAACTTTTATACTTTCGTGCAAGATTTTTTTTTTATGAAATGCAAGATTATGTTTTGATTACATCCAAGTCCAATGTTTGGATCCTGTTGGCATTTTGGTAAACGCAAAACAAAAGGAAAAATTTGCTACCAACCTTACTTTTTCTATTTCGATCTTTATATTCTAATCATTTATCACATTTTTTACAAGTATCCTATATAACTCCTTCCATCTTTCCATGTTTAATATTTTAATGTTTGCTGAAAAATCTACTTTATCTATTGTGTTTAGCAATATTTATAGTATCATGAGAACCTTTTATTTGTTTAATATCATTTTGAATAGATCCTTACCAAGAAATATAGGGTTAATTTTAAATACACTCACTACATTTGTCATTAATTACAAATACACCCACTAAATTTGAAAACTTTCACAATACCCACTAAGTATTTCATATATTTCAAATATACACAATATGACCGCTAGGAACGTTTAATAACTTTAAAATCCCAAAATACTATTGATTAATCGAGCATTTATTATCATTGGTGTCATATCTAAGCCATTAAAACTCATGTTGCCTAGCTTCTTTCAAGTTTGATGAGTTTCATCATATTATGCAACTTCTATTATAGCTCAATAACTATTAATAATAAATAATAATGGGTATTTTGAACATTTCCTATGATGAATAACGGTGATTTTTAATAATACCTAATGGAATGAGTATGGATGAAATTTCATTCATACTTAATGAGTATATATAAAAGTTTTCAAACTTAGTGAGTATATTTATAATTAAGGACAAAAGTAATGAGTATATTTGAAATTAACCTACAAAATATATAAAATTAACATAATAAAATAGTTTACTACTAAATATTAATTTTAAAGTTATATTTTCAATAATTAGACTATTTAAAATATCATTATTATGTAGATGGATAATTCTATAGAGTATTATTATATCATAATACATATGTAAATAGGTTTAAGCATCTCTCACAGTTTATACATGAATATATAATTTCAACAAATATGCCTCATGCATGTACTTAATTTAAATGAAACTTGGTCTACTAGTTAAACAAACAATGTTAAATATATAAATGGTTTAAATTTTACATCAAACGTCACAATCGTAAAATTTGAAGCGATTATATGGAAACACTTTTATATAACTTATCTTGCATCTACATAACCTATCTTTATTCTTCTAACACTTAATCTTTACCCTTACTACATCATATGGCAATCACTTTTCAAAACATTTTCAACAAAAGAATTTAACTACTTCTAATTCATTAAATATCTAATTCAAGTTTTTTCTTTTAATATCATAAAGATGGAATATGCTAGGGTGCACTCTAACCAAACTGAAGTCTATTTTCATAATAAAATCAAAATCTATCCGGTTATATTGGTTAACTTCATATGTTTTACAATAATACTAAGAATTAGCTGAATTAAAATCTTGGGCCGCTACATTTATTGGAAAACTCATATAGCTCCATATTGTAATGGTTGAGAACGGAATTTTATGTGGAAAGGACAAGAGAGTTCTTTTGGGTTTATAAGTGGATCTCAGTTTAAAAAACTCATGTAAACTGCTATGCAAGAATGGACAATATTACTCCGTACTCCCATAGCCGATAGGCCAAGAATTTTTTGTCGGGATGTGTGCGTTATATGTATAAATTATGAAAAATACTTAAATTCATTAATAAATGCATTGGAATATTAAAATACTTTATATAATCATTTCTCCATAGTCATAATGCTTTAAAAGGTTTATATGTCAGCACACATTGTTTGAATAGGTTTTGATTTCAGGCCGAAGCTATAATATCCATTACATTTTTTTTTAAAAAAAAGGTTCGATATATAAATCAAACAAAAAAATATATATTAGCATTACTTTACACTTTACAACAAGGGGACTGTGTTCATTTTCCATTTACATGAAACTTATTACTTTAGTTAAATGAATAATTTTAAATGTAATAAGCTGAGTAAATTTTCATTTTATCTTTAAGTTGGCCCTTATTTCATCATAGTGCACCCTGATATCCCTCCATAAAATATACAAAATATATACAAGGAACAATTTGGTTTTTGTTAAAGGGTTAAGACATATATTGATACAAAATTATATTATATATTTTTTCGCCTAAATTATTTATATAATTTGGCTTCAGTATATCCAATACTACCATTTTACTTATTTACTTCGATATTTCCCTCTAGTTTGGGCATCATCTGGATGATTTTGTCAACATGTCAAATTCAGTCTGTCCATCATATTTAACACATCTTTTAAACGTGTCTATAAATTTAGAAAATCACTTCGATCTATGTACTAAAGTTTGTTAATGTTATGAAATCATGTAAAATAATTAATCTATATAGGATAAATATTCTAGATAGTTTAGATATTGAATGGGACTGTATGGGTCTTTATAATAAAAAAATCATTTTTATGAATTTAAAATTACTCTTAAGCAATTTTTAATCTTAAAAATGATATAAATTATGGATTAATATAATTTTTAGTATCCAAACTAGACAGTACTACTTAAGTGAATTGACAAGAGAATTAATAAATATGGACTATCATCATTATCATCATAACTTATTTTCTACTTAGATGGGGTCGACCACATGGATTCTGTTGCACCATTCTTCCCGAGTAGAAACCTTTTCTGTGCAGTGAAGCTACACCATAATTAACGGTGCTTTTTGCCTAAAAAGAGCTTTATATGTACTTAAATGTATTAATATTTTATATAATCATTTATCCATATATAAAATGGTTTACATGTTGAAAAACAACTTTAAAGTTGTTATTTAATCAAATTATTTTATCATGTCGAATTTATATTGTTTTTAGATGAGATCCGTACACATATCTAATTAGGATGAAAATTGTATGGTAATAAAATACATAATTCTAAATATAATGGGTAGAGTATATTATAATTTTATGATCATATGAGGCCCATTTTTAGGTAACTAAACCGTAAATGTAATTGCACCGAAAGCAAGTGACTGTACTGAACCATTTTTAAGTGACAGTCGCGAGATCGCATCGTGGAATGATTAGGTACAGTGGAGTATGCCACCAGATTACAGTGTGGAATCCCTTTTTTTTTTTTTCTGGTAATTACATTGTAGAATACTTAAGTAATGATCAATCACATTTTTTTTTATGAACGAAAGTAGGAGTGCGCTTTTTTCCCATTCACCAGACAGAAGATTGAATTTTTTTTAATGATGCACCTGGTTATTATTTTAAAAACAAATGAATTAATGATGAAGTAAAACTAGGGGCGGGAATTGGGGCTGGGCGACCATAACTAGGGGCAGGAATTGGGGTTGGGCGACCATGACCCGATCTTAGCTTGACTCATTTTTGACCAAATAAAACCAATACTTTTTTGGCCCAATATAGGAATAAGTTAAAAATTTTGACCAGAATTTGAAAATATGGTCGATTATGTCCCAACTCGACAAGTTCGACCCACACTGTATATATTAATTTATTAAAAATTATAAGCTTACGTTTAAATCTTATTATTATTTTCTTTCAAAATTTTCATATTTTTATAATTAACTGTATTAACATTATCTAAAAAATAATATAAGAATCAATAAAAGAAATTCGCATATATATAACTTCTTATGTATAATTGTACATTAACCTATTTTAATAACTTTATACTATATTTTCTCAAGTTTTTTTTTTGTAATGATTTGTTCTTTAATAATTAGTAAAATGTTGAAGCATATATTATGTCTTTTTTATTAAAAAAGCATATAATATTTAAATTTAGTATAGATGTATCTTTATGTTTGATAGATAAATAAATTCTTAAAATCATTTTATTTGACCTGCATTTTTTATCAGACCTAGTATCCCGAAACCGATCCGATACTAATCTGAAATTTATCTCCAGACTTATTTAAAAAAAGTAAATGTCAAACTCATCTTGTTTCAACATAGTATAAAATAGAGTCAAACTAAATTTTTAAAAAATAAAGTCAGGATTGATGGTAACTCCTGGTTGTATAGATATAAGTTTCCACATCCCGTATTTTTTTTATAAGTATTCGGACTTCACCAAAATTTTAATAAATATAAAATTCGTCAATACAATTTTCTAGAATTTTTTTTAATTTTTAATTTTTCCCAGCCCTCCCAAAACAAATTAAAAAAATTGTAAATTCTAAATGAGGCAAAATTTGAGGGGTGTTCGGGTGCGGTCAGGCGCCATGAGTTTGGCCAAAAAACCCATTTTTATTTATTTTTATTTTTTTGTAAATATGTAAAATTAGGTATATTTAACTTATAAACTAAGTTTTACTATTTTTGGATGCTTTTAAAAATTTTTATTTTTAAACATGGTAACATTTTTCTTAATTTTGAGTCAAAAAATGACAAAAATGCTACTATAATTAAAAATAAAAATACTTAGAAGCATCCAAAAATAGTAAAACTTAATAGATAGATTAAATATACCTAGCCTTACATGTTTATGAAAAAATAAAATAAAAAATATTTTTGAAAAGGTCCCACGCACGAGGCTTAAAAATATCACCCCTCAAATCTAAGTATAGGCCACCCTTAAATCACCCGATTAAAGGGCTCCCGATGCAAGATGTAAAGAATGATACGGGAGGGGGGGAAAAATTCTCGAATGCGGGGAAAAGGTTCTTTTAGAGTAATCTTGACATTAACCCAAGTTCGATAGTATACCCTTGGGTATGCCGACATTGGAGTAACTCCAAGAACAGAGGATCAGACCACGGAATGTGGGACAGTACCTGAACATGATCTGTGAGTAAGCATTCACTTAGTAGGCAAAGAATCGCTGCTAATGATTATTAGGCAAAGAAACCATTCCTTAATACAATGGTACAGATTCTATTAAGGAGAGGTGGCTTTTCCTCCTGTATTACAAAATGAGGCTCTAATCCAACAGCCCAAGAACATAGAGGCCAACAAAGAGAGATTCACTAAATAATCGAACAAGCAGGTTAATATTGGGTCTTTCTGTTTTTTTTTTTTTTCTTCTTCTTCTTTCAAAAAAAAAAAAAATTATTAAGTTCCCTCAGCATTAGGAGCGAAAGCCGACAAAAGGATTTTGCATCTTCAAATTCCAAACATCAAATCCATGACTCTTGATACTGCTGATTTTGCAGGGGTGGCAATAGCCCCACCAGAACGCCGGGTAGTATCACCATTCTGAAGATAATATGGTCGTGGAGGAGTATGTGAAGCAGTTGGTGCTGATGCAGACGCAGAAGGCTGGGTAGGCAGGAGCATGAAGCCTTTGTTGTGTAGTTTCTCATTCAAATACTGACGCTGAACAGGATCCACAGGCTTCACACCAATAATGAGAACACCGTTTATCTGCATTCCGTTCTTGGTTAATGCCTTTTGCGCATCAAATCGGTTCTGGACAAGGAGAGCAAAATGTCAAGAAACATCTTTGGATGGAAGAGAGAGAGAGAAGGAAAAGAAGAAGAAGAAGAAGAAATATTGGTCTAACTGGTTGCATCACACTTTTCTATAACACCTTTTATTTGGATTCATTGTGGTGCTTTAATTAGTTTAAAACCCAACATTATAATTATCTGTATCTACTTAATTATTATTCCAAAGTCATTTCACCTTAAAAAAATTCAAATAGTCAATACCCTAGAAGTATTAAATAAAATAGCACTTGATTATATTTCACTAAGAAATAACAGAGAAAAGTACGACAATTGGTATCGAACTTGGAATCACAACATCAGACTCATGAAAAAGTTTCACAAAAAATTTTATGAAAAAGTTACATAAAAATTTGTCAATCAACAAAGATCAAGCAAAATGCTCAAACCATTCAATTCATAGGGCCCATGCTGTTTGGGAAATACACAAGCCAGTGAACCATGGACCATGACATGGTAATCAGATTTCAAGCCACCATCAAATGAGGTACATGAGAGATGGCTAAAGAGTGCCCCCAAACCATTTCCCCACGGCATATGTATATATACGCTTTTCTATCAGGCATCATGCAACACCACGTTGTACATACAAAGAAAGGGTAATCCAGGTTGATTGCATACATCGGCACTTGCTGAAATTAAGGAGATTAAGAAAAGCAAACCTGATAAAGAATATGAAGCCAATTAGAATCTCTGGGACCTGGTACATGCTTTAATATTACACCACATTTCGCAAACTCACGTAGAACTAAGTTGGTATCACCTGGTAAAAATCTGATAAGGCAAGTGAACAAATTTTAGTTGCTGAAAACCCTAAATCTCAATCCACAACAGAACAAGAAAAATAAAACACAACTTAGGGCCCATTGGCCTAGATTCAGCAGGAAGTAAATAGTCTGCCACAGCTTGTTTGTAAGCAGCTATCCATTCTAACTTCTGTGACAGCAAGCATGAGTTTTGAAATCCCCCCCAACAACTTTCAACTCCTTTTTGAGGAGGGGAATCCCATTGGAATTTCCAAACCGCATAGCCAAACAAGCCCTTATTAAGGCATCTGTAAGAATTCATTGCCCACTTATCTGTGAGCCTGTCAAATAAGAATGTATGCTGAAAATTACACAGAAAATATGAATTATCAAAGTCCCACCTGAATACCCACTAGTATCACCATTCTGAAGATCCAGTCTAACTAAACAATGCGAAACGTGATTTTGTAAAGGGCTCTGCAGTACTAAATAAAGATTATCATCACTTGGGGTTGGAAGCAATTATCCGCCCTTTCCAGTAAAGCCAATGTGTAATTCAATACATCAACTTAATCTTAAGTCTCTTTCCCACAGGCAAATCTTACCAAAATTGATGATCTTTATTTCCTATGACACAGCAACCATCCATGGTACTTTGACTCGATTGCTGACTCCATAAATAAAATACATAAAAGCAATGACAAATACAGCAGCAAGAATTAACCAACATGGTTAATCACTGAGGTCTGAGGATAAGGAAAGATACAAGATGGCACTACAGGGTTCTAAGAAGAAATCAACACCAGGAAGTGAGATCATCTGAAGTTAGTTTGTAACAAAGACATGAGCATCTCCCCCTGATATAAGCCCAAGAGATATTGCATCAAAACCACAACAGATGAGGGGCAAAAGGAAGCATCAACTGCAAAATCATGGAAGGGTATAATTCAATGCAACACGAACATTGTTCACAATACCAATATTGCCGAGAGATACTATTATGTTCAATGGACATCCAACCAATAATCCCAAATAATAATAATAATAATAACAACAACAACAACAATAATAATAAAATTTTCCAAGTATTCTTGGGCATTGGTTGATCTTTTGCTAACATGGAAAATTATTTTGACATCAACAACAGCCATCTACCAAAACAATTGCTTCTCTATGTGGCATCAACAATATCTCTTGGTACTGATATTACTACGGATCTTTAAGACCAACTTATTGCTTGGTTATGCAATAACAGATACCCATATCAATATCAAAAGCTTCTTGTTTTAATTTAAACTTTTAAAAAAAAAAAAAAAAATCAACTCCGAATCCCTAAAGGTAGAATTTTCATAAAAAAAAATTTCTATAGAATGATAGGACATTGCATAACATTCGTGCTACTGACAAAACCTATCCCTGTCAAAAGCAAGTGAAAGATATCATGAAATATAAATATGGCTGAACAGTCCAATCACCCCGTTCTGCAAACACCTAGGCCCCTAAACTCGCAGCAAGGACCGTGCTCCCAGACAATGAAGAAAGTCTCAACCTATCCCGCCATCAGTTCCACGTTTAAAAATGCTGTCCATCGATCCCATTCAATAGCCTCACCGCGCGCTTGGACTCCAAGGGAGCTAAGGACAACATATTCGAATTCCAATTGACAAACAGCATCTAATCAATGAACTACAGCCAATCTATAACAAGCAAAAAGAATTTTCACGACAAACAGAAGTGTTGAATGTAGCAGATATAGAAGCATACCCATAAACCGTGACCCACTCCTCTTCGTCGAGACCGCCCACAACAGGCAAGCTGCTCTTCTGCAGGTCGGGCCTGGCCACTTCCCTAGGCGGCGGGAGAGTAATCAAAGCACCAGCCTGCACTACTCCATCAACCGGCGATCCCTTGCCCTTCTCATCACGATCGCCGCCACTCTTACCCGCGGACCACCAATTCAAACCCAGCGGGCTCTGCTGAGCCTGTGTGCTCACCTGCGGTGTTGCAGGCACCGAAGCATATGAAGTGCTCGCCTCGGCCCTGGTTTTCAACGGCGAGAACGAGTCGCGGGCGGGCGTCCTGGTCTCCGATTTGAACTCCGGCGACGCCGGAGGCAGATCTCCTAGGCCAGCCTCGGGCGAGAATTCAGCTCGGTCTTCGAGGGTGAAGACGGGAGGCGGAGGGGGATCTGAGCCGTTGAAATTCTCGCGCCAGAGAGCGGAGACGGCGGCTGCCTGGCCTGGGCTGGTGAACTTCCCTCTGTGGGCGGAGACAGGAGATGCCAGATCGCTAAAGAACAGCGACTGTCGACCAGATTTGGCTGTTCTCTGCACCGTGCGGCTCATTTTCTCGATCGAGGGAAGCAAAAAGACAAGATAGAAACCCTAGAAATGGGTGTTTCTAGGGCTCGAAATGAGCGTAAGGAGGCCGGAAAGAAGAAAAATTGGGATTTTTTCTTATTTTTTGAATTTTGTGGGATTTCCCGAAATGGAGGGAAACGTAGTCCTTCAAAACGGAGAAATGGTAGCGAAAAACCCTACCTTCTGGGTTTCCCTTGCCCAAGGGAAGAAGGGCAGGGAGGTAATTTCGATGCGCCGCGCCTCCGCGCGCTTGCAAGTTTTTGACACTCCGCATGGCCGTGTCGGGGATAAAAATAGGATCTGATGCCCGGACGGAGGGGAATATTATTTTCGAAAAATATTTCTTATTTTAAAAAATAATAATTACTTTTCTTCTTTCTTATGCTGTTACATTTAAGGGCATATTTGACAACAAAAAATTATTCAATCCAAATTATCATAATTTTTAATTAAGTTTTTATATTTTCCTATATAATTATACTAATTTTAAATCATTTATACATAGTTATTTATAGAATTAACTTATTATTTTAATTTTAGAGTATATTTAAGAAGTAAAAAGCTTTTGGACAAAATTTTTTTTGTTTAAATAGAAGAGATATGATATGATAGGCTAATGATAAATAATAAATAAAATAAAATAAAAATATATATGTTAGTTGTATTATTCGCTATGTAGAAAAAATTAAAAATAAGATAATTATATATAAAGTTGTAAAAAATAATTAAAAAATAAGATCATTATGAAATGCAAAAAATTTTAAAGCGTGTTTGGTAATTCATAAAAAATATCAAGTTAAAACTTTTTTATCTAAAACTTTTCACTTTCCATAACTACCATATTTTTTAATTATTTTTTCACATTTTTGTATATAATTACCCTACTTTTTCAATCATTTCTATACAACTATACACACAACTAACTTATTTATTTTAACTTTATTCTCTTTACTACTCATCATTATCTTTAACTTTATCCTCTTTACTACTCATCATTTTCTCTATCATATCATATCATTTGACAACTTTTACCCTCTAAAACTTTTCATCAAAAATTTTATTCATTATTAAATACACCCTTACGTGGAAAAGTTTTCCTTATATCTTAAATAAAAAATTTTACCAGTTAATTTCCAAATATGCCCGTGAAATTTTATTATAAATCCTCGTATATCCAAAAAAAAAGAAAAAAACTTTTATAGCCAGGAATTTTCCCTCAAATTCCTTCCGTACCCATGCCAGTTAGCCTCTATTACTAGCGGTTCAATTCTCGATTTTTTTTATTTTTAATATTTCGAAAATGCTTAAATTACCCATCCACGCCACTTTTTTCTCCGTCCCAATGATATGGGGTGCAACCGTTACATGGGGTTTTCATGACTACCATCAAGGAGAGAGGAGTGTGATGGCCACTCATCCGCAGGATATGCCAACATCGGCTAGAAGTAGTTGATAGCCATGAAAGCTCACGTCGGATCGTGAAATCCATGGCTGCCGCTGAATAGAGCAAATATGATATGCCCACTAGCATCGTAGAGATACCCATCACCATTGGTCCAACAACATTCTCTCCTTAGTCAAGCAATAAAAACTGGCAGCTTTCAGTGAGATGTTTGTTGCAATCTTTTACAAAGGCAGACAAATCTTTGGAAGTTGAACAGAGCTGCTGCCCAGATGGTGTAAATTAATGATGAAAGTGTGCTAGATGGATCATTTGGAGATGGATACTGTTTGGATTTGTGGAAAATGGTAGTTATAGCTGCCAAATTCAGGTGCTGATGGAGTATTGCGGCGACCAGTACCGGGTGAAATGGCAGATGAATGGTTGTAGCAGATGACGTGAATTACCGATTTAGGGATGGTGGATAGCAACTAATCAGTTCCTGACTGTATCGACGACTCGATTTTCTCTAAATCATATATAGCTGATCGGCTTTGATTGAAACAAGGATTGGAATAAGGATTTCGGCAAAAAGACTCGAGGGGTTCTCAGAAGGAACATATGTAATGAATGGGATTCTCGTCAATAACATGGATGCCGGAGAAGCAGCGGGTAATGGGTTGGTGGCGACAAGTGTTATTGAAATCTGTTGGTGGAGAAGGATCCATGCACGGCAACCATGGTTATCAAATTTGTTGTGCATTTACAAAATCCCTAATTGACAATAGTATCTTTTCCGGATTGACGATCTTCAATTAGATTGGATCGATATGGCCTAATCTAATTCTCGAAGGAGCTGGACGTTGGCAATTAAATTTGTTGCTGAAACTCATGGCTCGTTAGTAGAATTGATAATGAATTGCTGCAGAATAACCAGCTATGATCGAACGTTTCGCTGGTCGTGGTAGAGGAAGATGTTGTACGTAGTTCGCTCCATCGTTGCCAGCAATGGAAAGTGATCAATGATTTCCCAGGCAATTTCTTGCAGTTGCTTCTTTATGAGCAATTAGAGGAGATGGGGATGCTCTTGTCAGCAGCGAGAAAGGAAGCTAGCGGCCATTTTCCGCTGGCAAGATGGCTGTGGACATAGTAAATTAGAAGGGTACTCTGGTCATTTTGCATTTATGTTAACTGTAGTTGCCACTTGTGATAAAAAATTGACGAGTATAAAAGAAATTTTTAAAAATTTGTGAGAATAAAAGTAATTGGAGATAAAATTCATTAATATATATATATATATGAAAATTTCCTTTTTTATTTTTAACATGTTTTCATCCCATCCATCTCTAGTAGGGGTGGGAATTGGGGCGGGTCGACCTGTGACCCGGTATTGACTCGACCCGTTTTTAGCTGGGTAAAACTAATATATTTTTGACCCGGTATAAGGATGGGTCGGAAATTTTGACCCGAATTCAAAAATAGGGTCGGGATGGGTCGACTATGTGCCGACCCGAAGAGTCCGACCCGCCCCGCATATATAAAATTCTTAAAAAATAAAGACTATATT
>JAXCLR010000081.1:11689016-11704916 GCA_035584095.1 Annona squamosa
TAAAAATTTATACACATGTTAAATACATCTATATTAACATTTTTAAGGGAAAAAATTCAAAAAAAATTAAAAAAAAAAGAGGTGTGTGCTCCTGGGAGCAGGGAGCGCTGCCTGCTCCCAGGCGCAGGAAACGTCCAGCATTTAGAAATTGGAAGTGGCTCTTTATGTCTGATTAGCTTTTTAAAGGAGTGTCCTATTTTTGCCTACTGTGGGTTCCATTCTTCAAGAGGTGAAGATCCCAGCATCCGGTTTATTCTCCATTCGACGCCTTCATGCCCCGCATAATGTAAATGCTGTGGCACATGATACAGCATCTTAGGCAACATAAATGCGTGATTCATTGTAAACTGTGCTGAGGTTGTCCACCACAGGGCATCGTGAATGTTGTGGATATTGATATTTCGTAGATAAGAAATAGCGTCATTCAATCGGAAAAAATTAGATAGTGTAATCACAAGTATGGAGGAAATTTTTATGGATCATTATTTATTAGGGAATAATGTTAAGTTTGTAACTCGTATCATTCCTGAATTGATATGTTTGTAACTGGAGATGGATAATGATTTAATATTTAGAGTAAGCATGAAGGTCTCATGCTTATCCTTGGTTTTTTTTCATCTAAAAATATTTTTAAAAAACTTAAACCATTTATCATTTTATCCATACGTATTTATTATAATTCTAAAGATTACATATTTTGCAAACTTTTATATATTATATTTATACCACACATTTTTCAAAAATTTTAATAATTATATATTTACTTTCATAGTCTATTACTTTTATGATATATAAGTTTTAGATAAAAATTAGTTTTGTTACCATGATATGATAAGATATATTAAATATGATAAATAGTTTAAATTTAAAATATTTTCGAATTAAAAAAATTAGGAGTAAGCATAGAGGCTCTATGGTTACGTAAGTATTAAATCATTATGTATTGTTAAATACAGTGATCGCTTTCATCAAAAAAAAAAATACAGTGATCGCCAATTATTTGTCTTCATATCTTAACCGTCTATCTGTTTGAGTCCATCCTTACAGAAATAATAATAATTAAAAAAAAAAAACGCTAGCATCGACTCCATCCGTTAGAGATTTGCCACAGAGAAGACAATCCGGGAGAGCAACGGTCTGGATGCAACCCTGGCAAACCCGAACGATAAAATTGCCCATCCATCTTCGAGCCTCTGATCTTCCCCGCCGCCGCGAACCAAAACCTCTCTAAAGCCCTCTTCTATCCGTCTATCACGCCTCTTCCACTTCCATGGCGTCTCGTTTCCGAAACCTCTCAAAACCCGCCGTTTCTCTTCTCAAATCTGCCGTACGAACCACAGGCAAACCCGTCTCTCCCACCATCATTCCTCGTCCCTTTCCCACCTTTTCAAGGTAAATGCTTTGTCCCCCCTACTGGTTCTCCTTCTCCTATTTCTTTCAACGGTTCTGCTAATCATCAATTTTCTTTTCTTCTTTGTTTTTCGAGTGTTGCAGGCTGTCACCTGAGCTGGCTTGTCTCCAATCGCTTCTTCCACTGCACAGTGCGGTGTCTGCGGCGCGCCTCACTTCATGCCTGGCTGTCGATTCGACGAGCTCGAGATCGCTGTCTCAGGGTATGCTTTGCCGTGCAAATCCAGGGATCTGATCTCATTTTTTTGTTTGTAATGAGTAAGCGACTTTTTCTCCTATTTATTCCTTTCACCATCATCATTATTAATTCTTGTTTTGTGATTTATTTTCCCCATGCGGGTTTAGTTAAATTGATTTTTTCCTATCATAAATTCAAGTCTTTACCAATGTTGTCAGAACCGGTTAACAAACCGATCAAGGACTAGTACTGGTCCAACCGATTTAACCATTTTTGAAAACTGGATTGAACCAGTGTATAAGTAATTTCCATAAGATCGTGGATTGATAAGATAAAAGCATAAAAATTCACTTTAAAAAGCAATGGGCAGATGAGAAGGTGATTGGTTTTAAATCTTTCCCCCATTGTGACAGCAATTTAATGTATTTGAATTTGTTTTATTAATTGTTTAATTAGATTTGATTTATTCAAACTTTGTTGTGTAAACAAGATTTATAATTCTTAATTTCTTCCATTTGATGTTTTATATTTGAAATATTGGGGAATTTTATTTCTGTAAAATGTGTTATTTGATACTTAGGTTTCTATGTTCAAAATTCAAATGGCCTCATGATCCTTTGGAAGATGGCAAAACTGACCATCCGGCAATATGCATGTACCAATAAACAAATAAAATAACGGGCAATATGTAGCAGCTGAAAACAAAAACTAAAAACAGGTATATGCAAGGATGAAAGCAGAAATCTAAAATAACAAGATGAGATTTACAAGCAGAAATCCAAACAAAAAACCACCAACAGAGATAGTAATCAGTTTCCACACACCATTAAATCCAAGCAAAAGGCAGGGAAAAAAATAAAAATGGCATCTACCGACTTGTGTGGTATCAACCAGAGACTTGAAGGAGGCGGATGAATGAAGATTCATGCTGGCAATGTCGATGTGCTTGGATTGAAAATGTAAAGAGGGAAAACGAACTTCGATTGAAACTGCAAAGGGGGAAATGAGTTACTTTTTTTGCTAAGTCAAAATAACAAAGAGGAAAGATGAGATGAGCCAGAGGGAAGAAGAAGACGTCAATTGAGGTTGCCGACGAAAAAAAAAAAAAGATTTTGAGGAAGAACCGAAGCAGAGCTGCCACTACCAATTGAAAATGGGTTTCTTGATGACTAGCTGCTGGCTACAAAGATGACCAAATTGATTGTTGCAGATCAGAGAGATAGAAGAAGAAGACATTGATTGAGGCTATTGGCGAAAATATGGATGATGTTGAGGAAGAGGAGTTGCCGCTACTGATCGAAATAGGGTTTTTGAAGATAAGCTGCCAGCCACAGAGAGGAGGGAGTGCACTGCCACTGACCGGAGGGATGGAAGAAGCAATGTTGGGAGGTTGCCGGTGTAAAAATGGGCTGATCTGGAGGAAGACGAGCTGCGGATGGATTGTGAGGTTTTCAGTTTTTTGCAGCTTCAGCCAATTGAAAATTCGAAATAGGATTTGTGAACATGGGATGGTTTTTTTTTGATATATATGTCACTACCAAACCGGGTTAACCAGCTGGTTTGAAAACCAGAAACCGCCACGATCAAATCGGTTCCTAGTGGCCTACTTGTCCCAACCGGAAACTGGCCTGCATCGGACCGGCTGGTCCGATCCGGTTTTCACAACACCGGTCTTTACCATCTTTCAACCACATCAGGGCACCACATTACTAAAATTGTGTATGTGGAAGTGTGCTAGGGTTGGTGCATGGAATGATAGTTTCCAGCCAATGTTGCATTCGTAACCAGAGAGATTTAGCTAGTATGAATCAGTTATTTCACTGTATGAATGTTTAAGCTAGAATAAACAGAACCAAACAAACATGGTGCCATGGAAACAGATTGTGCCCCCAAACTATGCGAGCATTGTTAAATGTGTTAGGCTGGATACTCCTTTTCTTAAGATGGCCTCTAGTCAGAAGGAAGTGAGGAATATCAGAGGAAGTGAAAAATTAGTCTGAAGGAAGTCAGGGCTGGCATTGTATGCCAGAGAGACCCTTGGACCAATATCTTACTAGCTTGGTGATGACAAAAGCAGTTAAACGATATTAATTATAGGTTTTCTGATGTAAAATGGTAAAGGCGAAGTAGTTAAGAAACTTCCTGATGCTGCTTGGAGGGGGGGTTTTATTGCCAGTAGCTGTCATGGCTAAAGTTAGTCTACTAGGACCCTGCTTCGAAACTCAAGTGATTGATGGGGAACTGAAATACATGCTCCCTTTGACACCATGACTATATAATCATTTCAAAACTGGGTCTTTTACCCAAAACTGGGAATAGCCATGGATAAGCTTGATCAACATCCTCCTCTCACGAGGTTAGACAGGTGGGCACCTTTCCTCTGGGTTTGCAACAGAAAGTGCGCATAAAAGCTCATTGGGACTTTTTTTTTTTTTTTTTCAAGAAGCTGACTGTTGTAAGTTCAAGATCAAGTTTTTCTTTCTAGACACTGACCATTATAAGTGTGTGGTGCAATCAAGATTTTCTTTTTGGAAGTTGAGCACATCCAGGGTTTGAACTCCCACAACTCTCATCATAATTGCAATTGCACTAGTTGAACTTATTAATGGACTCTTAGTAGTTGGTAGCTTATTTTGTGATGGTATTAGCATGTTTCTAGCTTATAGGATACACACATGATCGTGAATGCTATAGGGATCATTTTTTTTAGATATATAGTAGAGGGATCAATCTAACGAAAAGGGATTTTGTGTTATTCAGGCTCATATACAAAACATTCGAAAGCAAAAGCATATGTTACAGAAAACCCTCAAATCAATCAAACAAGCAAACAAGTCTGGAAAGTGCTGATTTCATGGTTATATAAATTGTGAAAGGACGCGGAAGATGATATTCTGGATTTTATTCGATATAAATTAGTTTTTCGTATCATTAATGAGAATTACTGAAATTCAATTTCCCTATGATAGTGGATGGAGATATGGAAATGCAGATGTACTTTATGACTATATGGTGAAACATAGCGATCCAATTTCATGTGCCAAAAATCATAGGTAGTATAAGGCATGTGTTGAACCTTTTACCATGTTTAGAGAATTGCTATTGTTATAGTTACATTATTTGTTATAGACTCTATTCAAGACCGAACTTGTACAGAAAACTAACCTTCAGGCAGACATTTTAATATATTTATTTATTTTGAAGACCATCTTGATTGATCTCTGTTATATGTTGTTGGTCCATTGGTTGGTGAAGGACTAGAAGTAGTATGTAGCTCTTAACAATGTTCAACGCTTCAATTTGAGATTATTCAGGATGATGCCGATCTCCTGGTCTTTTAGTATGAAAATGTAGGCCATCTGCTGCTGCATTTCATATTTCAACTCCAGGATAGTTTTCATCCTCATGGACTCTGTACTTTATTCTTAATAAATTTCATTGGCAATAATTTGAATATTAGCAATGTAATTTTAGCACAGTTGACCACTCTTTTATTTATTTTGACTTCAGGAATGTATACTTATCCACAGTTAAATATTGACTTTTTTCTCTGTTTTTCTTTTAGAATTAGGTCTCTGTGTTCCTCGATGAATGGTCAAAGTGCATAGCTGGATGGAGTTCAGTCTGAGGATCTAACTTCAATGACTGCTATTTAAGATTCTTTAACCAAACACTTTGCAGTCAGTTGTATGATTGTTATCTACTGCCCTCTTCAGCTCTTATATGCCGGGAGGCATTTCTTTTTCAGTTTTTACTGCAAGTGCGTTGCATTGAAAATGTCAAACTTGAAGATAGAATTGTTTATTTTGGAGAGTTACGTGCCAATATGGACGGCTTTTCTGTGCCATTCTAGAAAAAGAGAAAGGAAACAGGAAAAGAAAAAAGAACCTCCTTTGCTTTGTTAGATGGTAACTCCATGAACTTGAATTATGACTTTCTTCTGGTTGGAAACAGCTTCTTGGTCCTTACTTTAACCCACTTCTGAAAGTTATAAGAAAATACTCTGTACCTTATTTTTGTGTTATTGTTCCATTGAAACTGGTTCTGTCAGTCTTGCTTTTACAGTCGACATGTTGTATTTCATGTGTGTACATGAGTGTGCTAATTTGATGCTCTAGGGTGGAATCATAAACTTCGAGCAATTATCAGGTGAGGCCACACCATGACATTCCATGCTTGGAAGTTGGCTGGTTTTACTAAGCTGGTCTTGTTGTGTTGTAAACACAAGGCAGGTAATTATTTTGTCTCCATTTCTCATTCATGTGTTACCACTACCCAGTTCGATTGGTGGACCATGGACCTATCTCATGCTTTGGGTCATTCGGCCAATGGATTGGCTTGGTGTTTCATCCTATGACTTTGTTGATGTACTTCATGAATATCTTGGAGTCCAAGTTGTTAACTTGTTATGGGGGTAGAGTACTGCTAGATGGTCTGGTTTTAAAAAGTGTATATTCTTCGTCAAACATTTGTGTCTTGTCTTTGGTATTTTGTGTTATATTTCTTTTTCTTTTTTCTCGACCTTTTCCTCTTTTGGGGGCGGGTTTGTTGACTGAAGTTCATTATTTGCTGATTCCCAAATTTTTATATTGCATGGACATATATAAGACAAACATGCATATATAATAATTATGAAGACCTTGATTTCAAGGATGTTCTATGCTTTATCTTTTTGTTATTTTTTAAATTACAACTACGTTCCCTTTTGATTCCTGAAGAAGAACTTTCCTCTTTTTAAAAAAATTTTTAAATTTCATTTTTTATGTACTTTGTTAATTATTCTACAACCGTCCCCCATGATACTCCTGTGGAGTTCTTGAAGAGTATGAGAAGTGAAAGGTTTGTGCTCTCTAATCTTCCTCCTAACAGCATGGAGTGTGATGCTTGTTGACTGTGTTGCATGCTAATGAAGTCATTGTTGCCTTACATTAAAAATTAAACCGAGCAAGAGGTTTAATCTGTTCTTGTCACACTTGAGCCCAATAAGTGTCAGTTTTAGGTCATTGAGGCTCTTGGTTTTCTTGAAAAGGTTCCTTACCTGGTTGTGAATTGGTGAACTTTATAGCCTAAGTTTTCAATCATTACATATCTCTTGCAGGATTCCATGGGCAAAGTAGGGTACTATAATCATTCACAGGGATATAGTGTTGAGTGTTAACCTAAAGAGGTTACGCCTGGTATGTCGAGTGAGTCTCATCTTGGTCTCAAATGATTGTAGTTTCAAGAGTTGCTGTCATACGCATTTTATTAGACATCGGTAGTTTCGAAAGTAGATCGGTTTTCTTCATTAGGGCTTCAAGGTGTTCGCCTCACAAGCTGCCTCAATGGATTCCATATGGATGTCATTTCCTGGAATCTCTCCCATTATACACCATATACAGGGGACACCATGTGTGCGTTGGGCTATGCATGTAGCTGGTCTTTTCTTTCTTTCTTTTTTGTTTGCCATTTGGATCCTGACGGAAGCTTTCATAACAGAAAGTAAATAATATTAAACCGGGACCAATGAATCTCAGCTGAAGGATTGGTATATTTTTATATGAATAAGCGACCCCGAAAACAACCCATTTATTTCTGCCTATGGAATTTTTTTGGTATCAATGCCAACAAAGGTAGCCGGATGATCTTTTCAGGGTACAAAAACCTACTTTTTGGTTTTTTTATTTTTGAAATTTTATTTTATAAACATGTTAATCTAGTTGTATTTAATTTATAAATTGAATTTGGGTTTCAGTTGAATGCACTTGTGTGACATTTACCTATTTTTTTATTTTTTTAAAATTTTTTTACACAAATGTTAATTTAAATGTATTTAACACGTGTATTAATTTTTATGTTTTTAAGATTTTTAAAATTAGTGGCATTTTAGTACTAAAATGCCATTGATTTTAGTACAAATTGATAAAAAAGGTAAAAATTGATGTACATGTTAAATATATTAGATTAATAGTTGTGAAAAAAAAATTAAAAATTAAAAAATATGTGTATGTGCTCGGCTGCATTGAGGCATAAGATTGGAGTCTACTAAATTGTACTATTTTTGGATATGTATATATTTATTTTAAATTTTTAAAACAAGGATGTTTAAGTCGGAGGAATGATCCTATTAATTTGAGATAAGCGAATATCTCGCTTAATTCACTTCAAAAAATTCATTTTCAACATTTTTTTGTTTTTTCTTCATACACTTATTTGTATAAGTGTATTTAACATTTAAATTAAGTGTATGTAAAAAATTAAAAAAAATTATTGTAAATGAGTTTTTTGAGGTAGGCTATGTGAATATTTATTTAGCTCGGGTTAACAATCAATCCTCTTTAAGTTATTTTAAATAACTTAAAATGACTTAAATATCCTTTTTTAAAAATTCAAAATAAATATATATATTTAAAAATGATAAAACTTTGTTTAAAAATTAAATATAGTTAGATTAACATGTTTACAAAAAAAATTTTGAAAAAATAAATATTTAGACCAATTTAAAATCCCCGGATTTTATACTTGTCTGAAGAGATGGTTGCTCAGAAATGTAGTGTCACAAACGGTGTTAGTTAGTTTTTCCTCTTTCATTTATCTTTTTTCGAGGGCAGCTGCCTTTTTTTTCAAGTAGAACTATGGAATCAGGAATCGGTATGTTAGTTAGTTTTTCCTCTTTCATTTATCTTTTTTCGAGGGCAGCTGCCTTTTTTTCAAGTAGAACTGTGGAATCAGGAATCAGTATCCGCAGCTATTTTGAAAGAAACATTGAGAAAGTGGAATTGAGGTACCAACCACCCATGTTCAACTTTCCTGGCATGGAGCCATCCACTGAAAAGACCCGAATTTGCGCAGATCTCTCAAGCAGCGTGGTAGGACAGCTCACTTAAAAAGGGTTCAATGGAGAGGAAAAAGTTCCACGGTCAGATACGTGGATAGCTTTCTTTAGGCCCTTTCAACTTTAGCCGCCTCTGTCATGTGAGCCAAGTACCAACCTAACCTTGCTTTTTTTCTCATGCATGTTTTCTTCATGACTTACCAAGTTGGGTGGGTTTTTCTTTTCGACTCCCATTTCCGCCGCTCTGGTAAAAACCGCAGTGTATGGCAGTGACGCGCTGGACGAATCCAGCCAGCTTGCTTGTGATGCATTGAATGGTATGCGGCTGTGGTAGTGATAAGTGTTAGAATTGCTTGTAAGAAAGATCCTTCCTTTGTCCTTATGCTGAAAATGGATGGCCCCCAACTGTGTTATCAAGCCTTCTACGCAGTTGCAAGCCAATGCGATAGTCTGTTTCCATCGTGGTTTTTGGATTCTGGGGAGTCTTTTGATGATGATGATATGCGACAACTTAGGCCGGCCGCATAACCCCTTTTAAATTTATAAATTTTTTATTTGTGTATATTTAATTGATAAATTAAATTTTACCATTTTTGAAGATGTGTATATATATATTTTTTGTATTTTTAAATATAAGGGGTATTTTAGTCATCTTAACCTGATACCACTATGTTTAAAAATAAAAAATAAATAAACATTTCTGGAAATAGTAAAGCTTAGTTTAGGGCTTGTTTCAAAAAAATACAAAATACTTGAATAGAATCTGCATCCACATTTTAAGATAACTTTTAAAATTTTTAATATAACTTTTTACATTTATAATAGTGGTGTGTTTGAAATTCAAAGAAACTTGTCAATTTAAAACTTTTTACTATTCATAACTATTTTCTTTTAATTATTTTTAATATATTTTTGTATAGTAAGATTTTCAATTTTTTCATAACTGTCCTATCTTTAAATTTATTATCTATGTTCTCAATTGCTACTCTTATCATTTCACATTATTTTTCTATTTTAAAATTTTTTACACAAAAAAACATTTCATTAAAATGATGTATACTAAAACTTTTTTTTTTATTTTCAATACACATCATTACATTTTCATCTCGAAAATATATTCTATTTACCAATAAAATATATATATTCTATTTAAGAATTATGTATTTTTAAAACACCCCTTAAGGATTAGATATACTTAGATTAATAGAACTTATTAAAAAAATAAAAAATCAAAAAAAAAAATTGAAAAATGGGATTTATTGTCGGCCACAAGTGGTTGGCCCTGTCTGATGTTATTATGCTTGAACCCAGTAGATGCTAGTGTGCTCCTCTAGGCTTTGCCCAATCTTGAATAGGGGTGCAACTTAGGTTTATAAAGTTCTGGCTTACCTTAACATTAATTCTAATCCTAACTGTATTTGTAAAATTTAAACTCTAAACTTATTTTTGAAAAATCGGGTTCGAGTTGAATTTCAGGTTAGAATTTAGGTAGATAAATGTACATTTTATTTAAGAGTGATAAGTTTGAAATTTCATATGAATATATAACAACGGCAAATCATGTAAGTAAATATAATAATATATAGTCAAAAGAGATTTTTAAAAAATATAGTAATATAAAGGATATTTTTAGAAAAAAATTTAACATTGCAAACTAGATAAAGAAGAAAAATAATTTACATAAAAACAAAGGGTAATATGCATATATACTCACATAGTTTCATCGATATTGCAGATATACCCACGTAGTTTTACGAATTGCGTATGACCCTCACATAATTTCACCAAAATTGCATATTACCCCCACGCCATTAACTGTTGTTAATATCTGTCGTCATATTTTCAAAAATGACAAAAATGCCCTCATCTCATGGGGGTAATATGCAATTTAGATGAAAATATGTGAGGGTAACTATGGATGAGGGCATTTTCGTCATTTTTGAACATATAACTGCAGATATTAACAGCAGTTAATGGCGTGAGGGTAATACACAATTTTGGTGAAACTATATAGGGGCAATATGCAATTCGTGAAACTACGTAAGTATAACTACAATTAGTTTCAAACTATATGGGTATATATGCAAATTATCCAAAAATAAATGATAAAAATATAAAGATCGATAAAAATAAAAATAATATACTTTATTTATAAATAATTACAATATGTCATACATGTATTAAAACATAAATATAAATAATATAAAATACACGAATATAAAGAAATATGGTTAAGATATTATTTATATAGTATATTTTATAATAAATGTAAAATGAGAAATTGTGTTCGAGTTTTTCATATTTTGGTTTACTTGAACTCTAAGTCTATTATATTTATAAAATTGAGTTCATTGGACTCACATGATTGGAAATCGAGTTCGATGGGCCAGAGTTTAAGCTCACCCTTAGTCTTGAACGAGTCGGTGGGGATGGCAAGTTCTTTGAACCATGTTTTTTTAAAAAAAAAAACAAAAAACAAAAAATTATATTCATACAGGCATGTAGCCGACCTGCGTCTCATATTCAGCAGTTAAAAATGTGAAGTGGCAGATAACAGTGGTTGCTTGGATCAACAGACAACCAAAAACACACCTTTTATGCTATGAAGAGGGAGAAGAGAGATTATTGTCACGTGCTAGACACATGGTGGGTGGAGGGTGATGGGGCTGTCCTGGGTTTGCCATTATACGTACGTGTGCTCCAGCTTAGGCAGACCACAGTTGAATGTGGTATAAAATAATTGAAGGGAGAGTGAATGTGGGCGGCGAGAGTCTCTGTCTCTTTCTTTCGCTCTTTATCTTCCACTACCACCCTATCTATCCATCCCTGCATATCTTCTCCCTATATCCACTCTTTTTGGGATGGATGCTGCCTTCAATTGCTCTGCCCCACTCCTCCATTCCATGCCTCCAATTCATGATGCCCACCCCACTTCGGGGGGGACCTACTGCAATTTGAAAGTTTTTCACTTGTGTCGACTCTGTCTGCCTGCCTCTTCTCATACATCATAGTATCATCTATACTTTTGCCAACTTGATAGCTTTTAAGTACATTTGTTGTTGCACTTAATTCATATCTTAGCTGCCAACTTACATTTCATTCATTAACGAATCGATCAGCAGCTGGCCGCATGTGATGCCAGCTGAAACAGTACCTTTTTACCCTCCATTTCTGCTTACTGCTAGCCCCCATGATTATTTCGAATTTGCTTGCTCCTCATTCCTGCCACCAAATACCCATATATTATATATATAGATATATATATATGCCTTTGCAACTGAGGAAAGTTTTATCTGTTTTTAAATTTAATTGATGCTTCGTTGTAACCATTCGCAACTGCATTAATTTTGTCATGGTTATTTATAGTTTTTAAATTCATCTATGTTATTTACGATTGACGTTAGCATCATTACAAAGTACTTTTTGGAGCGGGCAAACCATTCGCAACTCCATTTCGCACGCATGCATACCACACGCACGTGCTTCAAGACCCATACACCAATTGCACAGCAGGCCACTGCAACCTTTTTGTACGGTTCACCTGCTGGACGCGGTTTGCGTGTTACGCGGGGTGTTATGCTGCCCGTGCATGGCACAGAGCATCCATCCACTTGCCTGCTCATGAGTCTACTCATGTGACGTAGAATGAGACTAATCGGTGTTTTTGACATTTGATAAAAATTTTGAAATGAGAAAAATCAAAAATGGTGCGATATCATAAGAATGATGGTAAAAAGTAAATATAATAAAATTAAAATAGATAAGATAATTTTATGAATAATTATAGAGAAATTATTAAAAATTAGGATAGTAATATGAGAATATGTAAATAATATTTTTGTAGAGATTGAAAAAAATTTTAATTAATAACTTTTCGTGGTCTTCAAACACACCTGAAAATAAAAATATTGCTATGTGTTACGAATGAAAAAGGTTTTATAGAAATGAAAATGAGTTGCAAGAAAAATTAAAAAAAAAAAATAGGTACCGTGTCATTACATACAATAAAAATGTCTCTCTTTATTGATCGTACGAAGTAAGGGTAAGCCTGGGAAGCTAAATATGGAATCATGCTGATTTTGACTATTAAATATTCGATTGAGATGATTTCATTTATATTATTCAGATATTATGAATAAGTATCATTAAAAATATTCTGTCGATTTTATGAAGATTAGTATGTATTTGTACGCACATCTTATAAATTTAATATGTTATAAGAATCTAAATTATTTAACTTAAACATTCTTACAACTTATGAGTGGAGATCACAAGCTCCATTATATCAACACTGGGAAACAAACCCCTACCTATCAAATAGGGATACCGAAGCTCCTAAATAAATAAGGGAGACAAATGCTCCCTAAAACAGGGCTAGTGAGACTTGAGCTCAAAACCTGCCGCAACAGGAACCTATTTTTAACCAACCAAGCAAGCTATCAATTGTCTAAATTACTTAACTTTCGTTTCAAACGTAATCAAATGTTGATTCACATTTAGAGTTGTATTTTTGGTTTATTAAATCCCAATTAATAATAATCTCGAGATTCCAAAAAAAACATGAAAACTTAATTTTTAAAATTCAAAATTATTTTGATTTAGAAATTTTCTGAATAAAAAATCTACCAGTGTTAAAATATAGAATATGGTATATGATAGTTTATTAAATATTAATATAGATATATTTTACAAATTGTTTAAAATTTTAGTTAAAACAAGAATAATAAGATATTTCGAATAAGAATTACAAATATCGAGGATTAGGATATAATCTAATCTTTTGCTGCTTTGTCAATCAATTTATGGTGTACGATATGGATGGATTTGATTTCTGTTACTAAAAAACTTAACATAAAAAAGACAGCACAATATTTTAAATTATATGAATTATAACTTCTAATTTATAAGTACGTAAAAAAATATTATAGATTTACCTAGTGGAAATCATATTCATGTTTTTTTTATTGGGAGATATTTACATACATCTTAACACATATTACACTGAAGGTCAGAGACATTCCAAAAATTTGGAGACACTGCTCCACCAAGTAAACAGGAAGACACAGCTTCCAACAATTAAACGGGAGACCAAACTGCTCCCACGAACGACGGGAGACCACTTTGCTCCCACGAACGGGCCGAAATCTAATTACTGGATTCGAACCCGTGACAGCGCTGCTCGAGAGATGTTAATAAAACATGTTAAACAATTATAAATTTCAAATGAGAAATGTTAATAAAAAATTCTTCAAGATTATTAGAATAGAGATTAAAAAATATCTATGTCCTTTAGGAAGTGAATTTCCAAATTATTTTCTTGTGATGATTCACGTTGCTTGGAAAAATTGTAGGTTATGCATGTCATATTAAAAATATATATATATATTAAGTGTTCTATGTTCATACCAATACCGATATTGGTTGCTTTTTTTTTACTGAGGTACAAAATGTAGATTAAAATTTCCAATGATTTATATTTTCAAAATAAAATTAATGGAGGCTATAAAGCAATCTAAATTAATTATTTAATAAATCGTTTTGAAGACGAATACCGTTACGGTATAAGAGATTAGAGGTGGTCTCTGCATCTCCCATTTAATTAGTTGGCAAGCACGATTTGCAGAGAAAGACGCTTGGTTAGTCGATCACGCAAGGGTGTGACTGATGGGCAGGCAGCCCGCCCATGATCATGCAAAGCACACATGCCTTAAGTCATACATGCACATGTAGTCACGTGCATGCACATATAAAGGCGGCCACATCTTGCAAGCAGCATTATAATACGCATAAGGCAGCATGTGACCACCGCCCCCCATATCGTGTTATTATTATTATTTTTAATTAAACGTTCTTTGAAGGAGCTGAGCTCAATATTCCTCATTTCTTGAGCTGATTCGAGTAACCCACCCTATCATACTCATCTGCCTGCCCTTCTGGATTAGCAATGAATGGGATCGCGTCCACGCTCACATCACATTCCGCTCTTTTTCCGGGACTTTTATTATTTTAATTTTAATACTTGTCTGCGGCGTAACTTGGGTTCATAAAACTCGGATTCATCTCACCTTAACTCTATTTTTAAAAATCGAATTTGGGTTGAATTTTGGATTGAAATTTATGTTAATGAATTTAAATTTTCTTTAAAAATGATAATTTTAGAATTTCATATGAGTAAATGATAATAACAAATCATGTAAGTAAACATAATAATATATAATCAAACTACATATTTTTTTAAAAAGTAGTAATATAAAGAATATTTTCAGAAAAAATTTAAAGTGAAAAACAATATAAATGAAGAAAATTATTGGATGCAAAAGTAAATGATAGAAATAAAAAATAAAAATAAATAATATACTTTCTTAGAAATAAAAATACAATATGTCAAACCCGTATTCAAATATAGATATAAATAATATAAAATATGAAAAATATAAAGAAATATTATTTAAATAGTGTATATATATAATATGTTTTATAATAAATCTAAAATTAGAAATCCGGCTTGGGTTTTTCATGTTCGAATTTATTGTCATATTTACAAATCATGTTTTTTCGGGTTGAGTTCTAAAAAAAAGCATGTTCTATCTAAAAAAAAGCAAGTTCTATCGCCATTTAAAATAGAATTTTGATTTTATTATTTTATATTAAACACAGTAGACGGTCGAATTTTGATTTAATTACGCAAGGGCCCGGTTCCTTTGAATAACGTCCCTTGTTATTCTTTCTATATCACTCGATATTGATGAAAGAGAAGAATCAGAACGAAAGCTACGCACATAATCCGCACACTCCATCGTCCACTTTTCCTCTTCCGTAGCAGGCTTCTGTCCGCTTTGGCGCAAAACCCCGCCGATTTCGTTTCACGGAAATTCATAAATACGTCGAGGCTCAGCTGCTTAGATACCACTCTTCCAGATTGAACAGTCTTCACAAGCATAAATCGATCTGGACCCTTCATTCGACTTTTATACATTAAGATGAAAAATCGGACGGTCGAAAAGCCGCTTCCAATTCACATATAGGATGCCCCGCGGGCACGGATAGGGCGTTTTCTTTTCATAACTAGCAGGATGCCAGGGGCTGAGTAGTCGATGATCACGCGTGATCCTGACCGTAAAAGTGTTGGGGTCAGTATTCGACGGCTGATATTGAGGAAAAGGGAAGGGCTGGACGGTCCAATTCACGTTATTTTCACGTCATGTCTAGTGGAAAAAGGCGGGATACGCTTGCGCATGTTTGGACGTATGCACACGTGGATGCATGCAGCAGCCATCAGGGCATGCTTACAACGCGTCAGAGGTGCATGGCTCTGCCGCGAGTGAACACCCGCTACGTCCAAGCCCAGTTCCCCAAAAAGCCTATGTAACTTGACGATGACGCTCCAACTAAATGGGTCCTACCTCTACTTTCCGAGTTGGCCACACATGGAAATGCAATCTTGTAATTATTTTTATTTTATCAAGATGAGTTGATCAGTTTATTGAGGGCCACACTC
>JAXCLR010000081.1:11707667-11747871 GCA_035584095.1 Annona squamosa
GCACCAGACATTTACATCCTAAAATCCAGACGTATTATAAATTCTGATCGTTCAAATCATAGGCCAGAATTGATTAATACAATTTTTGATTTGCTTTTCTATGCTTTTTGGCGGCTAAAACTGTTAATATGCATGATAATCGTGAATTGGCTGGCGGACCCGAATGCAGTAGTAACCGTAAAATAACCTCCCACCGTCATCACCTTCGACGAAGCATTTCCCGTACGTTTCGACTATTAAATAGTCGTGGCAAGTACACAAAAGCCTCTTCTCTTACTTTTTGGGACCGGATGTTATTTGATACTCGGGCTTGCACACGGTCCGTGCACATGCCTATCACGAATGTTTTTGTGGGCTCGTATGCACAGCTGATAAGGCAAAGAAAAAAGTTTCAAATTACTGTTGAGCAGTAGGAGGTTGGGTGTTGTCATTTCGGTCATTTTCCAATAATGAGAAAGAGAAAGTTGGGTGGATGATTAATTTTAGAAATCAACTTGGCGGTGAAGGAATGCACGTATCCAAAACACATAAAAACAATTTTTATTCATATCAAGGTGTGTTTAGAAATAAATAAAATTTTAATAAAAAATTTTGAAAAATAAAAGTTGCTAAATAATATGATATAATAGGGGTAATGATTAGAAATGAAGAGGATAAAGTTAAAACAGATAGACTAGTTGTATGGATAGTTGTGTAGAAAATGATTAAAAAGTAGGATAATTATATGGAAAAATGTAAAAAAAAATTAAAAATATGATAATTATAAAAAATGAAAAGTATTAAATTAAAAAATTTTAACTTTGAAATTTTATATTAGTTTGAAAATCAAGTGATTGTACGATATCACATTAACAATACTCCGGCTCCCTTCAATAGCCGATGCACCGGCGATTGATGGAAGCAATTATTTAGTTTCACGTCATGCAACATCCTAGACGGTGTCCTGAAGTTGGACGGCTTATCAGCCTGCCAAGCTATCAAACTGTTCTTTTAAATAAAGACAGAACTAAATAGAAGGCAGTTTCGTGATTTTATTTTAGGCCAATAGGCAGATGGTGTTGGGGGGCAAAACCGGAATTGGGCAAGCATGAGTACTTAAGAGTTCACCTAAGTAATTAAAATCACAAAATGCGCTAATTAAGTGCAGAAAATTCGAGTCGTCTTCTCCATAGGAATCGATCTAAAATCAGGTTTTGTCGCTGGGATCAGTGAACAGATGTCCAACTTCTCGGGATTCGTGTCGTCTATTTTTGTCATTTCTGTTTTATGTAATTTGTTTGTTAACGTGGTTTTGGTGCTTTATTAATTCCTTAACACGCGTTTAAGCACGACGGTTACAGCTGAACAAGATCGATGGTAGGTCCTGGCGCCGCGTGTAATGATAGCAGAGGCCACCAGTTTCCGTTCTTTCCGCCTGGCTCTCGCGGCGGACGCCACGTCATTCGTTGATGACGCAGGCCGAGTCAGCTGGGGCGTGCGAATTTGCCGTTAGATTTTTTTTTTTCCTTTTTTTGAATTACAAGGGAATAGGAAGAGTAGAAATGTGGAATGGGGACACGGGACTGAATCGTTGCTTAGCGTTCGCGCAAAGGTATTTTCTCAGATATTACCATCTTTTGATGATTTTCTTTTTCTTTTCTTTTGGTCTTTCAGTTATGTGGGCCCCACGATGCACGTGATAGGGCTGGCGGTATTGTCAGCACAGCATGTGACAGTTGGTTCCTGAGCCAGCGTCCAAAGCCAGAGTATGCGGCAGTCAATGCCACGTGGAAGGCATCCCTTTCCCTGATGCTTCTCGCACGTGCTCGTTGGCTGGGCCATGTGGGAGATCACGTGACTTCTTGGTGGAGGTTGACGTATCACGTGAGGCGGACGGTGGTTTGTTTGTGGCTTCGAGGCTTCGAGCTTCCTTTCTTTTCCGTTTTTCATGTCTCAGTTATCCCTCTGTTTGAAATGCGTTCCCGACGCGAGGGTGTTTTCGAGAAGTAACTTCGAGCCCATGAACTTCTTGGCGGGCGTAAGATCGGCATAGAAACGGCGAGTTAAGGGCAAGGCGGACTTTATTGAGCATTTAAACGGTCAATTAATGGTACGATTTTAAAATGGTTTTAGCCGAATTATCTCTGGAAGATTTGATCGATTTTCATTTTTCTAAAATTTACTTATCACTTTTTGCGCATGGCCCTCAATCGTCAACAGCCGTTTACAGGTTTCTTGGGATTCTCAAGATAGAAACGCAGGTGTTCCAAAAATAGAAATTTAAATGAGATGTGATCTTTCATTTATAATACTATATATATATATATATATATATATATATATGGAAAATAATCCAGTTCATGCGACTGCACCGTACAGTCCATGCACTGTAGGCCCCATCTGATCATAAATGGAAAATCCACCTCACCCATTGTATTTAGAATTATTCACTTTAATAGCATACCAATTTTCATCCAAATCTAACATGTGTGCAGTCCCCATCTTAAAATGGTGTAAAATCAATATAATAAAATAGTTTAATGTAAATATCAAGTTTAAAGTTGTTTTTTCAACATCTAAACCGTCTAAAGTATGATTTATATATGGTTAAATGAGTGTATAAAGTTTCATTACAATTTAATATGTGTGGGGTCCATTTTACAGCGGACTGCACAGGATCGGGTCTATATATATGGAAAATAATCCAGTGCATACGACTGCACCGTGCAATCCATGCATTGTGGGCCCCACTTGATTATAAATAGAAAATCCACCCCACCCATTGTATTTAGAATTATTCACTTTATTAGCGTACCAATTTTCATCCAAATCCAACATATATATAGTCCCCATCTTAAAATGGTGCAAAATCAACATAATAAAATAGTTTAATATAAATATCAAGTTTAAAGTGATTTTTTTAACATCTAAACCGTCTAAAATATGATTTATATATTTTTCTCAAAAAAAAATATGATTTATATATAGATAAATGAGTGTATAAAATTTCATTACAATCTAATACGTGTGAGGTTTATTTTACAGCGGACTACACCATAATTACAGTGTAGTCCGACTGCACATGATCAGATCTCTCTCTATATATATTACAACTATTTCAAATTCTATTACACAAGCTTCAAGGTATTGTCATAAATTTTTAAAGAATATTCATTGCTACCTTCTATTTTTTGAGGAGATACACTTCTATTTTATCTAAAGGGGGATACATTATTCCCAAATATACTAATTCAGAATCATCAAATGAGATTTAAGACAAGGACGTGCAAGCGCTATGCCTATCGCCCTTACTAGGTCGCTAAGTATTTCTAAAATAATTTTTAAATATAACTTTTTCTATTTGAAATAAGCATCACACATTCTTATCCTATTTTTATGTTGCATTCAAGCTCTTTTGAATCCTGTTGAAAATAATTTTAACATTTGTTTGGTTTATTTCAAACCATACAAGATTCTTGGATCGAATTTGTATCTGGAATGAAAATATAGTAATATATATCGGAAATGAGTAAAATGGCATTGAGAATGAGTAAAATTGTATTAGAAATTAAGAAAAACCATTTTGGGAATGATGATACAAATTCAATCTAAGAATTTTATATGACTTAGAACACATCCTTATTTTTTATACAACTTTTTATCTACTCTTCCGATCATATAAATTTTATTTTGTTCAATTCTCATAATTTACATCTTACAAAATAGTCTCTTAGCCACCTAGGCGTCGCCTGAGTGGTAAATAGTGCTGGGATGTGCTATGGGGACATGGAATTGAATTCCAACCTATAGTGAGTATGAGTGATCTCCCACTTGGTATTAGGATCATGCGATCTCCCACTTGATAATTATAAGAATTTCTTTAGCTTGATTGTGACATTAAAAATTAAGATAAAATGCAAATACAGTGAACAAACGACTTTTTGGCTATTGGCATTATTTTTTCAAAAAAAGAGATGAAAAAATAGCCCACAAGACTTTTGGAACATCTTGCCATTGAAATCAGGGTTTAAGTTTCTTTTCTCGTGTTTGAAATCTATCATGTGTACTCACATAGTATTTCTTCCAGGATTAAAGAAATGCTTACAATTCGTTTGGGTAATCAAGATCACAGGACCTTTTATGAGACATTTTTATGAGACGTACTATTTATTGACTTTGCTTAGTTTAAGAAAATAAATAACTAGATTTTTTTTTTTCAAAAAAGCGCTATCAAATAGGACTCATCAATTGATGTGTACCATTTGCAATTCTCAATTACAGCTTAACGATGTTATCTCAATCCGATTGTGGTAGCTAAAATAGTTGCTGCTTGACCCTAGTATAAAATGAGGGGATCCCCATAAATTGCGATGCAGGGGGGATTAACTTCTATCCTGTCACTCATTTCTAATTGGGATTCAGGAAATGGAGATCCACACCATTCATCGGTCCACAGGATTCAAAGGAAAGTTAAAAGAATAAATATAAGGTAAAAATACGCAAAATAATATCACTTTTATTTTTTCCCCAGTTCTCCTAGAAAATTTTCATTACAGGGATTGGCATTAGTGTAAGATCAGACAGTTTAAAGGTTCAGATGTTACAAAATATCTATCTAGCAGTTGCAATATTTTGTGAATGCCTGTGATGACGGGCATGCCGCATTTTGTGGAAGTCCAAATCATGTGTTTGCCGCACAAATGGGTGGGTGAGCCTCAACCATACTTTGATTTTCTTCCTCATCAATTCCGGCGGATGTGGGCCGAAGAAGCGGTTAGAACGCGTGGAATGAATCCAATCCACTCATCAATTACCGAACTTCAACTAACAAGGAATTCCCCGCCGATTCGTAATGCAAGAAATTAAGTATCGTAACCCAAAATACACGACTATTTGTATGAATAAAATTTTTCATGAAAGTTGAAGAGAGTAGAAGTTGTTAAATGATGTGATATAATAAGGGTAATAAAGAGAAATAAATAAGATAAAGTTGAAATATATAGATTAGTTGTATTGGTAGTTGTGTAAAAATGATTGAAAAGTAGGGTAGTTGTATAGAAAAATGTAAAAAAATGATTAAAAAAAATAATTTTGAATAATGAAAAGTTTTAGATTGAAAAATTTTAACTTGACAACTTTTACTTATTAACAAACATACCCTAAAATGTTTTTGTGAGTTGATCGAAATGATTATGAATGAAACAAAAGGTGTGTTTAGTAAATAACAAAATTTTAAATGAATAGTTTTTTTTATTGGATTTGTGTAAACATTTTTAAATTAATTATAAAACTTTCAATCCAAAAATTTTCTCCCTCTACAGCTAATCTATATTTTAATAATTTATTCACATCTATTTTAGCAATTATCACATTTTTAAATCATTTTTATATGATGAACTTATCTATTTTAACTTTATTTTCTTTATCTTCATCATTATCTCGCCATATTGCCTTATTTTCTTCCACTTTAAAAATTTTTACGTTAAAAATTTTTTGTATAAAAGTTTTATCAATTTTTAAACACACTTTTAGAAAATAATGTAATATAATAAAGATTTTTTCCCAAATATACGCACTACATTAGACTTTAGTTTTGGATATACTCACTACGTTGTAGAAATCTCAGATATAACCATTATGTGTGCATATATTTCCAAAAATACTCACTCCGTGAATAAGTATTAAGTGAGTTAACAATTATCAATTTAAATGTTGGTTACAATTTTCTAAATGCCAAAAATACCCCTAGTGTAAAATAATAAAATATGAAATAAAATTAAATGAGAATAAAATTAGAGCCTCCATATTTAAAACTTTTGTTCAATTAAGGTAGCAGTGAATTACGACCTTCAATATTTTGAATCCAACATTAAATTTGACGGGTATATTGGTAATTTAACGACGTTTATTAACATCTGTAAAGGAGTGAGCATTTTTAGAATTACATGCAAACGTTGTAGGTATATTTGAGATTTTTAAAACATAATAAATATATTTAAGATAAACGTCAAACGTAACGAGTATATTTGTAAAAAATCCTATAATAAAAGTAACAATAAAAAGTAAAGAAAATTAATTAAAAATATATCGATCAATTATATAAGTAATTATATAAAAATAATTGAAAATATAATAATAGTATAGTAATGTGTAAATAAATGATTAAAAATAGAATAATGCTTTTTCACTATTATTGCCAAAGATGCTCAAAATAAATATTTGGGTATATTTCCATCTTTGTGCACTTTTTTACTATCATTTTTCTATGTTTCTACACTCCAATCATTTTTCATATATTTTTATATAAATATCTTATTTATTTTATTTTATTTTCGCTTTATCTGGTTTATTCTTAGTTTTATTTTTACTTTTCTTTAATATATCATATAATTATCTTACTTCTAACAATTTATATCATTCCAACTCTCTGAACACAACAAAAAAAGAGAATTTTCAATCATACTTACAAATTTTTACCTCATCTCCTTATATACCAGTGAAATTGTAAAAATTTCTTTTATAATATAAATAAAATTTCTTCAAAATTCCACCCATGCTGCGTGCTGCTAGGAATTGGGATAAGCATCAACGAACCAATGTTAACCCACATCTTAAATGACTAATATAGCCTTTTTAGGGTATGTTTGTGAATAATTAAAAAATATCAAATTAAAATTTTTCAATCTAAAACTTTTCACCATCCAATACTATCATATTTTTTAATTATTTATTCAAATTTTCCTATACAACTACTTTACTTTTCAATCATTTTTAAATAAATACTTGCACAACTAACATTTTTATTTTAATTTTATTATCTTTACTCCTTATTATTATCCACGTAACATCACGTCACTTAATAATTTCTGATCTTTAAAACTTTTCGGGAAAAGTGTTACGCATTCTCAATCACAGCCTCAATTTACGTCTCCATAGTCCATGCCAAATCGCAAGGCAACGGGAGACGTGTAGTGTCGAGCATCGAATCGGAGTTCCACCATCGTCATTCGAATCCAAAATTTGAGCGGTGTCCATGGCTCTCGAAATAGTTCAGCACCCACTGGCGACTGTGCATCGATTGAATATGGTAACCCCTCTTTCCCGACGTCGGAAGCACCTCTTCCTTCCCCGACATCGGAAACATAGCCTTCGTCTTCTCTGGCATCCAATCGACAAAATCCAGAGTTCACTCCTGCATCTCCGACGTTTGCACCCAACTCACCGGTGAAGCAACCATCTCTGTCGGTACCTATCGTCCACAGCAAGAAGATACAGATCCAGAGCAACCCCTGTTAATTCAGCAGCAGCCGTTCTTTGTTTATGGCATCTGAGAAATCACTAGCTCTTTTGTCTGCATCCCAGAAATCCAGCTTCATCTGCAATTAATCCACGTCCCGTATCCCCAACAGATTCAAGGCAACCAACTGATTTCATCTTTTATTGAAATCCAGTAACCGTCAGTTCAGATATGGCCAAGCAGATTCCTGGCGGAAAGTTTAATGCCAGAAACCCATTTTAACCATCTCTTTCATTACTGATAGGAATTTAGTAATTCATTCCGATTTTCAACCCATCGTCCCACGCCATGGGAGATTGCAAAGCGTCCGCCAATTTAAACTATGACATCTGGACTTTCCCAACGGCCACAACACAATCACTGTCTTCCCCAAAGTCCGATTCATCAGTGCCCTATCTGCCCACCAGTGCCCTATCTTCCTTCGATCCAGCGGATCCCACAGGATCTGCAACGCCGACCATGGCTCGTCATTTTCAGTAACTCAAGCAGAATCCATCGTCGCTCCAAGCAACAGCGCTCTGACAAGCACCAGCCATGGAAACCGAAGGGCTGGTGCACTGGAGGGTAATTTGGGCATTATGGAAAATATTTTAAAATAAGACAAACTAAATAGTTTCAACGTAGCCGACGAGCGTAAGGAAAATATCCTTTCGTGTATAAGGAACTAGGGTGTGTACGCTGATTAATAAAATTTTCGATGAAAAGTCACGAAGATTAAAAATTATCAGATGACTTGACATGATAGGGATAATGATGAGTAGTAAAATAAATAAAGTTAAAATAAATAAGTTAGTTGTGTAGAATTGATTGAAAAATAAAGTAATTTGGTAGGAAAATGCGAAAAATAATTAAAAATATGATAATTGTGGAGAGTGAAAAGTTTTAGATTGAAAAATTTTAACTTTACAGTTTATCAATTGCCAAACACACTCTTAATATGAAAATTTACAAGTATATTTGAAAATTTTCTCCAATTAGAAAATTTAGTTTAGTGAAAATTTCAAACCAATTATCCTGCGATATGATTCCAAACAGTACCAACTTGCAATGGCACGGAACTTGAAGTTGTTGAATTTACACCCACAACTTTATAGTGGTAGTCGACCTAATGCTATCTCTTCAGCTTTGACGTTTTAGTAATTTTGATTGGGCCTTTCTGATTGTTTGGCAAGTTTGGGTGCCAAACAATTCAATTATAGCAGTTTGATCATCTAAAAAGGATGGATTCATGTGGAAAACAGTGCAGAAACGAGGATTTTATTTGTTTCCAATGTCATTATCAGGTTGACTCAAATAGGTCTCAAGTGGATATTTGATGGCGATGTTCTTTTTGTCCTGCACAGAAGAAGTACTCGATTGACCTCCATACCCAAAACTGAAACCCCAAAATAAGATACTGTCCAAAAGAAGGGGAAAATAGATTCGATAAATGGAAAAACCAAAATTTTACGATTCTTAGAAAAACGGGGGTGAAACTGAATCCGCCATTGGTGGCCCGGAGAAATAACGTTCCCACAGTCTCAATGCCAACTCATTTTCAAAACTAATTTTTTTTATTTTGTTTCAAAAATTTAACCATGAAACTCCTTCTCCATATGACCTCTTCTATTTTTAAAACTTTGATGGTGGATGAAAAATACATTTCATCTATTATGTTTAACATCATTTTTAGTATCTTATAAATCTTTTTATTTTTGTTGATTTTATTGTATATAGGTCTCATCAATAAAAGTATAAAATTAACATAATAAATTAATTTAATATTAAAATATCAACTTTAAAGTATTTTTTTCAACATTTAAACCATCTAAAATATCAATAATATGTGGATAAATGATCATATAAAATATTGTTACATTTTAATACATTATGAATGGATCTAAGCTCCTAATTTACATATGAATATATCTATTTTTTAGCAAATATAACTTATGCGCATATTGGATTTGAATGAAATTTGATCACTTAGTTAAATAAATTATGTTAAATATAATGAATGAATTCAGATTTTCATCAAACATTAAAATCTTAAAAATAAATGATGTTACACGAAATCACTTCTATGTAACCCGGTTACGTAGAAGCCCGTATTTAAAATATGATTTTGACCGTTCATAATGAAAATAATTCAAATATAATGGTGAAAAATAAAATTTTATGATATAAGGATATTAATGGTGTATATGTTTTTTGATTATAAATAATATACAAAATAATATTTGTATGATCAGAAACGTTGTATACATAAAGTTGATTTAGACGAGTCTAGAAAGTCTTTTTTTTATTTTTCTAAAATATTATATGCTAATTTTTATTTGCTAAATATGTAAATTTTTATGATTTTTACATATTTAAGGTCACAATGACATCTGATTTTTAATTTTCATTATTAATAGTCAAAATTATATTTTAAATAATATATATAATTAAAATTTTTTTAAAAAATCAAAAAATTAGTTTTGAGTTACCATTAAAATGGTGAGAACCGAAGCTGTTCTACCCAGAAAACTACTTTTTAATTTCTTTACACGCCAATCAAACTCCTGCGACGGAAGTTGCGAGATTTTCGGAGCCTAGACTTTTTGAGAAATGAAAAGAAAGTCTTTGTTCCATCTACCAATATATAAAATTAATATAATAAAATAATTTAATGTTAAATATTTATTTTAAAATTATATTTTCGATATTTAAACTATCAAAAATATCATTTTTAGGTGCATAAAAAAATCTATAAAATATTATTTAAATAGATTTGAAGTTTTCATAATTTACTTGTGAATATATATTTTAGAAAATGTGTCTCATGCGCATATTTAATTGGATGAAATTTAATTTGCAAACTAAACGAAATATATTAAATAAATAAATATATTAGATTTTCCATCAAGCATCAAAATCTTAAAATTCGAAATGGCTGCATAGCATTGGAGTGCGTGTAAATAAAATCAAAATTACTGTAAAACACAAAAGAGGTTGTTTTAGGAGGAAAACAAATGGGTTTCGTAGCCACCCACGAATATATGTGATTAGCCACAACTCAAAACTTTCGTTTTTACCGAATTCATGGTTTAAAAGAATAGCTAGGTATCACGAACAACTTTCTAAATAAATCAAAGTTTTAAAAATTTTCTTCAAGGCATTAATGATATTTTACTGCCGATTAGCAACAGTAGAGAACTTTTTTCCATGTTACGAGCACAAGAAAATAATTGTATCGGGAAGAGGCTACCAAATCCAAATGTATTGAAAGTTGGGACAATTTATGCGAACAGAGACCCAGTCTGAGACTCGAGCAGGGCCTCTTGGTTGTAATTTGGAGGCCCATTGCTTGATTATGCAGCCTCGTGCCATCTGAATTTGCGTTATTCCACAAGCTTGTCCCTGTTGGCTGTTGGCTGCTGGCTGCTATTGGAATTTGTAGTTGGAAAGCGTTGAGAATTGAGATTGGGGAGGTAGATATGAGAAAATAGTGGAAAATATTGATAATGAGAATTAGAAATATTGTGAAATGAGAAAAATTTTTAAAATTTGATTCCAAATTTTGAGTAGCCAAGTATCCGCCCACACATCACGGTTGTCGATAATTGGAATATAATATGATACTAAAAGTGGCGGGAAACCTTGAAGAGTTGATTTTTGCTGTTACGACTTTGGCACATACATCTTGTAGAATTTGTTTATCTATCGCTGGAACAGATGTTAAAGATCACTGGATCACTTCAAGCAGATTCATGGTTCAAGGAACACAGACTACTAACATGAACGTTAGGCAAGTCATGAAATATGTTGGGAAGGATCAGAGCTAGAAGATATGAACAGAAAATCATGAGATCTTTTTATAATATAATTAATCGAATTCCTATTTCAAATTCCAATGCTGGTTTGATGTGCTTTTCAAATATCTACTCGAGAATTCAAGCCTGGCAGGAAAGCTGTGCCAATAGAGTTACAGAGACATGGATAAGATGATAGACTAGAAGGATTTTGGAGCATGGATAATTCATCAAGTTATTCACATGCCTAATTACCATCTATAAGATTGAAGAAAGATTCCATCTTGGCTGCATTAAAGATGTCAGATGTTCCAACCCATCTATGAGATTGAGGAAGCAAGATCAATGGTGGGATTGATTGCAATATTAATGAAAGAAAATGCAGCAAGTGCCCAGTATGGAGTGTGGAGAAAAGGTGACTATGCATGATCTGGAACTGCAGTCTTGGGTTGGTGGGCTTTTGTGCTATATGTAGTTTGAAGTATCGGTTGCAAAGATTCGAGGGCATAAGTTGGCCACAATGTCAGTGGGCCATACAGTCTGCGCCATCAGGTCAGGCTATGAAAATGTAAATCAAGCCAATCCCTTCATAACCAGCAGGCCATTTCTAGCTGGAAAAGTAGATTACCATGGAGATATAGCCTGAAAACATTTTACCAAGGTCTGACTATTCACTTGGTGCCATTGCATGAGCGACACACTGCAGAAAATGGCTCACTCAAATGATGTCCAAGTACTGCATATCACATGCAGAAATGGGCCCAGGTTATACAGCAAATTGGTTGAGTGATTGGAAATCTACTCAGATGGCCTAAAATCAATCAAGGCCATATTTGGTGTTCAGAAAGAAAGCACTCTTTTTATCCCTTTTTAAACTAATCATACATTTTATCTAATTTCATGAACTTTGAAAATCTCCGAACAAACATTACTGTTTTGTTTTTATTTTCTTCAGTTTAATTAGTAGCTTGTGTCCTATTATATCATTTCTTTCTATTTCATTTTTTTATTAAAAGGTGCTTGATTAGCGATGGAGAGACTGATAGTAACCACCCATCCAAGAGCAATTATGATTTGGGCCACACGAGAACCTCATGTTTTGTTGTCTCATCCTCATTGTCCCGAAATTACAGCAACGTAACCATCTCCAAACACATTCGTGACTGAATTTAACTGGTGAGTGTCGTTTTCTTGGACAGCCATTCACCAAGATATGTGACTTGCCATTTCAGACCAAATTCATTCATGATTCTCAAAAGAAGTATCATGGTAAGCATTAATCATAATTAAAAAATAATTACAGTAATAGAAAAAATTTTGTTCGTGGTATAACCCATTCCCTCTTTTGCTTGGATTGGATGATGACTTGAGAAAATGTTGCAAATGATCATAAGTTGCATATTTGTTTTTGTTCATTCATCTTTTATCTCTCACAAGACCACCCTGGAAGAGAATCATGAAATAGGCAGGTGATGGAAAATTTTCCAACTTGCATCTGGAGATGGATTCAAGCAGCTGAGACAAGGTTATAATGATGTTGCTCATGATGGTGATGGGATTGACGGCTGATGTTGATAATGCCGGAGCAATATAGATGAAGTAGGTAAACGATCCTACACATATATGTATTTCAATTCAATCCAATCCAATTGTAAAGTAGGTTGTCACTTTCATGGCCCGAAAACCCTGCTGGTCCCATCTTTTCCTTTCTTTATTGATTGCCCACCAGTGGCCACATATTAGTGTTGCTATGGTTCTGAAAAGTGGGCCATTGATTCCAAATTAATACAATACTAACCCTGAAACTGGACAACCGCCCTCTACAGGTCTTTATACAATTCAGCTCTAGCCAGCTTTGATTTGGGCAGGCTGTGAGACTGCGAGTCTGTACTCATTATACGATTTTGATTTTACAAAATATTGATTCCGCAAATAATTTCCTGTTTTCGCACTTTCTTTTTCAAAATCACCCCCACAAAAGAGTTCAGATACTGTGCACCGGGGTGCACTTAGTTTCGGTGCAGCCAGGTGCATTAACTCATTTTTTATATTTTTTTTGAAAATTTTTTTACACAAGTATTAATCTAAGTGTATTTAATATGTGTGTCAATTTTTACCATTTTTGAAGTATTTAAATTACCTAAAATGTCATTGATTTTAAAAAATCGAAAATAAATATATAAAATATTTCAAAAATGATAAAAATTAATACACTTGTTAAATACAAATAACACTTGTATAAAAAAAATTCAAAAAAATAAAAAATAAGTTAAAATGGCTTCAGTGCACTTGGGTGTACTGAAGCTAAATGCACCTAGGTGCACAAGATGGAAGTCCTACAAAAGACATCCATCCAACGTTGTCAATTTTTCGAATGGGAACTCTCCTTTTTTAGTTGTTTTAATTTTAAATGCCAAAAATGTGTAAATTGAGTTAGCAAAATGCCCTTAATTTTATATGTCCAAAAACATTTTCCACAACCAAAATACTTCTTTAAAACATATTCAACTTTAATAAAACAGAAGAATTTCTATAAACGATTGTGTGAAGTGAGATGAACTTCACTGGTTAACAAAATCAAGATTTTTGCTTATAAATTGCGGAATTGAAAAGTCGTGACAGGCTACCCTTTTTTGCTCATAGTGTTTCAACAGATTTTGCAATTTTATGATTACAATAGCATGAGAAACGACTTTCGGATATGTACCCTTTAAATTTTTTAAAATTTTTTGATAATTTTGTTCGTCCCATCTAGATATATTTCTACCAATTTTCAAAAAAAAAAAAATTTGATCTATCTGGATAGGGGCTTTTTAAGAATTAATAACAGTCAAAAAAATTTGAAAATTTTAGGAACCTATCAAGTAGAGTTCACATATGAATTTTTTTTATATATAAATATTTGGCATCTGATCCAACGACAACCTCATGGCTACTTCATGCAGTTGCTAGTGTTGTTATATTTTTCACTAAAAGTACATTCCTAACATCCTTTTTAAATAGATGATATTGCTCCCTTAATGTGGCTTAAATTTTACAAGCTGTGGGAGCAAGTTGCAAAGCAAAGCTCAAAAATGAAGGATAATCCTGTTTATTTTCATGAAATGAAGGGAATTCTAAATTCTTGCACGAAGATTTAAATTAATTACAAGTTTCAAATATTAATATATAAATTACATTAGTTTGGGTGCAAAAATGCAAAAAGAAGCTGAGGGAACAAGATGCGAAAAGGCTAATCTTTGGCCTAAGCAGACTACTGGGAGCCCAGTAGAGTATGATTCAATGTAAGATGTCACTCGTAGGCCTCTAAAGCAAAATCCATCATTTCCCGTCTAGTGCACAGATTAGTATCTTGGCTTTGTGAATTTTCATAAGCTCTGGACATAAGACTACAGAACTAATCAGCTGGGGCCAACTTTTGATTCTCACATCTCAGAGAAAACTGAGGCAAATCCAGAGTGGATGGACAAAGGGCGCTCACAAACATTAGTCTCATGATGTTACATTAAGTTATTGATGAATGGTACCGTTAATTTAGGCTAAATAAATATCTTTCTTAGTTTACTTTAATAAACTTATTTACAACATTTTTTTTATTTTTTTTCTTTGTACTATTATTTATCTAAGTGTATTTATATTAACCAAGTTTTACCATTTTTAAATATATGTATATTTTTTTGAGATTTTTAAATATAAGGCTATTTTGAATACATATATATATATATATACACACAAATAGATAGATGTTTATAAATCTCAACAAAATTTATACACATATCTAAAAATAATAAAATTTAATTTATATGTTAAATACATTTGTAAATAAGTATACAAAGAAAAAAGCAAAAAATATTATAAATTAGTTTTTCGAGGCAAGATTTTTTCTTAACTCAAGCTAACAGGATCATTCCTCTAAGTTACTTGTTAGCATTTTACATATTTAAATAAAACAAACAAATTAACAAAAAACAAAAACAAAACTCATTTTCCATCAAAAGAATTATGCTCATGTCTTGACAATGGACTAGTCAGTCCAACAGGCCTGACTGATTTTTTTTTTATTTTAAAAAGAGATGTACCGGTAGAATATAAATATAATAATTTAATTTTGAAAATTAATAAAATAATAGGGATATGAAGGCGTAAGCCCTTTGCAATTGGGCGCTACGATTTTTAGTAAGACTTTTAGTTGTAATAAATTCATATTTTTAAAATAGAACTTCTTAAATAGTTTTTTTTTTTTTTATGGCGCCACTTACCTCAAATGATAAGCTATGTCAAGGAAGTGTACTTTTAGAGATAATAATAAGGCTAAGAGGATAGACAATATATGTATAAGCCTCCAAATTCCCGTACCTTATTATGATGTATATGTCGAAACAACTCTCAGAGGAATAGTATTTAACTTGCATATGTTGAATGAGATTCGCTTTCATTGTCTTATGAGGACTGATATGATGTGAGCGTGATTTTTATGGGATTGAATTTAGGACTTGTCTTGTAATATAAAAGTTCATGCAATTTTGAAATGGTGTGGAAAATGAGAAATAAAATATTACGAAAAATATGTAATTGATACTAAATGATAAAAGTAAAATTAAAATAAATATGATAGATAAAAAAAATAATTAAAATATATGAATAAAATTAAAAAACATAATATCAAATTATTAAATAAAGGGTTGAAAATGATGCTGTCCGCAGGAATTCCCACGCATGCCGATTGCCAAACATCGCCTTATGTGTGGTGTTAGTTTACATTGATTGCAGATATGTGTGCTTTTGGCCTTAATGGCAGATTTTGGGATGAGAAAATTGAAACAGTCATTCTAGTTAAGCAAACATTTACGTTTGATCATCTTTATCTCCCCTTCCTCCAATATGGTTTGGGAGTTCAGATAGAGTGTTTTCTTTTTATTAAAAAAACATCTACGTTTGATCATCTTCCATCTTGTAATATAAGTAATATGATTTGACGGCTACGACAAAATGCATTAATTGTTTTTATTTATATTGGAGTGCTTGTATGTGCAAGTATCGATGGGCGTTAAAGCTTTATCTTCGTGGACAAAGCTGTCGAGAGGTACTGACGTGATTACCATTTATGAGCATTTGATAACGGACTTTGATACAGTGCACCTACGTTCACTTAGCTCCTGGGTGCATTTAACTAAGTTTTCAAATTTTTTGTAAATTTTTTTTATAAAATTATTAATCTAAGTGTATTTAACATGTGTATCAAATTTTACTATTTTTGAAATATTTTAGATATTTATTTTTAATTTTAGAAAATCGGTGACATTTACAGATGTTAAATACAATTAGATTAACAAATGTATAAAAAAAATTTTAAAAAAATAAAAAATGGATTAAGCACCTGGTGCATTGTATCAAGATCCTGAAATAATGGTTGAGAGATACTAACAAGCCTTTGAAAGATACTACCATGTGGTTATATTGCTACTATAATACTTGCCCGGATTAAGGAATGTTTAATTTTTTGTGAGATGGTGGGATTGAGTGAATAATGAAAATTGAAATATTTTAAGATTTATGTAATTGATATGAAATGATGAGAGTAAAGTTAAAATAAACACAATTGTTGGAAAATTGTTGTAAGGAAAAATGATTAGAATGTAAAATTAGAAAAATAAAGTTACTAAAGGAATAAATGATGGATGAAGAAATTGGACAGATGAGATGTTTTCAACCCCCTCTCATTTTCATCGAATACCAAATGTGCCATTGATGAAAGCGTATTCGGCATGCCAGGTTGCAGGGTTTCGTATATATGGCATATTGAGCTATATGCTTTGTGTGGAGCAGTAATAAGCTCCGGCATGTTTGTAGGAATTAAAAGCCACATCAATGGAAAGCGTAAAAAAGAGATTTTAAGTTGCACTTTTACTTTAATCTTTCAATGAATGATTTAATCTACTCTTGAGAGCTTGTATTGGATGAGTATGAGATGAAAATTCAAGATGAAAATATATTAAGAATAGAAAAATGTATATTGAGATGGGGCAAAGTTATATTAGAAATGAAAAAAGCATGTTATTATTTTTAAAAATGAGAAAATATTTTTGGAAAATAAAAGATTCTATTCCATGATGACCGCAGCCTAACTATGAACAACATTGATTAGATGGGAACTGATTGGCTTGATCCACCCAATTGCATTTAACCTATTTTTTGAAACTTTTTAAATATAAATGTTAATCTAAGTATATTTAACATGTGTATCAATTTTTATCATTTTTGAAAAAATTTAAATTTTTTTTGGATTTTAAAAAATCAATAGCATTTTATTCTCTTTTTTTAAATGAATGTGTAAATCTCCCACTCCCCTTCAAAAAAGCTGACTGATTTTCTAGCTGAAACATAGGCAAGGCGGCATTTTTGTAATTTACTGAAAATATCACTAATTTTTAAAAATTTAAAAATATCCAAAAATAGTAAAATTTGAAACACATGTTAAATATACTTAGAATAAGGGTGTGTTTGGTAATGGATAAAACTTTTGATGAAAAGTTTTGTAGAGTAAAAGTTGTCAAATGATGAGATATGATAGGGGTGATGATGAGTAGTAAAGAGTATAAAGTTAAAATAAATAGGTTAGTTGTGTGGATAGTTGTGTAGAAATGATTGAAAAATAGGGTAATTGTATAGAAAAATGTGAAAAAATGATTAAAAAATAGATAGTTGTGGAGAGTGAAAAGTTTTAGATTGAAAAGTTTTAACATGATATTTTTTTTCAATTGCCAAACACCCCCTAAGAGTTGTATAAAATAATTTCAAAAAAATAAAAATTTGCACTTAAGTACACCGAAGTTGAGTGCACTCAGGTATATATCATCGGTTACCCTATGAGATAACATTACCTATTTAGAACTTTGATAATTGAGGACAATTTTATATAAAGAGAATTTGTTATTATTTGCACTGTGGTGCATATCATCGGTTACCCTATGAGATAACATTACCTCTTTAGAACTTTGATAATTGAGGACAATTTTATATAAAGAGAATTTGTTATTATTTGAGAGGGAGAAATCATGTTAAAATAGACATATTTTGAAATATTTTTTAAAATTTTAAAAAAATTATAGGATTTTTGAAATTTTAGCCGAAAAGAACGACCGATGTTTAGTAGGTCTTCCAAAAGATCTTCGGCACTTAAATGGGATCCATATGAAATCAGAATTCTGATTTTCAAGATGACTTTTAATTTTCAATACAGTTTTTTATATTTTCAGTATAATTTTATTTATATTTCTCATTTCCCCTTGAATCCTCGCTGAGCGGGCGTTTAATTAGCTGGTCAAAATGCTGAACGGTTCTCACCTCGTACGGTGTAAAGAATCCATGATCACCCACCCACCAACGAACATTACGCAGTAGTCATACTACAGCCGCGTGCATGCACGGGGCAACTTTCGTGAGAACTGGGGAGTGTAATTGACCAATTCAACAAATGCTGCTGCTGCTGCCCTATCTGAATATGCTACTCAATCGTTTTTCTTCGAGATGTGGCCACTGGCCTTAGTAAACGGTTATCATCATCGAATGATTTAAGAAGTTCAGTTCCTTACATTATGCTGTATTTTGGCTTAACTACAATACTTTTTATTTATTTTTACAATAAGTTATATTTTTTTATTTTTCTTCGTAAACATATTTTTCTAAGTATATTTAATTTATACATAAAGTTTTGTCATTTTACAGTACTCACATATATATTTATTATTTTTAAAAATCGAATTTTTTAAAAAGGTAAAAATAACTTAAATACACTTAAAATTGATGATTTTTTAAAAATAAAAAAATACAAAAGTATTGCAAAATGACAAAACTTGATATATAAATTAAATACAATTAGAAAAAAATATTTATGAAGAAAAAATTAAATAAAAGTAAAAATAAAATATAATAAATGAAATTTTATGATTTAGCTTAAAATAACCATGATGTATATAATCATGCTCTATAATTTAAAACAAATAGTCTGTAAGATACAAGAGCATACAAATGTAAATTGTTACTTTCTATATTTTAAATCTTTTCTATATTTAAGTCATTAAAATATAAATTAATATATATAATGGTGGTCAAAATTGCTTTTGATTAGAAACTTATATTTGATCAACATTTAACAAGGATGAATATGAAAGTGTTAAATTTGTAAATAACTATAATATGCAGAAATTTTTCAAAATATTACATTTTGAATAATGGTTTTGTTGGCTCACTCTAACAAATTCATCTGATTGTCCGGGCTACTTTATATATGTTTATTACTTTTTATGTATTTGAGAAGATATTGACCTAAGTGTATTTAATCGATATAAAAATTTTATAATTTATGAAGGTAACAAATACTATAAGTTTCAAAAATCAATAGTTTGAAAGAGTGTTTAAGTCATTTGCCTAAAAGGATTGATTTTTTAAATTTACGAAAATATATTGTGTACACGTCCAAAACTTGTAAAGCTTTTCTAATTTTGTAAAAATTGATAAAACTCGACACGTTGAGTACGATATGAATGGGGGCCACGTATTATAAAAATAAAAAATAAAAGAAATATTTTTTCCGCCGCAGTCGTATGCAGCTGAAAATTTAAAGGATTAGAGAGAGAAGAAAGAAAGGTTAGCACGCCACGCAGCTTCGGCCCCAAAACAACGTGTTACTCATTGTCCCTATCATTTCCTCTGAAATATTAAAAACAACGTTAATTAATAATGTTGTAAGACAATAATTTTTTTTTTAATAAAAACCACCACGCTATGTTATATGAAAAAACCTTGAACAAAATACAATATAATGAGAAGCTTACAAAGATGTGTAATAATAAGATAAAAGAAGTGAAATTAATACGCTCAAACAAAAAATTAAGGCGGCTTTGTTTGGTACTAAAAAAAGAAAAAATTTATATTTTTAATGCACTTAGAAAATAATACGATATTTAAACTATCTAACTGTTCCGTTGCCCTTATAATAAAAATTTATCCTGCATTTTCTATTATTATTTTTTTAAATAATTTTTCATAATTTTTTATAAAATTGTCCCATCTATTTTTTTTACTTCTGATCATTCGTCTAATTAAATTATACTATTTTTTTATTTTTCAAAATACACTCCCCAAAGTAGATTAAAGCTTCTTATAAGTGTGATTCAAAATCTTCTTTAGTTAAGATTAAGATACATGAAGCGAACTTAGATAGGAAAACACATGGACTTTGGGATGGGATACGGAATCTAGTGAAGAAACAAAAATAGTATATATTAGAATGGGGACAAATCCGGAGACTAGAAGAGGATATGGAATCATTTTGTGGGGAATTAAGGGGACAAAACGCCATTTTCGCATTTCCTAATCTTCAAATGCCCCGGTTCCAGGTATCTCACTCCAAGCCTGACAAAATACACCCGGGTGCATTCAGCCTCAGTGCATTGAGGCGTATTTTACTTATTTTTTATATTTTTTTATAAAACTGTTAATATAGGTGTATAATATGAAAATGCTATTGATTTTTAAAAATTAAAATAAATATCTAAAAGTCTCTAAAAATAATAAAAAAATTATATATATGTTAAATACATATATATTAGCAGTTGTATAAAAAAAATTTCAAAAAAATATAAAACATTGAGTTTTTGCACCCAGGTGTACTGTATCATGACCTGTCGCAACCTGTCGCAACCACTGTGCTTCTCACGTTGATATGTATCTGCATATTTAGCAGGCGACTTCATAAGACGGTAAGGGTAGACTCGTAATATTCGCTACTTGTTTTTGGAAGGCAAGAGGTGCGGAAGTAAGAGAGGATGACTCTATTCTTGGTGCATCTTAATTATTTTACTCACTTTAATTATATTATTTTTTATTTTTATCTTTATATTTCAATAATTTTTTACACAACTATCATATTTATTTTTACTTTACTCTCATAATATCATTTTATTCTCACCATTCATTAAATTTTTACCACTTACATTTCCAAACGCACTATGAATATAGTCTAGTTGTAGGAAAATTTGTTTGAAAGTTTAGGTAACGTACTATAAAGTATTTATATTAATTTTAAAATGTAATGATCCTATTATTGAGTCTCTATGAAATTAAAAAAATAGCCCGAAAGATTTCTATGAACTAAAAAATTGAAATTATTCTCAAAGTGATTTTAGTATTTTTCTCATGGTTCAATTCATTTGAATTACCATAGCTGATGCTGTTAGACTGCCGCCAAGTATGATTTTATGGGATTAACACTAATCCCATATATGGGGTTAGACTCTGACAGTTAAGAACCTCATGTGTAATTGTATCTGATGCATCTTGAGGGTCGCCACCAACATCACTAGTAGAGTCTTATAAACACTCTCATCTCGTGAAAAAGACATTATATCGACCTACTAATACAACAGTGCCATTCCTTCCCTAGCAAAGTAATCATACAAACTTACCCTCCTGTCAGCCCGACGTCGCAACATCATCACTTGATCATATTGGCTCATTGTACCATCGATCTAATGTTGCCTCTTCTGTTATATGTTATCTCCAACTATTGGACCTCGTTGAGGGTAACGTAAGAGGCATGCCTAATTAGTAATGTATTTGATAGGGTCGCCCACAAATGTACTGAGTACGTTGTCAAACCCTCATCATCATCCATCATTACCATCATTGGGATCTAAGTCAGCTAAAGGCTTATAAAATTGGTACTCATTCACTTTTGAATGGGAGGAGAATACTATTGATGAACTAAATACGAAAAAGAGATATTAAAAACCTTTATTGCATCCTTTCTTATACGAGTTCATCTCGCCCCCCCCCCCCCCCCCCCCCTCCTACTTTTTCCTCTACGTTACTCTAAAAGCATAGCCCTATCAGAAAAACGGCTTAGGCTATTTTCTCAATTATAATCACGAATAATTTGTATTTTGATTATTTTTCCTAGGATGAATCTTTTATCAGGGTTTTTAAGACATGCCTTGTCAAACTTTCTTTCGTCTCCTAACTCTTTTGTTAAAAAACATCAATAACTCATTTAAGCTTTATTTTTGTAACCCCCAAATGTTTTTTAGCTTTTTTACGGAAATGACTTTAAAGAACAAAATTCTACTCCTCGTAGAACCACTCCTTAATGTTAGGGAGATAGCCCGACTTAGTAATATGTGGAAGCATAGGCAACTAGCCCTATTAGCTCTGATGATCAAGGCAATCAACTGCCTTACCTTTGAGAAACAATCAACACTAAAGCATTCCTCTACTGCTTCTCGAGTAGAATTCATAGTCATAATAGACCTTATTAGAGATTTTTCGACAATGATTGACTTAGACATGAGTTGAGCATGGTCATGCAACTACAATTTTTCCTTTAGTAGCAAGCGCTTCATACTCTTTGGTAGCCTCCATGACTTCTGTTATCGCTCTAACTCTTGAGCAACCCTTCCACTTTCACTTGTAGCGGTATCTCATAAAAAAAATTTGCAATCATCCCCATCTCTTGTGGTCCCATTTCAAGACCACATGCCCTGCCATGCACCACCATAATCTCGAATTCTAATTAGGCTTAGAGTACCTTTCTATACATTTAGTTGGATGACTTTAGCTCCTCATCCTAACTACCTACTCACAGTCTTCTCGGCTCTCTCATTCCTCATGTCTTAAATATTATCTTCTCAAACCTAATACGCCAACATAACTATAGTACTATCTTCTTTTGGCAACCTAGACTTTCTAATTAATATCTATAATCTTGACTTTCACAATTCACTAGCCAATTATCTACAAGTTTAATCAATGTCTCAAAAATTTTAGATTTTGAAAATATCAATATTTAGTCCAAAATTCAGTCCTACAAGTTATGGTGAACTATAAGATTTACGGAGACTTCAAAAAGCCTGTAGGTCTCAAGTGTTACATTTCCTATCACCCCACCCTTAATGAGCAAGAAAATATATGGCTTGCATCTCTTATTCCTATAAAAGACACCATTTGGATCTGTCACCCCCAAACGAGTAAGGGAAAATGTGCCATGAATTCTTCTATACGCTTGCATCTCTTCAAAAAGATGCTAAATGAGTTTGTTAGCACGGTCATGTGGTTCATTCCCTCAAAAGTTAGTCACACAAGCTCATGTGGCTTCACGCCATCATTGCCTTATTGTATTGACCCATAACACTACCTTTTTTATTACACTTTCTCCAACCAATGGACCTCATTAGCTATCATGTCAGTTGTGCACCCGATTACGAACTTATTTATTTATTACCAACAAATCAAATGCACTATTAGACCCTCATCATCGACCATCACTGCCAACATAAGATTCAAGCTAGCCAAAGGTAGTCTTCACTCCTAAGGACAGAAAAACACTATCCGTTATACAAAACAAGACAAAGATATAATAAGAATCTTCATCAATTCTTTTCACATTTAGGATGACTTCCCTTTCTCCTTTGTCATCTCTCATTCCTCTCTAAAGGCTTAAGCTATTTTACTGGTCAAAATTGGGGTTAACTTGTACTCTAATAATTTTCTAAATAGTTAAGATCTATTTTCTATGATTTTTCATGTAGGTCTTAGAACTATAAAACTTTCTTTTCACATAAAATCATATGTTCCTAATTCTAGTATTTCTTTGAGCCCCAATAACTCATCTGTGCCTTGATTTTGTAATACTTTACTTTTGTTGCTTCAAAGATAATTTGCATAAATTTATAAATAAGATAACTTTGAATATTTTAATTAGGTGATAACAATGATGAATAAAATGAGCAATAGATTTTATATAAAATAGTTATTATGAAATTAGTAATCCTATGTGATCATTTTTGCAATTTAAGAAGTCAGAAACTACATATGTGATTAGTAAAATCTCCATACGTTTGACTACTCACTTAGATAGTTGACCTTTTTTGCTTGACTAAAGGAGATTGGTGATAACAATAGATGTAAGAAGAATTGTCTACAAATCCATCTAATCTCTCCCAAATAAGGGTAAGAATTATTGAGTTGACCCAATGATTGCTTTCAACCTAATCATTTTTTACCGATTCAAATTAAAAAAATATAACCTATAGCCCTAATAGGATGTTAAGAATTCTTACTAGAATTTGAAAATAAGGTTAAGATAGCTTACCTTGTCCTACCCAAAGAGTCTCACCCCATCGTTGTGCATTTATTCATTAAAATTTATAAATATATTTTAATTTATTCTTATTTTCTTTTAAAAAATTCATATTATTTATGAGTAACTGTACTTTAATTTAGTTTGTTATTATATCTTATAACAATTAACATGTAAATTTGATATAAAGTTGTTTAATCATACAAAAAATAAAAAATAACCTTTATTGTCAACATAGATGATTGATTTGTAAATGAAATTCTCTGAGAGGTATGTTTAGGTAATTATTTTTAATAAAATTTTACATTATCTATGTTTAGTGCTGTTTCACTATGGTTAATGGTGTCTTACTTTTAGTAATTAGTATAAATTTGTAAAGCACTTGACCTTTAAATTTAATATCTACATGACTTTATAGTTGATAGCTATTAAAATTCTTAAAATTATCATATGCTTGAACATCATTTTCTTCTCAAATTCATCCGAATGAGACTACTTCCATGTTTGTCCCAGTATCCATTGTAAAAAGGTGAAGGTTAGATCTATGCAAAATGATCATTTCAAATTAGTCCAAAAGCAAATTTTAAAAAAAAATCAATCTTTTTTTTTTTGCGAAACAGTTAATCTAGTTATACCAATTTTAGAAATGTATATATATTTATTTTAGGTTTTAAAAAATATGAGTATTTTAATCATGTTTGAACTGTTTAAAATGACTAAAATACTTTTATGTTTAAAAATTCAAAATAAATATATATCTAAAAATGATAAAATTCGGTTTAAAAATTAAACATGACTAGAGTAATAATTTTATAAAAAAAATTTTAAAAAAAAATATATATATATATTTTAGACTGATCTGAAATGAGTTCCGTACGAAATGATTTCAGACCAATCTGAAATGATCAGGCCTCTAAATCTACCTTGTGATGTTACCTTATGGTAGAAATTAAGGTTAATCAGGACGTTAAAAGAGTGCGATTGATCTTGATCTTGATCTTGATCTTGAGCCCTTTTGATATCTAACCGCTTCTGAGCAAGCCCGTCGCACGTCAGCGACGTGTCAATTCGCCACGTCAATGGTCCAGCTAAGCTGGGCCTCTGCTGTTGCCACTGCGGTGGGGCCCACTCCCTTGTGTCTCGGCTCACGCCTTCCTAGTTCCTACTCCAATCCCTCCTGACAGAGTTGGGCGTGCGGAGATGAGGTGTAGGCGTGTCAGGCTATTGTGCGGCCGGCGTTCGGGTCCTGCTGGCTGCATGTATCGATGCCATCCATTACTCCTCCGTTCATCCCTATGGATACACGCATGGCTTGCACATCCAACACATGATGCATGCACCTTCTCCGCGCCATGTTGCTCACCTCAAATGCCGCATGCTTGGCACGTGAGATTTCTCGTCGCTTTTGTGCACCACTCAGCCTGGTTAGATCCTCGCAAAACGCATGCGCTTGTCCTCTCCCTAAATAAAAACGCGCACGCTTTGGTAGAAACTCGCGGTGAAATTTTAGATTTTTGTGGAGCCGATGCACGGTGCAGATCTAGCATTGGTGTCGGTAGGGTATGGCAGGGCGCTTGAGAATGCAGGATGGGCAGCAGGGCAGGTGCGAACGTGCGATGAAGATTGAGATATGGCCTTGGTGGGGACAAGGAGGGCGTCGTGTCAAACGCCGCAGGAGTCGTTGCGTTGAGGACGGGATGACGCCTTTCGAGGAGAATGTCTTCCCGGCCCGAAATTTGACACGCCGAAAGCGACGCATCGCAATTCGTAGTGACAATGTTGGTGGGCCCCACCTATGGCTGGGGTTTGTTTTATTTCCCTTCCCTCGCTTTGATTGCCGGCCGGCTACACGCCTAACCAGAGCCCACATCCCACCGTCCCCGCCGCGGGCGTGCCGTGCACGTGCGCTGCTCGATTTTAGCCACTTACAGCTGTAATTCCATAAAACTATTCATAATTAATTAATTTTTCTTCACAGTTATTAATTTTCACAGTGCCGTTGATAAAAGGCTTTTTTGAAACGGTCTTCTTTGCTACACGTTTTGAGTTTTGAAAGCGCGTATTTCATTGAGTATTTGACACGACTTCTAATTTTGGATCATTGTAAATATAACTAAGTCGTTTAACTATAATTATAAATATATTTAAAGATTTTTGAAAATTACAAATAATACTACACAGTTTGACCACAATTATAAATACATATATGCTTATTGCACTGTTATAAGTAAATATATTTGTAAAGATATATAAACTAAATTTAGTAAGTAAATTTAGTTTTTGCAACTATACCCACGCTGTTTGCATATTTTTATAAATACATCCACATTATTGCATTACAATAATAGTGTCATAATGATTTGAGTATATTTGTAATTATAATCAAATTAAATGAATATATATATATTTGCAAATTACCTTTTAATTTTAGATAAAATTTTATCACTTCAACTAGCTAATAAGCAACAATAAATACAAAAAATAAAGGTATGAAATTCAAGCTTATCCAAAAAGGCAAAAATATGCTTTTATCCTGGCCAAATAAGGAGCATGATCCTCAGCTCCCAGTTGCAAATATTTAATTTTTATTTTTTAAAATTTTTTTACACAACTATTAATTTAAATGCATTTAACATATGTATTAATTTTTACCTTTTTATATTTGTAGATATTTTTTGAATTTTTTGAAATCAATGATATTTTAGTAATTTTAAATTACTAAAAATGCTACTGATTTAAAAATCTAAAAAAATTTACAAATTTTCAAAATTGATAAAAATTGATATACATATATATGTTAAATATACTTAAATTAATAGTTGTGTAAAAATTTTTAACAAAATAAAAAATTGTTAAATGCATTCGGATGCACTGGGCCTAAGTCCACTTAGGTATATTTAGATAAAACCCACCAAATAAAGCCTTAATCTAAAGCTCAACCGTTGTTGTACTCATTCTGGCTTCATTTGTTAGATTTCGATTCAATGCACTCAACACAAATAGACCACCTATAAGTATTTTTTATAAAATTATTAATTTAACTCATAAACTAAATTTTACTTTTTTGGAGACATATATTTATTTTATATTTTGAAATGCATGGGTAACATGGACATTTGAAAATAACCATAGTAATCTTGTGTTTAAAAATTCAATACAAATTATAGGTTTTTATCATTTTTTATTTTTTATGACAAAAGACCCAAATATATATATATATATATGTGTGTATGTATCAAAAAATGGTAACTTTATTTATAGGTTAAATATACATAGAGTAATAATTTTGTAAAAAATAAAAATTAAAAAATAGTCCATTGCATGGGTGCACTAAAGTTTTATCGACTAATTAGAGTCCATGTTGGGTAAAATATTATAGTGTTAAAATGGTTTATCATCTCTTTACCACATAATTTTCAAAAAATAATGTGACATGTTAACTACTTAACTATTTTATTTTTCATTTTATCATTGTATTCTAATTATCTTTCACAACTACATTTATTCTCACTTTATCACTGTTATATTATATATTTTTTAGCATTTTAAAAAATATTTTTTCCACTTTTCCATCCTAACTGCCTACATTACTAAGCACATAAACATAGTACTTTGATTTCCCATGGTTAAAATAGCACGGGGCCAACTAATGTGGTCAATTGATGAGATCATGTTGAATTTTTAAAAAAAATTATGCTTTTATACTCCTCATTTAGATAGGGCTGTGTATTTTTTAGAGAATTTTATTTTGTATATATTTAAGTTTTTTTAGATTTTTTTTTTCAAAGTAAATTCTTGAAAACTTTATATGAACTTATCTAAACAAGGCTTACGGAAGTATTAAAAAAAAATTGGAGTGCTACAGGCAGTTGACCGTTAGTAGGGTAGGCTTTTTTTTTTTTGGAAAAAGTTTGTAAGGTAGTCATGTGTTGATGTGTTGACTTTTGCATTCCAATTTCTCGCTTTCGTAAAGGCGAGAAGGAAGGGGCATTACCGCATTAGCCAGGCACTAAAATGAGGAAATAAAAAATATTAATAAATCAATATATGAAATCTTTTAGAACTTTTAATTCGATATGTATTGTATATATATATACTTTGAATGTTTTTTGGTTACAATATACAAAAAAGGTTATTTCCAACACGATGAATTGTTTAATCTAACAGGATAACATTGTTGTATAACAAACTAAGCATGGATTTTTTTTTTTTACATTTCAAAAAATAACATGGGTGGCTACAGAGTAATCATTTATACTTGTTTGGACAGTGAGAAAGGGTTCATTTGGTGAGTACTAGGTGTTGGAAAAATATTTTGTGGAAGAAATTTTAGAAAATGATGTGAATAATAATTAGAATATAATATAATCAGAGATAAAAAGGTAAAAAATGATTATAATACAAAGAAAAGTATGATAGATAAGCAATTAAAATATTAAATCATATGAAATATTAAATTAAATGAAAATGTGTATAGAAAGGAGTGGTTTATTACTTTCTACAAAATTTTGGTTACACCAAACAGCTCCAAAATATATTAAAGGATGTATTTTTTAAGAGAAAAATGTAAAATGAAGAATGAAAATATAAAGTGAATATGAACATGGTAAAACGGGAATAAAGAAAAAATAAATAAAGTATTACATGAAAAATATGAGAAAATGATTGAAAAATATAAAAAATTATTACAATAAAGGAATAAAAATGAAAAAAGGAGAGTTGAGCATGGACTTTTGCAGACAAATTCTCTATTTTTTATTTTTCTCCGAACAAACGTACCCATGGTTTTAAAATACACCGATGAGCATGAGTTATCTACAAATCTCCATTCATAGAAATGAAACATTTTCTTGGTTTTAACTCAACTGGCTAAATACACTGATGGATCACTCCCACGAAACGGCTGGTTAAGAAACATGGGGAATCCGGGAGGGCGTGTAGGGCACGGCGAGAGCGAGTAAAAAATAAAAATGTGGGTCCTGGCACCTGTTACATAGACCTCCGCGGCCTCCGCGGACGCTGCTATGGGCGGCTCGCGTCAAGCACACGCCAAGTAAGTGAACACGTGTCAATCTACGGCGACCTACCCAAGGTATTGAGGAACATTTTCTTCATAGGACCGAAAATTCTAGGGGAAAAAACCGTCCCACGGCAAAGACGGCAACGCGCGGGCGAAGGCGATACGTGGCGGCCCGCAATTCAAATTTGCAGCCATTGGACGGATAGGCCATGTGATCATCCGTGCAAGTGATTCTCGTGGCCTGGTTGTAGCTTATCAACTACGGTTCACGATCAGAGTTAGTGACAGAGAATAAATTATAGACGATCCAAGGTGGGTTGGATGCCACGGTCATGACCCGTGACAGCCTACCTTCCAATCCCTGGCTCGCATCGCAGCACAAGAGTACGATGCGTTGTTTCGTTATCCCTTAGGCAGCTTTTTTCAATACACAATTGATGGGAACGAGATCCACGTTTTTCCCTTCTTTTTACTATTTTTTTTTTTTTTCTGATTCGACATATTAGTCATCCTCAATACAGTTTTTTCATTACTAATATTATTTTTTATTCTTAATATAGTTTTTTTTTATTTTACAATGCACAACGATTTACTCTCATCAAAATCCCATTTTACGGAAGTATTTTGAACATGCTGGAAGCATACCTCTTGAGTTTGTAACAATCAGGTTATTTATTTATTTATTTAACTAGACACTAAAAATCCACCAACTCATGTAAACTAAAGATTTAATTATCAGCCAATATGAGACCAAGCTAGTTAATTCATTTCCATGTCGTTGACACTTTTAGGGATATTTAGGAATTGAGAAGTGTGAGATGGAATCATAAAACGTGGTGTACATGTTCTCTCATAGATAATTTAACGATTCCAATTTTATTTTTAAAATTTTACCCATAGATTTTAATCATTTTGCTTTTCAAATATTTTATTTGTTCCAACTTTATTTATATTATTTCATATCAATCATACAATTTTTAAAATATTTTATTTTTCACTTTCACATCATCCTAAAATTTAACCAACTTCTCAATTTCTAAAAGTCCTTTTAGGGTACACTTGATGACAAGTATTTTGGTATCATTTTGGGATGATGTGGGAAGCTTAAAAAAAATATTTTGAAAATTATGTAAATGATATAAAATTACAGAAGTAAAGTTAGAATAAACAAGGTAATTATAAGAAAAATAATTGAAGTTCAGAGATAAAATTTTTAAAAAAATAGAATTATTAGATAGTTAAATTATTTATAGGAAAATATGTAGGAGAGAAAAAAATCACAAGAAATAATAACTTTTAATTACTAAACGGAACCTTAATGACTACATATAGTAGAAAGTGAAAATGTGTAAAAAGTTTTTAGATTTGTGAGAGCAATGTAATATGATAGAGGTAAAAACTAAAAACAAATAAAATAATAGTATAAAAATATTGAAATATAAGAATGCAAGATAAAAAGTAGAATAATTAAGATATGACTGAAGTATTTTTACATCATATCAAAACTTGTAGTTTAGTTTTCCTCCTCCCCTCCTTACTTCCCTGGATATACCCACGTCACACTAGTTTCAAGGATAGAGCATGGAAAAGGCTTGGAAAGGAGAAATGAATGCCAGGTCAAATCAATCCACCCACTACTGATGGTGCCAATTTCCTTGACCATGTCATTAGCAAGCTGAGATCCTGTGACCCGTTCATGACTGCTGTATAAGTTGTTTTCGGTCTTGTGTGAATGGTCCATCATTCTTCCAAAAGGTGATATTGACCACTTCGTAAAAGTGGGTTTCACTATTGTTTTTTCAGGCAGATTAATGGCTTCTCAAGTTTCAGGTTACATCCACATGACAATAAATCTTTTGGATCGATTTGGAAAAGAATACATCTAAATATCAAACTAGTTTGAAAATGGAGTAGGCCGCTGGACTCATTTGATTTTGTGGGTCTCAATGTGAAGTGATCAGATGGTCAGAGCCATCACCAGACTTCTGTATGCTTCGGATTCAACCGTCCAATTATTTTACGGCCATGTGTTTATGTGGATGACCAATATTGTCCATTTTGTAGGCTCTTGATTGACTAGCTTATGTGTTCATCTCGCTGGTATCATCTTTAACAAGCTAATGCTAACAAGCAAAACAAAAATATTTTAAGAAAATTTAAGGATGATTTTCCCCTCCATAGGTACCATCTTTTTAGCTTTCTTCACTCTATCCACCAATAATTTCAAATCCATGTTATATACGACTAATAGAATGGTTGTCTAAAATGAAATTTGTTGTGGTGGTTAATGGGAATTAATCTCCCAGCATATAACTCAATTAGGCAAAAGAAAGAATTAGACGTAAAAACAGTTATAAAATATAAACAAAAATAAGATTACTAGAATACAATGAATAACACATCAACAAAAGTTGTACAAATCGTTTTGGGTTACCAAAAGAACCTAAACAAAATGATAGAAAACGACAAATACAATTTAAAATATTGCGACAAATTTTAAAGAGAATGACATTAAAGATATTAAAATTAAAGAAAATATTGAATAATAATACAAATATATGTTATACTCATTAGGATTCTATATTGCCTCATTTATTGACTATGATTTGGTCTTATCAAGCTTCTAGCGACGGTGCAAAGTCTCGATAGATATCCATATCTCATAGGTTCAACCTAAACAAGTTAGGAAACTTTCTCAAAATATTTTATTAGTTTAGGCATAATGCATGGCGACTTTTTGTTAATTAGAGACTTTTATTATAACTCTAGTGAAGTCATCCAAACCCTTTTATGGTAAGGTGGCTAGATCTAGTAGTTATGATCTCATTAAGCGACTTCTAATTGTTTTCCAGACTCTTTTAAGGAAATATTCATAAAGTGTGTCTTGTTCACCGAAATTTAAACTTCTCTCTCAGCTTTCAGGTCAGTTAACAAGAAAGGAGAATAATTAAGATAAGGTAGGAAATATATTACTTGCTTGTTGAAGTTCAATGAAGGTGAGGAAGAACATTCTTTCATTTGTGGGAGAGTTTTTTAATTGGATGTCTCCTTTTCGAATCATTTTGCTTCGCTCCTTTCTTTATTGATGTGGTCTTTACTTGTTACAATTGATTGGAGCTCAGTAACTACATTATAAGCATGGCGATAGAGGGGTCACTTGGATCTAAAAAAATTATATCTCATAAAAGATGTCAGATGATAAAAGCTCAATTTAGCTAAGGATTAGCCACAACCAAATCAAGATCTAAATCATGATTTCATCAAGAGAATCTAGTTGTTCACATAAGATTTTACGTGCAAGAGGTTCTCTCAAAGGGCGTCCTATGCTTAGATGAGGTCTGAGGAGGAGATAGAAAGTTTCCTCATGAATATCTTACTAAAATTATACTAATTTTCAAAAATAAAAATAAATATAAAATACTCAAAAAATGATCAAAATTAATACATATGTTAAATACACTTAAATTAACAATTGTATAAATTTTTTTAAAAAATGAATTAAAGCATTCGGATGCACTATATCAGATCCCGTAAATTTTATCTATGATAACGAAGGTTCATTCCTATACGGACAGTCAGAATCCAAGTCAAATCGTAAGATCAATGGTTGTTGATGAGTGGTTATGCATGGTAGCTATGAAAGACGGAGTTCTTGGATGTCGAAGAAGAAAAACTTACTGAATTTTGAGGCTCTTCTTGTGGATGATGGATTCAAATTGAATGAGCTTCAAAATTTTCAGTTTAATTTTTTCCCGAGCAACATCTGAATTTGGAATTCATCAAATTTTCATCTAATTTTAGAAAAATTGATGAAAATTTCAGCTTGAGTTAGGTTTTCTCCTCAAGCAGTATTCAAAGTGGGATTTTGAATTTGGATTTTGAAATCGGTGTTTCCCATTTCGGAGTTCGAATGAGGGATTTTTCGGCTCCTATCTCATGCTCTTAAAATTTGTGCAATCCCATCTTATACTCATGCTTGAATTTCCAATTTTGAATGAAAGATTTAGATTTTTAATCGTCCATATGGTTATTTGGGATATGGGATTGAATATTCTAGTAGTCATGCCATTACCGTGGTTTTCCACTGGATTTATTTTCATTTAAAAATCAAATTCTCGATTTGGATTTGAAGACAAATTCAAATTTATATTTTGAATAAGATTTTTTTTCCGTTCCCATATTATGCTCTTTGCATCTGGTGATTGTCTGCACGTCTTTGTCACCCATTTCAGTTCTATTAAAGAAAATACTCAATTAGCTAATCTATGTTGGCCTTCTCAACTTCGACAGCAATCCGCAATTTCGACGGAGGTACTTTTGTTAATAAAAGAAGAGAAGTGATCTGGTTAGCCTGAAATTTGCTTAGTTTATTGCAAAAAATTCATTCCAAATACTTTCTTTTTTATTTTTTTATTTATCTAAATGTATTAAATGTATTACTATAAAAGTGCATTTAACATATAAAGCACTTTTACCTTTTTTGGATACGTTTATATATTTTTTGATATTTTTAAATATAAGGATATTTTAAATACATATATACACATAAATATTTAAAAATTTCAAAAAATATATACACATATCCAAAAATGATAAAACTTAGTTTATATATTAAATACATTTAGATAAACGGGTGTATGAAAAAGGTTAAAAATGTATTTTAAATTAATTCTTTAAGGTAAGCTAAGCCAACTACTTATTCAATATGGTAACAGGATCATTCTGTATATAAGAATGAAAGTGGATCATATTAATGACATCTCACTTCTTCATGATGGAAAAGGAGTGTCATGGGTATACTTGCAACTAGTGTCAAGTTATGTGAAGTATTTATCATTTTTGAAACTAAATGAATGTATGTGTAGTTATAGCAAACTATGTAGGTATATTAACAAATTATCAAAGTTTACTTAAACACTTACAAAACTGTTGATTTTTGAAATCGAGGAAAATATATACACATGTCTAAAAATTACAAAATTTGATATATGAATGAAATTCTCTTGAGCTCAACTTATAAGAAAAAGTCAAAAAAATAAAAAATGTATATGCGCTTAGTCTAACTGGAGTTCCTTTTAGCCTGTTCTAAGGAAATCATTACCCACACTTAAGCGACTTACACGTTTTATTAATTAAAATGAGAAAAATTATCGATGATGCTATCCAAATTGAAGATATACTTTAGTTGAGTTTTGAAGGCAGCGGTGACAATGGATCATCTAGATAAAGGGACGACCTAGAGAATTAATTGCGTGTCCAAGACTCTAAATTCACCTAATTGGACAGTAACAGCTGTATGATCATACTATTTTATTGTTTGAAATACGATGTCAATTGTTAAATCAGCCAGCTATACATGAACCCTTCATTTTTTTTTTCATTTCCTTTGAAATAATGTGGTGAATTTCTTTTGCTTGATGGATATTATTTCATGGTTGACCGATGTTTGGAGTCTCTTGCTTGATTCACGCACCTGGTGTGCGAGGTAATAATAAGAAGAATTCATTTTCATGGACGGTGACATTGAAGCATTCGATGCATAAGCATTCCTTCTATTGCAGAATTTCCGCTTCAACGAGCTTTACTCTTATATCACCTATTGGGCTTGTCCCACCTAGCTTGATGAGTTGAATTAATCTTTACTAATAATGTTATATTTTTTCTATTTTATATTGCACATCAAGCTTATAAAACTTTATAAATTTCTATATTAAATTACATCATTAAAAAGGAGACCCGGCTCCTCGCACAGGAGACTTGTATCTCCCACGCACCCATGAGTAATGGTGCAACACAAGCTGGTAAAATAGTGGTTCTCTTTAATCCTAACACTAGTCCTATTTATAAAATATTAATCTTAATTCTATTTATAAAATTTTAACTCTAACCATATTTTTAAAAATTGGATTTGGGTTAAAATTTATGTTAATGAATTTACGTTTTAATTAAGAGTGACAAGTTTAAAATTTCATATAAATATATAATACTAATAAATCATGTAAGTAAATATAATAATATGTAGTCAAACTATAGACTTTTAAAAAATATAATAATATAAAGAACATTTTTAGAAAAAAATTAACATAAAAAAAGATAAAGGAAGAAAATTAATAAATTTAAAGATAAATTATAGTAATAAAAGATTAATGAAAATGAAAATAATATACTTTGTTTATAATATAATTACAATATATCAAATATGTATTCAAATATAGACATAAATAACATAAAATATACAAAATCTAAAGAAATATTATTTAAATATATTGTACATAATATATTTTATAATAAATAATAAATGAAAAATTGGGCTTAGGTTGACTTGAACCTTAACCTTGTCATATTTATAAACCAGATTTAGTTTGAAAATTGAGTTCAAGTTCAACTCAGTCCAAGTTACACCCTTACCCACGAGAGATGACACACTCATAGGGGGTGAAGAGAGAGAACAAACCCTTAAAAGGATGTGGCATGATGGCGTCCTCATCGACTCCATTCATGATACTTTATTATTTATATTTTCATGACAACTCAGTTACTTGTTCAGTATTATTGGGTATAACTCTATCTATTATTATATTTTCATACTTTCATATTTTTCTATTATTATATTCACATACCAATTCCTTTTTGCACATTTTAATATAATTATCTCATCTATTATATTCACATTTAGATTACTCTTAATTATTATTCCTATTATATTATATCACCCGCACACTTTTAACTTTTTTTTTTTTTCCTTTTTTTTTTTTGCTTCCCAATGAACCCTCGGCGAAAATCATTCTAGGTGCCGTGGCAACCAAAATGGTTGCTACAGGTAGTCTAAGAATTAATCAATATTTTCCAAACCGAACCCTTAGTTGGACTGTTTTTATGTTCAGTTCAGGCACAAACTTTGCTTTCAACTGTTTAAAACCTGATGTCGGCAAAGGATATAATTATTTTAAATTTATTATCTAAAAATCATAAAATATGGATAATTGCATATTACAGACAAGTTTAGCTACTGATGGCGGCTAATAAAGACATTTTCGTTGCTTGCAGTGACGTCTGCTCCGTTCATTTGATTTTAAAGGTGAATGACACACCTTTTCTCCTTCTAAAATGTTTCTATCTGGATTCTTCCTGGACAGGTATTTCTACCAAACACAGTACTATAAACACCTCACGTAATTGACTGGCCAAAATCCATTCGATCCCTCGCTTCTGTAACCAGGATTGCTCTTTTACGTATGCACAAAACACTCTTCTCTCATGCAGATCACAGCATGGGCAGCTGACGGGGAATTGCAAAATTTATAACAAGCCAGAACGTTTTCATGCAAAAGTTGCAAAATGCAAATGGATGGTGTTCGAGAACTTCACTTGCATCGCCTTCCCGTAGGAATTAATCGTGAGTTCCAACTTCCAACTCCCACGCCTCAATAAATAAATAAACATATCTTATATATATTAGCTACCTAAACTGATTAATTTATGCATTCAAAAGGTTGAGCAAGGAATTCCGCGGGATAAGCATTAGCGGTGCTGGTTTAAATAAACAAATACTTGCAGGTCATGTAAAGTGGAATTTTAGAGCCTATCGGCTAAAAAAGAAGCCTTTTCAATAAACAAATATGAAACATGGCAATGAAGAGACTATCACTATCATTAAAAAACCCAAAAACGAAAATCTTGACCATGGTTCGCAGGAGTATCTGCACAGCACCGCAAGTCGCGGTGGCTGTCCCTGCACTGGGTCATCCAAAGTGAAGGGCAGGTTAGAAATGATAGGAGAATGTAACGATGTGCATTATGAAAGGATAAAATTATATTAAAATATAAAAAGTTGTATTGAAAATTAAAATCTATCTTAGAAATGAGAATATATATTTTATTTAAAGATTTTAATCCACTAAAACACTATTTGCTATGTCAAATTAGCATTTTAAACTATGACTGTGTTAGGAAAGTGATAAAATTTTTTTGATTAAAAGATTTTAGTGTCAAAGTTATAAAATAATAGAATACAATAGGGACAATTATGAGTATTAAAGAGAATAATGTTAAAATAAATAGGTTAGTTATGATTAATTGTGTAGAAATGATTGGAATGAATAATTGTATGGAAAGACGTGAAAATTAATTTAAAAATAAGATAGTTCTAAAGAAGGAAAGTTTTAAATGTGAACAAACACATATTAGACTGCCCCATTTTGTGAAATTTACGTTCATTTGTTTATTTGACAGTCATCTAGATTCAGATTGATTTCTCAGTTGGTCATTTCCTTCAAATAGTACTAGGTTGATGTTTATATTCTCAACTACCTCCACTTTTCAAGGGACATTGCAAAATTACCCATCCGCATTCAGTGGGTTTCGAAACCACACCAACATTATATTTGTCTTTGGCGTGTATCATCGAGGCAATGCCCTTGTGCAATTGACAGGTGATTTTAATTCGTTTATGTCTTCAAAGGTTAATACAAATTTTAGTTTGGTTTGATAGTAGGGAAAGGGAGATTTTTTCTATCATTCATGAAAAGTGAAGTAATAGAAAAATAAAATAAAAATTAGATTAAAGAAGAAGATAATAATTTATATATCAAGTAGAATATTGAAATATAAACTGAAAGCAAAGTAGGGAGCAAGTAGCATGTCCCATGAGTGGTGTTGGCCTTATTGATAAATTTTCAATCACACGCAGAAATAAAATTGAATTTATTGGAGATATCGTTTTTCTTAAAACTTTTTGGCAAAATAGAAAATAAAATAAAATTGTAATAAATAAAAAATACATATAAAAATAAATTTATATTAAAAATATATGACCATGCTAATGTTGTTGAAGTATGAATGATATGTAAATATTATCTTAATGATTACTAAAAATCTGTCTGAATTTTCGTATTCAACCGACGTAAAGTGGTCTTTCTTTCAAAATTTTCACATGTAAAAGTGATATACGTTGGTTGTCCAATTAAATTGGTAACTACCTAAAAACAAGAAGTTTACTAATCGCGATTATAGATCTACATCCTACTTCGTAAAAAAAAAAATCTACATCCTAGAAAACTTGAATGATGTATGAAATGTTTTTAAAATTCATAAAATGTTTCAAAAGTATTAGTCATTGATTTCGAAAATTGTGTCTCAAAGAGGAATATATTATATATGCCTTTTGTTTTACAACGCAAATGTACTCGATAATTAAAAGCATTAGAACACAAGACAAAATCGAAATTTGTAGAAAGTACAAGCATGTATGGTTTGTATGCACGCGGACGCTGCTCTGGGCGAAGATCTGTTGGACGGAAAATCTGTTGCATGGAAAGGCAAAAGGTGGCTTGTGAAGGGGTGTTAATGGTTATATTTCAATCCGCCAGCTTATTTTGTTAACCTCTTTATAGATAGGTTTGTTCAAAATTTTTAAATAAATGTATTATGATCTGTTAACGCGTCCAATCATTTAATTAAATAAATAGATTAGGATTAAAATTTTATAACTAATCAGCCCATTTAATAATTAATTTAACCTGTTAAAGTATAATATATATAAATGTAAATTTTTTGGTTATTTTCCTTCGCTAAGTTTTACTCCTGCCATTTAATTTTTTATTTTCTTGTGGCTATCATAATTTTATTTTTTCGTTACTGTCCTATTTTCATTTAACCCGAGTTGAAAACATCGTCTCGTATTTCTCTGCCATATCATCATCTATTGAAATTTAGACCTTCAGGTTATCTGCTATACAACTTGTTAATAATCCGCAAAACCGTTTATTAAGTGAGCTGTAAATAGTTGAAGTGTTTAAAACGAGTTAATAAATAAATTAGGATTCAAATGTTTTAAATGAGCTATGATTAAGATTAACCTTCTATTAGCGCAACCTTGTCCTTTTTGTTAACGACCATTAGAGCATGTTCCAAATGATACGAGATCATTCGATTGAATTTATAGCTGGAACGAGACTATAATGATGTGTATTAAGGATGAGTAAAGTTGTACTAAGAACAAGTAAAGTGATATTGAAAATTGAAAAAACTACATTGGAAATAGAAAAAATGTATTTGGCAACATACAGAAAAGAAAACGTCAAGTTAAAACTTTTTACTCTCCCCAATTACTATATTTTTTAATTATTTTTTCATATTTTCCTATGCAACTATTTTACTTTTCAATCATTTTTACACAATTACCAATACTACTAACATATCTATTTAAATTTTATCTTATTTACTTCTCATTATTACCTCATATTGTATTATATTATTTTATAGTTTTTACTTTCTAAAATTAGTCATCACAAATTTTATTCATTCCTAAACACAACCGCAAATTCAATTCAAGTATATGGTATCATTCCGAATATGCCCTCCTCCTGCATGACACATGTAGTTGGTGGGGCCATGCTATCATGTTTATGTGGAACGACAGCTGTGGATATCCATGGAAGAGGACGAGTGGAGGTGGCCCTCGTGATAATTCATGGCTGCTCTGGAGTCTGGATTTCACCAGTTACCCGTCCAGATGCTAATCATTTTTCGAAACGGAAAGCAGCAGCAGCAGCAGCAGCGGAGAGTCATGGCATGCATGCGGCATGCCCCATGTATGGGGATGATGAATGCAAGCATGCATATGTCTTGGATGTGCATGGCATGAGGGTGAAATGATGTTTATGACATGAGGAAGAAATAAAAAGCGAGACGCATGCAAAGGCCTCATAATTCTGTCCTCTCTCACCCACGCAGCTACTCCCACGCCACCCCACCCTCCCCCCTTTTCCTGTTCCCGATTCTCCATTTCCTCCGTCCACGCAATTGCCACCGTTGCTGCCCTTATTTACCGACATCCTATCCACGTATCCGGTTGTTGGCCATGAAATTTATAATTTTTTTTTTACAGAAAAATGGAAACGCAAAGCATATGAAAATAGTATGGATGCTGACACGCAGTAGAGTAAATAAACACTAAACATATATTTTATATAATATTCAATACTATATGAAGTCAAAAT
>JAXCLR010000081.1:11747892-11778900 GCA_035584095.1 Annona squamosa
GTCAAAATAGTAATTTCGGGTGTGTTTGCAAAAAGAATTTTAAATTATGAAAGAGTGATTCGATTTAATAAAAATAATATTAAGATCAAAGAAAATAAAGATAAAATAGATAAGATAATTATATGAAAAATATAAAAATGTTGAAATATATAAATATAATAATATAGAAGTAAGATATTTAATTAGTTAAAATTGTTAAATTATATTAAAAGATGTACATGAAAAACTGGATTTTTTATTCCCTTCATGTAATAAATGTGTAAGGTTTTATAATTAACTTATAATACCTCATTATAAGGAGTATTTAGTTAAAAGAAAAAAGAAAAGAACGGGGAAATAATTTCGATAGTATAAGCCTGAAATGTATTAATAAATTAGTAATTGTTATAGTAATAAAATATAAATTATAGTTATTTAATCTTAGTTGGTTAAAAGAAAAAAGAAAAGAATGGACAAATAATTTTGATAGCATCAGCCTGAAATGTATCAATAAATTAATAAATTTTTATAGTGATAAAATATAAATTATAGTTATTCAATCTTAGTTGATTAAAAAAAGAAAAGAATGGAGAAATAATTTTGATAGTGTAAGCCTGAAATATATTAAAAAATTAATAAATATTTATAGTAATAAAATATAAATTATAGTTATTTAATCTCTAGTATAAAAAGAAGGTGCCACTGCTTGTTCGGTTGATAGGTCAGAAATTATTAGAATAATGTTAATTATTCATTGAAGGAAGTTAAAACAAAAAGGCGTATGAATTAGCAACAATTTTAAAATAAAACCATGAATCATTCAACCTAACAGGAGGGGCCATTTCCGTCTTCTTGGCTGATCTATATAATCGCCAGCCCGTTTTAAAACACGGTGGAGATAGAGCGAGCGAGCGAGACAGAGAGAGAGAGAGATCGGCCCGGAGCCAAAAGCAGACTAACTAAGGGACAGCAGGGGGAAAAAGCGACTGTTTCCATTTCAATCCAAAACTGAGGGTTTTAAGCGGAGATTTCGATCGTCGTCCACAGATTTCCACCCGTGGGATCCGTTCGCGCTGCACAGGATTGCCATGGAAGAAATCTCGCATTGAACCTGAGCGTTCGTCCTCCGGTTTCATGCATTTCTAGCTTCGTCTCCGTTGATGTCGTCCTTGTACGAGGCTCTGGTCCCCTTCCTCCCCAGAACGTAGCGCGTTCATATACGGACACTGCTAGGGTGGTTCTTTTCTAAGCTCAGAAAAGACAGGTTTTTAGTCGAGGAATCGTCATCACAGACGAGATCGCATGGGTTTGGAGGAAGGGTAAGGTCGGCGGATCTCACGGGAAATCTGAGCTGCGGTCCGGCGCAGGCATTTCTCGTCTCCTGCTTTTCATGCGCCGAAGGAACCGCTGGGCTACTGAGCCAGATCGGACTAGCAATACACGCCAGCGAAGGAGAAGCTCGGGTCTCGAGATAGGAGTTGATATTCAAGCTACAGGAGTATCGCCGAGTCGAATCGTTCGGTTCGTCTCTTGAAGACCGTCTTCGGTGTGGATTCTCTCCTCTGTGTTTTATGCCAGAGACTTGTTCCTGACTAGGAGTGGTATCTCTTATTTGGATTTTCAAGGAATCTGACTACGTACTGTGGAATCCGTTTGTATCACAGTCCCAAAGGCCTCAGATCCTAGTAAGAAAGAATCGGATTCTCAGGTTGAATTTCAGAATTCTGGTTAGAGATTCCAAGAACTATCTGTTTGATTACTGAGTTGAATCGTTCGAGTCGAAAAGGAAGAGAGTACAGGCAGATTGCGCCGACGAAAGAATTAAAAAAAAAAAAAAAATCTTTTTTTCACTTTTATCTCATCTCCCTCTTTTCTCCGTAGAGCTTTGGAGTTCGTGAAATTGCAGCAATCGATGCTTTTTCGGTCTTGTTTCTTGTGTTAAAGGCGGAAAAGAACTGCCAGCTCTGGCATTTCCAAGACCGAAGCGAGAGATTCTTTCAGCAGTAGAGAAAAATAGACGACGAGGAAGAGCATCAGATTTCATAATTTAAGATGACAAGGAGAGTTTCATGGTTGTATTTTCTCCTGCTAGAGACGCCAGGGAGGAGGAGAACGTGGTGGGCTTTTTCACTTCCTTGAGGAAAGTTGATGTATTTTGTTTTTCGGCTTTTTCGACTGAAGGAAATGCAACGAAGTTAGTGGTCTCAAGCTGAAATTTTATCAGTATCCGGAGCTTCTTTGGTCGGGGGGAAGATCAGTCTTTTTTTTTTTTTTTTATATATCGAGTTACTGCTTTTTTCATCTGGACGGGATGATGGCTGTAACAGCATGCAAGGATTTGAAGGCTGGATTGGACCCTGGAAAGTATGTGCGTTACACGCCGGAGCAGGTTGAAGCCCTTGAACGGCTCTACCACGAATGCCCGAAGCCCAGTTCGGTTCGCCGACAGCAGCTGATAAGGGAATGCCCCATTCTCTCCAATATCGAGCCGAAGCAGATAAAGGTTTGGTTTCAGAATCGAAGGTACTAAGCCAACGTTTTTTTTTTTTTTTTTTAAATTCTTTTGGATATGCCGAGATGCTGTGACTAGTCTGGTCACTATTTCGGCCTTGCGTTGCTTGTAAGTAACAACAGCTTGATCTCATTTACAGGTGCAGGGAGAAGCAGCGGAAAGAAGCATTGCGCCTCCAGGCTGTGAATCGGAAGCTGACGGCAATGAATAAGCTTTTAATGGAGGAGAATGATAGGCTGCAGAAGCAGGTGTCGCAGCTGGTGTACGAGAATGGCTATTATCGGCAACAGAACCAAAACGTAACTGGATTTGGCGTAAATGTTTGCCATTTTTTCTCGCTCCTGGTCATGCTGGAAAATATCTTACACTTAATTTTATTATTTTTAATAAAAAATTCTCTTGTAACTTGCAGACTGCCTTAGCTACTACAGACACCAGCTGTGAGTCGGTTGTGACAGGTGGTCAGCACCACTTGACACCACAGCATCCGCCAAGGGATGCCAGCCCTGCAGGGTGATTTGGAGATGTTCTCTGCGTCTTTGTCATTTTGCCTATTATCTGTTTTTTTTTTTTTCCCCCGGGTAAGGTTGCCTGAGGTTTGCTGTCTGTTTTGCAGACTTCTGTCCATTGCAGAGGAGACTTTAACAGAGTTTCTTTCGAAGGCCACTGGAACTGCTGTGGAGTGGGTCCAAATGCCTGGGATGAAGGTATATTATCGCCGTTTGTTATTTTCCGTTCTGTTTTTTTGCATTTTATTAGAAGACGGAGATGAGGGGTTGCTATATTAAAGATTCAAGCGACCTGTACTTGATAGCAGGGAAACGTCTAGGAACACATCTCCATGGATCATCGATAAAACGGTGTTACAATATTGTGTCGTGGTCTGATTGTCGGACTTTGAAAAATTTTGTCCGCTCCCATCAAGCGACAGAGCGAGCTTTCCATATTAAATGCCGCTTACGTGATGGGCTGCTCGAGTCTGAAACCGTGCAGGTGGTAGTTTATTCGCTGGATGTCCGTGCGTCTTATGTTTTGGTTTGGCGGTTCTTTGCCACTTGGTAATAGATGTGCATTTGTAGTCTTGCGGCGTGCATAACATGGAACCCTGTTCATCAGTTATGGGGTGGGCCCGGTGGATCGTACCGGGCCTTGTAATTGTTCCTGATGGGAACAATGGGAGAGCGAATACACTGCAACTTGTACACCGTTGCAAAATAAGTCAAGATGGTCGAAATGCCAAGGGGTAAAATTGTCATTCCATAGTCATCACATTAAGCCGAGTCAAGCCCAGTCCAGTCAGATTTTATCAAGCCTAACCAGTTCTGTTTGTTGAGTCTATAAAAACCTAGTCTAGCCTATCATGTCCGTTAAAATCGTATTAAAGCCAATACAACTCAGATTTACAGACTTATTAAATCCATTTAAATCCAATTAACCAAATTGAGTGATCCTGTAAAGGCCTGGCCAAGCTTATGGTTTAATAACCTTGAGTGCGGTTAAGAACCATCAATGTTGTCTATCTCAAAAAAAAAAAAAAAAAAAGAAAAAGAAAAATAAAAAGAAAAAGAAAGAGAAAAAGAAAAAAGAACCATCAATCTTTTTATTTAGATAGGGCCCATCAGTTTATCCTGTTAGCAGCAGTCAATATGGTAGGTTAGTAGGAGCAAAGCTTATTTATATTTATCAATTCATTTTCAAATGAATCTAAAATTTACGAAGCCTTAATCAAGTTTGATAAAGTCTAATTATCAATTCATAAAAGTGCTAATAGTGTCAGTGAAATCTAGGCAAGACATTCCAAAATTATGAAATTTCAAGTTTTCCCTAATTGAAAAAAGAGTTATGTTCCACCTGCATAGTGCAGCCGCTTGGAACAATGTTCGTGGGTGAGGTTGCATGAATGTCAAATAATTTATGAGATGGTTTGTGTACCCATTTTTCTTCTTGGCTATACTTCCAACTGGTGGTTGCATACTTTTAAGGGTAATTTTTCTGTGTGGAATGGGGTGGCGTGGGAAACCTGAGGTGATCATGTGGCAGTTGATCTGATTGACAGTAGTCTTTTTAAACTTCACTGTGCGCCTAATCTCCATTGTATGGACTAGTCAGTAAGGAGGCCATGCAGTTGTGCTGTTTTGATGCTAATCGTTTGCTAGGTGAATGCCTATTACGTTTCAAATTCTCAATGTATTTGCTTCTGGTAACGTAGTTCTGATAATCTCGATGATGTCCTGATGATCACAAAAGCCTCTTGATCTCTCTCTAGCTGTCTTTGGCCATCCAATGTGGCCGTGTGCTGCTGCGAGTTTGTATTTTTACTTAGTAGGAATGGTGCGGTTTTCCTGATATTTGGAGATACAATTGATCTGTCAGTTTTCTACCATGCCATGCACAACACCTTTTTCCTTTCACTTGGGAAGAATCTGTGCATACATTTGTTATTTTTGACAATTGGTTTCCTATGTAAGCGTTCTAATATAATTTGTGATGCAGCCTGGTCCGGATTCCATTGGAATCGTTGCTATTTCACATGGTTGCCCTGGAATTGCAGCACGAGCTTGCGGCTTAGTGGGCCTAGAGCCCACAAGGGTAATAATTCATCTTTTTCCTTGCAATTCCTGATGATGCTGCTTCATATTTCATTTGTCATCTTCTATTTCAGGTTGCAGAAATCCTCAAAGATCGGCCGTCATGGTTCCGTGATTGCCGCTCTGTGGATGTTATAAATGTGCTGCCTACGGGCAACAGTGGAACCATTGAGCTGCTCTACATGCAGGTATATGAAATGAATATTTGTCTGTGCAGTTGATTATTGTGGGATATAATCTTGTTGATTAGGCTGGTATTTGATTGTTGTAGCTGTATGCGCCAACAACGTTGGCACCAGCTCGTGACTTCTGGTTGCTGCGCTACACTTCAGTTCTAGAAGATGGTAGCCTTGTGGTATGTTTTATTTGTCAATATTTTTACCTGGGGATCAGATCAAGTAATTTGATTACCCTTACCTTATCTTCACCTGTTTATTTGTCAGGTGATTTCCCAATGCACCTGTTTTCATAGCCTGTGTTTGTCTTTTTTGCATAATTGTTAGGTTTGCGAAAGATCATTGAGCAGCATTCAAGGTGGTCCGAGTATGCCAGCTGTGCAGCATTTTGTGAGAGCAGAAATGTTGCCCAGTGGATACCTGATAAGGCCCTGTGAAGGTGGTGGATCCATTATACACATAGTCGATCATTTGGATTTGGAGGTACACTTGCTTCTTAGTTGTGTCGTCTTTACGTTCTTTTCAAGACATTGATTAATATTCTGCTTCAGAAATTTTTCTAATGGATGGTGCTATTGCTGCGTACCAGCCATGGAGTGTACCTGAGGTCATTCGCCCACTATATGAATCATCAACGGTGCTGGCTCAAAAGATGACTATGGCGGTCAGGACCTTATCTTTTGCTTGTTTCTTAGACAGTGACAAACTTTTCAAGCATATGAAAAGAAGTTCAGTTGGAAGATGTAAAATGTTAAACCGTTTAAGCATGCCATGGAAGGATTAGATGCTATGGTTGATTTCCTGAACAGCAATAATAACACTAGAAGTAGGGGAGACGACGAATGGTGGGGAGGTTGATACAGGCTGGTTAAAACTCTCTAGCTGATTATGACAGTGGTGATTTTTGCATTCAGGCTTTGCGCCAGCTGAGACAAATAGCACAAGATGCTTCTCCTTCAACTGTAACTGGGTGGGGCAGAAGACCTGCAGCTTTACGAGTTCTTGGACAGAGGCTTAGTAGGTCAGTGTTTTGGGCTTACGTGCCTTCATCTAGTATATTTGATTTGTTTGCTGATGGATGAAGCTCATGCAGGGGTTTTAATGAAGCAGTTAATGGGTTTACTGATGAGGGATGGTCAGTGATGGCAAATGATGGCATGGATGATGTCACCATACTCGTTAATTCATCTCCAGGCAAGATGGTTAGCGTAAACCTTGCATTTGCAAATGGTTTTCCAGCCATGAATAATGCTGTCCTCTGTGCTAAGGCATCCATGCTTCTGCAGGTCAGATATTGAAAATTTTGTAATTTTTATTTCAAAGTGGTACATGAGTAGCCACCTAAAAGCTAATGATGAAAACTTTTTTAGCAAACTAATTGCTTGTGAACAGAATGATGGTCTTCTTGACATGTTGTTGCCAACATGTGTATTTTGTATGATTTCTGGGATTATGGTGTTCCTTCTTTGAGGGAGTTTTAAACATTTGGACAAGGGGAGAAAATAAAGACATGCATTTGGAGATCTAGCCGTTGGAACCTGAGATGGGATATTTGGGGAAGGGTTGAAGCTAAAAGCACCCGGGTGCACTTAGTCTCAAAGCACCCGAGTGCATTTAACCTAAAATGCCACTGATTTTAAAAAATAAATAGGTAAAATACTCCAAAAATGATAAACATTGATACACATGCTAAATATGCTTAGATTAACAATTGTATGAATTTTTTTTCTTTTTTTTTTAAAAAAAGGGTTAAATGCACCCTTAGTGCACCCGGTGCACTGTATCAACATCCTTTGGGGAATGACCTGAATGCTTTAATTTTGTGTTTAAGAAGTCAAAATGAACTTACTTTTCTGTTTTGTGTCTAAGCTTCCATAACATCCCAGTTGTATCGGAGACATTTAAAAACTGTCAAGATGACCTCTAAAGTGTTGCACTTTATTTTGCGTGTGATAAATTCAAGTTCTGTTTTGTTTTCTTCTTTCTTCGAAAATTTCATTCATTTTGATAGGTGCTACTTCTCATTTCATATGCTTATTTATGGATTGCAGAATGTGCCACCAGCAGTTCTGCTGAGGTTCCTGAGGGAACACCGATCTGAATGGGCCGATAGTAACATAGATGCTTACTCAGCTTCAGCCGTTAAAGCCATACCTTGTGGCCTGCCTGGATCTCGTGTGGGAGGCTTTGGGGGTCAGATAATCCTTCCACTGGCACACACCATTGAGCATGAGGAGGTAAGCAGCCTCTGGTATTTGCAGCTGTGATTGGTGGGCTAGCCTGGTTATTGTCTCATTTAGTCATTTATAACTGTTAACGATGTGATGCTTGAGTACTTTTTCGATTGGGGAATTCAATTTCTTACTGAGATGCTGATTTTGTTCTTCAGTTCTTGGAGGTCATTAGATTGGAAAACATTGGCCATAATCATGAGGATGCCATGATGTCTCGGGACACATTTCTCTTGCAAGTGAGTGCACTTTCTCTCCATGATGGTAAAGTAAATCTGCAGAGATGTTCACCTTGAGGATGTATTGATGGTCTGCTACTTTCGATTCGAATTGACCCTGCTAGGAGTATGGATGGATTGAATATGTTGTATATCGAGGATTCTGTTTATCCTTTGAACTTGTCATGGAATATTGTAATATATTGTTATACTCAAAAATTCGTTCTAACAGAATTGGTTATTTAGTTAGAAGTAGGCCAGAATCAGTGTTGGAATCAGTGTCGTCATCTGATATGATTTTATGTCAAATGCGTTGATCTTCTTGACAAAAGTAAACCTTCCAGGTCGAGTGTAGATTTCAAAGTTTTTGGTTGACGGTTTGTCTTGATTGGATGTTGTTACTGTCTGGTATCATCTCATCACAGTCACGTTCTGGATGTAACTGTAGTAAATGTGGCCAAGTGAAACGGATATTGACTCACCAGTCTTATTCATCTCTAAATGAAGCAATGCCAACTAGATGATGCTGTATTTATTGGTGATTCATTTTAATGCAAAAGGTTATTTTGGAATTATGATGTTAAAAAAAATGGTAAACCATTTAAAAATTTATTTCGTCTATCTATTGTCTGAAGCTTGGGCTTTCTTACATAGTTGCTTTGTAACCACAAAAGTCTCTTGCCACTTCTATCACAACGTACAAACCATTAGATTTGGCAGAAGAACAATTTCGTTTTTGTACTTTGACGCAAATTGATATTGCATTCAGATTCTCATTCATTTGAGCTATGTTTTGCTTCCAGGGAACTCTATGATCATTTATCATCTCTAACTTGCTTTTGTCCTTGTATTATCTGTTTGACAGCTCTGCAATGGTATGGATGAGAATGCCATAGGGACTTGTGCAGAACTCATTTTTGCCCCCATTGATGCTGCTTTAGCTGATGATCCACCTCTGCTTCCTTCTGGTTTTCGGATTATTCCTCTTGACAATGGGTTGGTAAGTATGATTTATTCTGTAACTTGGGTTTTTTTGAATGATCTTTGTATAAGCACAAGTACCGTAGAAATTATAGCGTTTGGGGTGATTTTGCTAGAGGACCCTTCAATTGATGTTAAGGTTTATCTGCATCATACACAGACTTATGTTTATTCTTACTTGGAAACCATCCTTGCAGGATGCCTCTAGTCCAAATCGCACTTTGGATTTAGCTTCTACTCTTGAGGTGGGGTCTAGTGGCAGCAGACCTTCAGGAGGTTTTTCTGGCACCCGTGGTAGCATGAGATCCGTGATGACAATAGCTTTCCAATTTGCATTTGAAAGCCACTTACAGGAAAGTGTGGCTACCATGGCACGCCAGTATGTTCGCAGTATTATATCTTCTGTCCAAAGGGTAGCGCTTGCCCTCTCACCTTCTCGCCTTGGTTCTCATGGGGGCCTCCGTCCGCCGCCTGGTACACCTGAAGCACTTACTCTTGCCCGCTGGATCTGCCACAGCTACAGGTTTTAAGATGAATTATTTACATCATTCAGCATATTCTTTCCAGATTTTTTTTTTTTTTTTTTTTTAAATTTTTAGTTTCTGTTTCTTCATGGTTACTTTTTAAGTATATTCAACCGGCACTGATATTACGTGAAGAATGCATGGTCTCCTTTATTATCCCTCTAAGTCACTTCCCCCTACTTGGATAGCTTAGACAATCTAGCCATGGTTTCTAGAGTTTTAAACCATACATGGAGCTTGCTGTGTCTCAGTACAGAATGGACAGTGGATTTTTGGGTACGAACAGTGTTGCACCTGTTTAGAAAGAAGAATAAAAAATGCTTTTTGTGACTGAAATTGGGGGTGGTATAGCTTGAGGTGACCTGAATCTTGTGGCTACATTTGGCTTGAGGCACAACGATGCAGTATTTGTTGAAGTGAAGAGTTCAAAAATTGGGTCTCTAGAGCCCTTCTGAATATGTGATCAGTCTGTGTTGCTGATAGCCTGGAATTCATATATTAATTGATGCGTGATCTGCAAACAAGGGTTCTTTGAGCACAGACATGATGTAATAAAACCAAACTTTTTGAGCTTGCAGGTCATGTCTTCGTGAATTCTCGAGTGAATCCTGACTTGATCAGGAGGTTTGACTTCTAATAAAATTGGTTATTTTGGATTTCTGCCAATTTTTTTGTGCAGAACAGTGACCAGGTAAAGTGGTTGAATGCCTGATCATGAGGTGTAACTTTGAATATGATAGTCTATCTGGGATTTTGATATTTTGCATTTAGAAGAATGAATGGCTGGGGAACTTAGTTAAAAACCTGATCAGAACGGCCTGCTTGATGGTGTTTTCATGGTTTTCAGGCGCCATCTCGGTGATGAGCTTCTGAAGCAGGGTACTGAAGGCGGTGAGTCTCTTCTGAAGACCCTTTGGCATCACTCAGATGCGATCATGTGCTGTTCTTTGAAGGTATGCACTTTGTTTTCGGATGATTTGGTTTCACCAATCTCTGGTCTTCAAGGTTGGTAGGTTTGTCAGCAGAAAGGATGTTGAATTTGCAGTCTCTTTAATAAATATTCAGACACTGATTTAGATAGTGAAACCAGTTATCTCCATTTCTTTTTACTTCTATGCAGCCACTGCCTGTTTTCAACTTCGCAAATCAAGCAGGCCTTGATATGCTGGAGACGACCTTAGTCGCACTGCAGGATATTACCTTGGAGAAGATATTTGATGATCATGGACGGAAAACTCTATACACGGAGTTCCCGCAAATAATGCAGCAGGTAATGTCAGGCTAGCCTTAACCTTTAGCAAATAAATAGGAGGAACTGAACTCATTTCTTCTATTATGAGTTAATCTCTACCATATTGTTCGATGGCAGGGTTTTGCATGCCTTCAAGGAGGTATTTGTGTTTCCAGCATGGGCAGGCCCATTTCATATGAACGAGCTGTGGCGTGGAAGGTCATGAACGAGGAAGACACTGCCCACTGCATTGCTTTCATGTTCATCAACTGGTCTTTTGTCTGAACTATTTCCCTGAACAAAGACTTGGTGAAAAACTCAAAAAACACCGTTTCATTTCAGAACAGTTTTAAAATCGAACCTGTACTCTCGCCCACAGGCTGGGCTAAACCATGGTTGTCTTTTGTTTATCTGCTTCCAATTGAGCTTTTTAATTTTCATTGTTCGGAGCTACCAAGCCTGTCTATCCATCATATGTGCCCTGGAATATGACGGTCTGATTGGAATGTGATGGATCGATGGGTCTTGGTCCAGCCACATGTTTTGCGTTGCTGTGGTTGAATGACATGGGCGGCATAGAGAGTGAAAACAGTAGGTGCTAGTTTAAGTTCGGTAGGTTTACCCTCTTTTTTTTATTTTTTGTAAGGAAATTTATTTTTGAGATTAGATCTGACTGAATCCGGATTCAATTTCATGTGGGCCCAAGCGTGGTGTTTCCATATCGTTTTCTGATTCTTTTAAAATGTTTTATTTGGTAGTTTTCTTGAGCATGAAAAATACCTTATTTTTAATTTTTCAGATTCCAAAACAATATTGAAAAACAGAAGATTGAAAGCTACATATATGGAAACACCGTACTTTTTTTTTCGATGGTCAAAGGAAACACCGTACTTGGATTGACATAATAGTGCAAAAAGTTAAAAAAATAGTAAAGGGTAGGGCCGGCTGCTCTATATTGCGCCTGCTAAATCTGGGCGTAATCTAAACTTCATTTTATATTTATTATTATCATCATCATCATCTTGTTCATAAAATTACGTAGAGAATAGAAGTCTCTGTTACTTACTAAAAAAAATATGATCAGAAAACCTGGTTCTTTGCAAAATGATGATTTAATACTCGCTAACTAATGTGAAAATATGCAAGTGATTACATGGTATTGTTTATTTTAAAGATAATCGATAAATTGGGTATGGCCTGTAGTCCGACTGCACTGCGCATGTATGTTGATTCTTAGAAAGATAATAAAACACTCAAATGCCTGCAAAGGTAATAATTGAATGCCTTTCGTGCTTGTCAGAATGCCTTTCGTGCTTGGTTTAGAAACTGGTAAGAAATGCTTGTGTACACCGAGAGGGGCACCTCAAGTTTTGGTCGGACTGTTAATTCCAAACACAATATTAATTAGGTTTTGTAGCAGTATGGTTGGTCATTTTCAGACGGATTTTCGTCTTGGATGCATAATCAACGCCGAAAGACAGGATTTGAATTTTGAACCCAATCGCAGTATGCTGGTCGTCGGACGGACAAGAAGAGGACAGCACGTGCATCGGTGCTTGCTGAGAGCAGTATGAACTATGAACTACGGAGCGGGGGAAGAGAAGGTAATTGAGATTCGATACGGAGACTTTGCGGACAACCTCAATGCCTGTATGAAAAACAATGCCCTGCGAATCTCGATGCACTAGCCTTGGCGAATTCGTCGGCTTCTACTCTTTTAAAGACAACGCAACTACATGCCCCGTCCGCATAATGGTACGTGGCAGAAAGAGGAAATCGGAGTTGCCCATAACAAATATATCCTCCTCCTACATGAATGTTGAGAGAGACATTAAGCACACCAACTCAAGGAGTTTGCACTAGCCGCTAACAAGCAGTTAAAGACTAGTAAGCTCATCAAAATCCCCCGTTGATCACATGTGAACGAGAATCTTAAATGCAGTGCTTTTTCGATGCGTGCATCATTACCGTATTCCTCGAGGACTACCAAATATAGTATGAACGACCATGCCATGCAGGGAATTTCACCTCAGATTGCCACCGTAGCTGCAAGCATTTGCTGTGCATGCAGGAGAAGCAAACAACCACCATCTAATAGCAGGCATAAAGAAATTGTAAAACGAAGATTCTTCAGCAGGCATTTTCTGCGCAAGGGGCAGGAATTGCTAGACTTTTCTGTGCCACAGAAATGCAGAAAAATAATAATTGCAAACTAAGTTCTTTTATAAGTCATCTATAGCTCACAGCTTCAACTCTTAAAAATTGAAAATCCACTGTCATCACTCATCGTCTAAACCTCTGATTGAAGATAAATGTTGGTCACTTCAGACATCAGTATGTCATCGCAACAGCCCACTGGTATACAGCAATTGGCAATTTGTATAACCAAACTAGGCATATGACCTTTTTTGCACTTCCATCCGGCAGACAATAAATGGCACTTTGTACAATTCAGTTATTCAAGTTCAGATTTCCAACTCCCTAACATATAATGCTTAAAATTCATGCAGGTGCTGCAAGTAGGCTATCATTCATTAAAAAGTATCTCAGCAGAAGCATCCTGTAGCCAAAAGGTCAGGCACGTCCATGAAAGGTCCAGGAAAATGGTTTGAAATTCCACAGAAATGAGTTCATCTTTCATTGTGTGGCCTCTCATCATCATGTAAAGCAAATGTGACAGTTTTTGTGCTTCTCTTTTGAACAAGGTCTCCTTCTGTCCCAACTGAAATTTACTTGTATTTCAGAGTGAGGCAGTTACTGTTGCTCAAGCTTTTGGATTGCCCAATCAGCATAAATGTTTGTTAGGTCCTAACTAACAGAAGGGAAAAGTGAGATAACAATCAGGATTTTAGTACATGAATGCTGTTTGTAAAGTATGCAGATGACTTTGTCCTCATGTTTGGTGTTGTGGTTCTGTCTGTTAACACTAAAATTTTGAATTTTGTCACCTGGTCCAACAAACAAAAACTGTATACATTGATCAGGAAGCGTTGAATACTCCAACTTTGCTTTCCGATTTCAGTATAACATCCTTAATCAATGGAGGTGGTACCTATAAAGGGAGCATCTTCAACCCTTATAACTATATTGCATGAGAAAAAACCTGAGAGTGAAGAACTAGGGGCTTCTCAACCGCAGCTCTATAGATGAATGAATTCCTGATTGGCCTTAAGCATTTAGCTAGAATTTCACAGAAGTTGACGTCTCACAGTCAAGTGGGGTCTGGGACTCAGTCTGAGTAAAACAGATCCACTGGTATTTGGAGAGGATGGCCTGCTCCTCCAGTGATGATCAAAGGTCATTCTATTGCTAGAAGTATTTTGCAGCATGTTGAGATTTCGCCATTGCCCGCAAGACAGCACCTACAACTGCTGCCTGCTCAAGACACTCGGCCTTGTGAAGTGCATCCAAAAGAGCAATACAAGTTTTAGCATGTATATTACAGCCTTTCAGCCGAGCTTCCTCAAAAGTTCTGTATGCCTCCATTGCTCGACCAGTATTGCTTAATCCCTCTATAATAGCATTGTAAATAGTTGAATCAGGTATACCACCACTTGCTTTGAACCTCTCAAACAGATTGCTTGCCTCTGCGATATTACCAACCTTTGCAAGCCCTGAGATCATAGTGGTGTAGGTTACAACATTTGGATCGAGCCCTTGCTTTTGCATTTCTTGCCAAAAGACAAAAGCCTTGCTGAATTTTCGTACGCGACAAAGACCATTTATGAGTATGCTGTAGGTGATTGTATTTGGTGAGCATTTCAAATCTTTCATTGACTGAAAGCAAACCAAAGCTTCATTGATTTCCTCAGCCTTCACCAATGCATCAAGCAGACAGTTCCATGTGTACAGGTTTGGAGTCAAACCCTTCTGCATCATCTCCTCCATGATAAGATAGGCTTCATCTATTCTTCCTACTTTTCCAAACCCATCTATCAGACTACTATAGATTACAGCATTCATTTCTATCCCTTTTGATTTGGCTTCTTCAAAAAGCATATATGCCTCATCTAGCCTATCAATCTTACAGAGCCCATCAATAACAGACCCATAGGTAACAACAGTGGGTGCATGTCCCTTCCCCTTCATTTCCTCAAGAAGCTGGTAAGCTTTATTCACCTTGCCAGACTTGCAAAAGCCATCAATGACTGTATTATAAGCAAATGTGTCAAGCACACAACCTTGTTCTTTCATGACATAAAAGAGCTCATAGGTCTTTTTCGCACAGCCAGCTTTGATGAGACCATGAATAAGAATTGAATAGCTCTTTATGTCCGGGACAAATCCGCGAGCCTTAATTTCCTTGAAAAGAGCCCGACCTTTCTCCACTTCGCCCCCCTTAAAGACACAATCCATGTATGTGTTAAGAAGAGTCAGATCAGGTGAACAACCCATGCGAATCATTTCCTTATAGATCTTATGCCCGTCGTTCTTTCTTCCACAGTTGAAGAGGTTTCTGATCAGGGAAGTGTAGACAACAGCATCTGGGTTGTGGCCTACATCTAACATTCTCTCATACAATCTATAAGCTTCATCAATGTTGCCATGTCGCCCTAGGCCATCTATCAAAGAACAAAATGTGATTGCATTAGGTATGCAACCCTTGCTATCCATGCTTTCAAATATCTGGCGTGCTTCATCAAGCTTCTTAGCCTTGCATAGCCCATCAATCATTATATTTACAGTCATCACATTTGGAAACAATCCTGCAGCTTCCATGGCATCTCGAACTTTATATGCATCCTCCAATCTCCCAGCCTTGCAAAACATGTCAATTAGCACGTTGTATGTTGAAGCATTGGGTTCTGCATCTTTTTTCATGTCCTCAAAAATCTTCAAAGCTTCATCCACTCTTCTCTTTTTCCCAAGGCATGTGAGAATAGAATTATATGACACTACACTTGGTATGCAACCCTTCTCTTTTAGCCTTTCAAGTAGCCTATAAGCATCATCAAACCTACCAGCAGAACCATAGCCCATTATCATGGTGTTATATGCATATGCACATGGAACTTTTCTGTTAAGCTCCATTTCTTCAAACAACTTGATGGCTTCGTCAAGTTGCCTAGCCTTGCAAAGAACGCCAATCATGCTTGAATATGTAACATCATCAGGCATGATGCCTTGTGTTTTCATCTCATGGAAGAATTTCCAAGCCATGTCAACCTTGCCCACTTTACCAAAACAATCAATGCAGACATTGTAAAGAACAATATCTGCATCAAAAGCGTTGCTCTTCATATCATCCAATAAAGATAGAGCGGCATCAAGTTTACCTGCTCTGGCAAATACACGGACAAGAGTTGTAAATAAGTACACATTCACTTCATACCCAATTTCCTGCATCTGCTGGAACATGGTCAGAGCCAAATCAGGTTCATTGGTGTCAGCTAGGGCCCCAATCAGAGTTGTATATGCTGAAAAGGCTGGACGTAATTTGAACTTCCGCATGGTATGCATCATATTGACAGCTTCCCTAAGCATCCTGGATTTCACAAAGCTATTGACAAGCTCCAAGAATGTATCAGTTAATGGTCCAAATCCAGCAAGACTCATTTCCTCTAGAATCAGCTCAAGATTTCCAAAATTTTTACTCCGAGCCATTATCAACAGGAGTGCATTGTACGCTCCTGGACAGTGCGGCACACCATTCTTCCTCTCTGCCCATCGAAAAAAATTCAAAGCTGAATGCAAATCCTTCTGCCTCCTCAAGACAGCCATAACAAGCTCTGGCCGAGGCTTGGTGTCAATTACAGATAGAGCATTTTCCAGGTCAGGACCCTGAGGAAAGCTGCCTAATATATGACAGACCTGATCAACTCCCAATCCAGCATCCACCTCCGTCTGGCTAATATGTTGCTCACCATTTGTCAATAGTCCAGTTTTCCTATCCGGTTCATGATATGAAGAACCATCTTGAGCTGATGAGCATTCCCTATAGAAACTGCAGGTAGTCCAATTCTTTGTGTCAGAATGAAGTGACAATCCTGCAGTACCGGGTACAAATTGCTTGGTCAGGCCACGTAATCAATGAGTTGGAAACACAAAGCACCATTCCAGACCCTTCACATAGAATGTATCTTTGCAAAGTTTTACAGGCTGCAGGGAAGCAATTCAAAGTTGAAGCACAAAAATACACTCCGAGATGAGCAGGAAGGGAAGGTGCAGAGTCATTCAAAGCAGTAGAATCTACTTGGTCAATTTCTCTCCTATAATTTTTCCTCTCTTGCAGCTATTGACCCCAACAGAAATCCAAAGGTGAAGGTTAATATCCCAGGCATGCATCTAAATTACAGGTTATTGATTACATGGTCATGGCTCTGCATTTGAAAGGAATGTCTTCATAGTCTCCAGTGTACACCGACCTAATGCAGAAATTGCCAAGAAGAATATAGCCACAAATCATCCTACGTAATCATTTACCTATGTTTATAGAATAAAATTATCTTCTTCATATCCATACACACCCATGGGTACATGAAGAAACACACAGGAAAGAACATCCAGCACTTACAAATGGAACCTATGTGCAACTTACTCAAAATTGAACTGAAGAGGCAGTTTGATATTTTTATTGGGGCAAAATGCATTAACGGATATTTGCAAAGTCATAATCTATAAGAGGATTTGTTAGGACCTAGGTCCGTTGTCTCACTCTAGTGTCCCACTCTGGCCTCATCTAGGTTGGTCCTTTTAGGTCGGCCCCTCTAGATCGGGTCCAAGCTACCAGCCCATACTGGCCCCAAAGGTATTTTCCCAAAGCTCAGCCCAAATATCAAGATCATAGCCCCCACTGCAGTTGGCATCACTTGAACCCCAAACCTTGGTATTTGTTGGTTTCTAGAACCACACCTCTCACCAACTGAGCTGCAAGCTTGGTGGAGAGATCTTTGCCCCATTCCAATCAAGTTGCAATGGAAGATTTTTCCATCTATCACAGCTCTATGATCTCGTCAGCAGTTTCTTGAACGATGGCAATGGCAGAAACAAGATCATCGATGAATCTTGAGGGGAAAGCGCTAGCACTGTCATATTGGGAATCATGGGCACCTGCGAGGTATGGTTCCTCAAGTTCTTGGGTGCAAACTCCTCCGACAGAGAATGAATTCCAGAACAGGTCGACAATGGGGAATGGAGGGATTGTTTTGGTGTCTTCTTTCACTCATTCATTCATTTGTTCTTGCATTTCATTTCTGTAGATGATAGTTATTTAGATCACTGTAATTCAGTGATAATTGAAGTTGAATATGATGGAATGGCCATATCAGGATTAGTGAGTATTAACCCTTCGAGGCAGTGGACAGAAGATGTCAAAGGCATTTCCAGCACCACCCAATGGCAATGGCTAACAGAATTTCACCATCAAATCAACTACTCCAAACAAGGTTCTTCTTTCAGTTAATGACACGGCATCCTCAACAAAGCCCACGTAACATTCCTTTCACGATTTGAGTATTGGAAATCTATTTAAAATTTTTTTTTTTTTTAAAATGAAGTTCTGGGTAATCCCAAAACTAGATTTTGGGGCATCACCGGAACCAAAAAGCTGAAACTGGGTAGAAATCTATTCCCATAAAAATTCGAAGTAGCACCTACGGAGAAATGTGGACAACAGATATAAGGCGAAAATCTGCAAGAAGTCACGAATCAAAGGGAAAACCACCAAAAATAGGAAACATCTCTCACCTGAAGGATGAAGGAATAAGCGTCGCAGCGACAAGCGCCGGCGACGAGTCAAAAAGATGAAATCTTTCTGCCAAACCATCCCAGCCGTTTGACTGAGAGACGGCCGGCCCTTTGCGAGCGGGAGTGAAGTGGAAAAACAGAACGGGAGAAAAGGATGAGCTCGGGCCTTGGGGTTCCCCGCACGTGTGAATAACAGTACTCGTGCCAGTGACTTGAACAGTAACCTTTTGTCAGCGGAATTTTTTTATAAAATAGTAAATACGTGAGCTAAACTACATTTTTCCCATTATAAAAAAGTAGATTTTGCCCATTTCCTCCTGTAAAGTTAGATAATTTTTTAAAATTTGATTTTTTTTATAGAGATTTGATTAGTTTTTTTAGTTTGAGAGGAAATACCATGCGTGTCACGTTTTTTTCCCCTTTGTTTTTGTTTTTGTTTTGTTTCCCTAACTTTTAGAAGCTAAGGTCTTATTTGATCTTGCTATTGCTTATTTGCTGACAGCCGGTAATTAGATGAATTTGATAAGCAATTAAATTAAAATTAAGAAAATTGTTAGATATAACTAAAATAAATAATTTAAAATTACTTAATTTGTTTGTTCCATATGAAGTGACCTTGAAATAACAGTTAAATTATTAAAGTTCCCTTATAAAAAAAATTGAATTTTGCTATATGATATTTATTAATATCTACAATTATAATTCTAATTATAATCTGATAAATAAATTACAAAAAAGTTAGTTAAAATATATAAAATTTAAATGTAAAACGGAAATTAAACATTTATATTTTATTTAAATGAATGGAAATAATTTTTTTAAAATAATCTAAAAGTTTACGAAAATTTAAATTAATATTCTTCGAAGAATTATTAGATAATTATACATGTACAAAAGAAAATTTCATGAACATAAAGCCAAATAATCCTAAAAACTTCATCAAAATAGGTAGATAAAGACTTGTTTTAGTCCCACCATATTAAAATCACAAAGCTCCATTTTTGTAAAAAAAAAAAACTTTGATTCGAAGCTTTTATACTACGTATTTCGTGTTTATTATTGCTTTTTAATGCACTCTCAATGAAGTCTTTTGCCTGAAACTGAAAGCTTTTTCTAGCTTTTTCCTAAGAGGTTCTAAGTTTCTGATGCTATCAAACATAATTTATCCAAAAAAAAAAGATTCAACCAACTAGGCAATTTGTTGACGTCATAAAGACAAATTTTTTGTTTATTTTAAATTTTTTTATAAATATGCAAGTCTTATTTAAAATTTTCACTTTATGAAATTTAATATTTTTGACTTTATTTGTTATTTTATTTTAATTTAAAATTTAAAAAGTCAACATTTAGATAACTGAGTTGTTGACACTAGTGTCTTATAAAAATGTATGCATATGCAAAAGATTCAAAGTTTGAAACCGGATGGGAATATTAGCTTTCGTTTGGATGAAATTTTTTTTCTCCTTGTCAAACAAATCCTTCATTAAAAAATCACTATGAAAATTTTGCTAGACTGCAATGAAATTTGCTAGACCACATTTCATTGCATGAAAGTCAAAGATTTTATGTGGTGTAAAAAAATAATTTTAATGACCTTGGGCACTAAAGAGGGTTGAGAGCTTAATTTAGCAAAGAATTGAATTTTACATCAAAAAAGAAGAAAATTCATAGTAGTTTAAAAAGTAAGTTTAATTAAATAAGGTGTAATGTATTTTAAAATAATGTGGTTGAGCTACTTAGCTGAAATGGATAATAAATCCTATTTTTACCCTTTGCTTGCAGATTTTAAAATATTTTAAATCATTTATCATATTTACCCATGTTTTTTCATTTATAATTCCAAAATTTAAATGTATTGTAAACCTTTATATATATTATATTAGGCTTAACTTTGGTGACAAAGAAGTGGTTCCATGTAATATCTTCAATTTTTAAGATGTTAACCTTTGTATATTATATTGGGTTCCGCTTTGATAATAAAAAAGTCATTCCATGTAGCCTCTTCAATTTTTAAAATGTTTATGGTTGATGCAAAATTTAATTAATCTAAATTTTATAAAATTCAAGTATGTATATGAGCCGTATTTGCTTAAAATATATATTTATGATTAAATTAGAGAAATTGATTACATTCATTCACACATATATTAAAATACAATAATTCTTTATAAAATTATTCATCAATATAATATTGATATTTTAGATGGTGAAGATGTTGAAAATATTATTTAAAAAGTGATGTTTAGTATAAAATTATTTTATTACGTTGATTATATACATTTGTAAATGAGATTTATTTACCGTGATACTAAATAAATGAAAAGATTTCTATGATAATATAAATTATTCCAAATACAATAGATGAAGTGAATTTTATATCAACTATCAAATATTAAAAATGTAGGTTATCAAATATAAAAGAGAAGGTTCATAGAAGCATAGCCTTATAATATTTATACTATATATTTTTTAAAATTTTAATATTTATACATCCGAGTGCTCTCAAAGCATACTATTTCTACAAACACAAATTTCGATGATAATTATTTTTGTTGCATGATGAAATAAGATATGTTAAACACAATAAATGGTTTAGATTTATATTTTGAAATAAAAAACTAAGCATTGAACTCCAAAAGTTATATGTACTTATAGTGACTATCTTAAAAAAATTTGCAACCAAAGCTTTAAAGTTTTTATAATTGAATTGTGGATAATCGTCAATGTCGCTGATTGTCCTTTTTCTTGCCGTCTTTTACTCCTAAATCTCAATTTTTATTTTTTCTTCCATTTCAAATAATCTGCGAAGAAAACCCATTAAAAGCGTCCTCAAGCCAAGTTTAACAAATTAATTGAACAAACTCATCGTTAACTAACTAAGCTTAACATAAATACATTGTTCCTCAATCCTTCATTTATTTATCCTTCTATGTAATTATTGAAAGTATTTTTCAAAATTAGTAAAAATTGATTTATAAATTGAACATAATTAGATTAATCATTTTGAAAAAAATTTTAAACAATATGTTTTTAAACCCGTCAAACCTATCTCATATGATCATTTTACTTCAAAATATGAAATTAAGGACTTCCATTCTACCTTGATTGATGTTCTTGACTACACTGAGCAAAAGATCAAGGTGGAAGAAGAAATGGTGAAAAAAAATTAACTACGCACTTCCATCATTTTAGATCTCAATTAAAATGGATATCCATTTATGAGAATCATGCGAGCCTTGATCAGGAGTTAAATTGGCAGTACTGCTCAAAGTAGTAAAACAACGAAAGAAATTCCACTAGTACATACAACTTCGCGCGTGAATATTCTTGAAGGAAAGATACGCAAACCTCCCACAAGCCATTATTTCATGAGTTCTAACTACTTTTTCTGTTTACTTGAAGACCAAGCAATCCTTGGGTTGCAGCTGAAGGTTCTAGCAATCGCGGGTGGTGGGATCTCCTTGGAAATCCTATTCTGCGAGCTTCTCCTAGCAATTTCCTTCATATCACCTGCCAAAGACAACTTGGGGTTGAGCCTTGTGGTGCTGTTGTACTTTTTGCATAGGGCTGCATGAGAATCCACAGCCGCCTCCACAGCTGCCCATGGAGCTCTGCTCATCTGCTCTTTCACGGCTTCTGAGCACAGCCCACAAACCCACTTCCCACCATAAGAGTTTTTGATGTGGCAGATGTAGGCAGGAGTGTAATCCTCAGAAAATCCACAACACTCGCACTCTGCCTTCTCGACGTCGACTTGAACGCGTTTGTTGAAATCCTCAGCGATCTTTTCCACATGAATTGAGATGTCCGATATAGCACGCCTGAGCCTCCGATCATTCTATCAATCAATATTGCGATTATATTAACTAATAAAAGCGAATATCAATTAATCAACAGCAACAGCCACAGCGATTACCGCGGCAAGCACTTCAAATACAAGATTTAAAAAACATACTCTGAACTGCATCATGATCAGCTGGATTCTCACCCACCAAAATTAGATGTTGGGAGAAACCAAGATCATATACAGGCTTTTTGCCCCCTGAACGATGATGCGTAAATGATAATTATGATCAAGAGAAACAGAAGATAATAGTACCATTGGTGGGAGGAAACTGGACTGCACTTCTCTTGACATTGCTTTGAGTTTGGTGGTCATGTATGTTCTTCTGATCATGAGAGGTTTTCTTCACTTTATATATTTGGGATTCGACTGCATTCTCTTATTTGGGAGTGGACTGCACAAATGATGCTAAATGCAATTTGAGTAGTAGATATATTTCACATCATCATTGAATGGATGGAGTTACACCGGCAGGTACGTAGAACTAGAGCCGCATATTTGTGCAAATGATGTGATGGTGCAAATGAGCTTGGTAATCAAATCAAATTTGGTTACGAAATCAAAATTTTGCCTTGAACCTGCCTTAGGGCAGTTGGTTCACATGGGGGTGTGCATGCCCACCTGCCGGGATTCGATTCCCGCTGTCGGCAGAATTGCCATCACGCAGCTGGGCTCTTGCAAAAATCAAAATTTAGCCTAGCAGTAACATGCTAAGTTTCGTCCAATTAAACATGTGTATAGCCCAAAATGTTAAATATTTATTTTACAGTTGTTCTCAACATCTAAACATTTTAAAACATCATTCTTATATGGATAAATAATTATGTAAAATATTATTATATTCTAATACAACAATAAATGTATCTAAGTATTTTTACAATTTTCATTAAAAAAATATTTTTTATAATTTATACACTCATATATTTTTAAAGCAAATGTAGAACATCCAAGACTTTGATTAAGATTTTTTAGCATTATGACGAAGTAAATGATGCTAGCTCAGTAGGTCTTATAATTGATGAAATTTTAATTTTATGATTAATGTACGCTCATTCACAGGCCATAACGCTCTAGACTCTAGCATTTCCTATATATAAAATATATATAGACAATGATTCAATAAAACCGGTTGCATGAAAAGTTTCATATTTATTTATTATTTCAAAAATTATACGTTAAAAATTTTTATATAATTGACTAATGTTATACATTTTTGAAAAATTAATAGTTATATATTCACTTTCAAATTCTATGTTTTACAAATATAAGTTTTCAATGAAAGTAATTTTCGATATCACGGCAAAATGAACATTCTCAAATACAATAAATGATATAGATTCGAGAAAAAGTTTAAAATAAAAATAAGAGGTTGTATGAGTATTTATATACAACCGGTTATATTGAAATCATTCTTTGTATACAAAGAATTTTAGCTAGGTTGTTGCTAGTTTCAAACCGTCTCTATGTTAATGATAAAATTAAAATAGAATTCATCCATTATATTTGAAATCTTTTATTTTCATAAGGCATTGAGTTTTATCCATAGAAAAGTGTATAACCTATTGTACAAAATCAATGTAACAAAATAATTAGATTTAAATATTAATTTTAAAATTACATTTTCAACATCTAAACTGTCTAACAGACATCATTCTTGCCTTGATAAATAATTACATAAAGCATGATTACATTTCAGACATCATTCTTGCCTTGATAAATAATTACATAAAGCATGATTACATTTTGGTATTTTAATGAAGGAACAAATATAAGTAGTTTTCTAATAATTTACATATGAATATATGCATACCTAAGCAAATGTGGCTCACTTACGAATCTGATTGAAATTCTTTCAAAAAAATATGATTAAAATGATTTTTATAACGTAGTAAAAGAAATGACATTAAATTATATGAACGGTGGGATTTTAATTTTACGATAGATGTGGATCCCATTTCAAAAAGAAGAAGGCTGCATGGTGCTCCACAAAATCCAATGAACGAGAGAAGGATAAGATTTCTAGGGTTTAATTAGGAGGCTTCTTTCTTAGATGCCGACAGTACATAGGTCTTTTCCCCAAAAGGGGAGAAGGGCTTGTGATCCGCTATTAATACCTGCAAATTGCACTGCTCGCATATTCTACCTCGAGGGGAGTACTAGCGCTAAAAAACTGCTTGCGTTTTCTTCTGCTTGTTGCGCTAATTGCAGATCATCTGCCGTATGCGTAATCCGTCCCATTCATGAAAACCAATCAACATTAATCCTTTGTGAATTGAGGAAATCATCACGATCAGCTGCGTGTTGCAGTAGCACTCGTCCCATGCATGTGACTGGCTCACGAGCATGTATATGTGAGTTGAATGTATGTAGCTAGACAGTCGCTTCGATGGATTTTTATTGCTTTGCATGTGTGCCAAGGTTAATATATTTCCACTTGCAAGTTGCAGTGGTGCCCGCATATGCACTTTTCATGTGAACAGATTCATGTCATATATATACATGCACCTTTTTATCTTCCTTTGCGTTATAATAATGAAAATGCAACAAGACTCTTCGTATAAGCTAGTTAATGCATATGCATATTTGTCTCCGTGGATATATATGGTCAGCACTCCCCACGCATGCATTTCTCGACCAAATCTTTCTGTCATCTTCGCAATGTCGGCAGTCAGAGAGAAGTCGTGGGTTTTTCTTGGAACATCGAATGATACCTTTAATTATTTATTAGGAAGGACATCATTTATTTTATTAAAGTTTCTGTAGTGTTTCTTTTGTGTTTGATTATGCTTGTGGCAGAAGTAGAACAACAAACCAAAAGTCATCGCAAACAGAGGTGCCAATCCATCCAGTTATTATATAAAGGGTAAAAGTAAATAAAAATTTTTACTTCAAAAAAAAAAAAAAAGTAAATAAAAACTTCAACGGACCATATACACTCGGCATTGTCGGGTCCGGTTGAGGTCAATTCAACCCAAAACTTTTTAAAATTCATATATATTAGTTGTAGCTTGATTGAAATTCAAGTTGAAATTTCTCATGTTTATAGTTGTACGTTTAATGGGCAGTGTCCACGTAGAACTAAAGTTGAACCAGCTCAAATGGATGCCATTTGCACCGTTATGGGATCCATTCCATCCATTTTTTTTTATTGTCAGTTTGATAATATTATTTAAAATCATTTTGATCAAAAAATTGTGTGGGCTACACATAAGATAAGCATTTCATCAGCTTTATATTCTCTTTAAATCTATACCTAGTATTTTCTGGCTTATTTACATGCATTTTAAAACCAAACTAATATATTTTAATTAAAATACAATGAATGGAATATATAGATCCAACGGTGAAAATGGATCCCACTTGAACCGTTTATATGTTGACATTGCTCATGTTTACTTCAGTAACTAAATAATGATCAGTAGCTACATAATAAATATGTATAAATTTTAAAACAAAAAATAACTGTATCATAGAAGAAATTATTAATAAAAGTCACATCACAAAATGAGCAGAATTAATCACATATATAGTCAACGCATGCCTTTATGAAGAAAATAACTAAAGTACTTAGGATTAATTAGTCGAATTAATCAGTCAGGTTGCAAATATATTAATCTAGCTAGTTTCAAAAGGAGGTCACCATTTTCAATCCAACTAAATCCTAGCTTGTTAACTGTCAAAACTAGATTACTATTCCATTTAAAATCCAAATCAATTAATACCGTTCAAGTTGATGATCAGCCTATGTTGCACCCCTGAGATTACTTGTTGTTGTTGTGTTACGGGTTTGATTTCTAAGTCTAGTTGATGGTGTTTTGTTTTGTTTTTTTTTTTGGTTTGGGTTGTGGGGGTGGAGGTGGGCGTGGGTGCGTGCGTGTGTGCGTGCAGAAATCAGAAACGGATGCACTAGGGATTGCCATAAATGGCAAAACAGAAAACCTGATGAGGCAGCTATAGAGTAAAAACATCAGAAAAGGGTGAGTAGGGAACACATGCCGTCCGTGTAAGCCAGGTAAGTGAAGGAGCAATGTCTCATAATATAATGCTTGCATGGTCCCCCCCCCCCCTCCCATCTATCTATCTATATGTATATTTCTTTCGAATGGATGGTGGAGATCTCCTAATTAACAATACCTATTATATTATAGTTATATTGTTGGGTTGCTTGTGTAGTGAGGGAGAAGCATTTATTCAGGTGCATGATGTTACTGTGGTCTGGTCCCTATTAATATATTAATTTCTTTTCGACGGTGGAGATTAGCGTTGCTATGTGGCTTCTGTTGGCTCAGCCTGTCAGCCGGACTCTACGTGAAAAAGCAGCCATACCTCGTGATCGATATTTGGAAAGAACAGCAATTAGAAGACGAAAAGGAACTTATATAATGGATGGATACATATTGCGTCGATCGATTGGCCATGCATGCACAAGGTGGAAGGCCGTTAATTCTTATCCTTTAGAACTTCGCCTTGTGAGTTGTCAGAGGAGAAGAGGATACGTTTACCTTGCTTTTCATTGGTACAGACCATAAAGTGCCTGCCGTTTCTCTATGGATATGACTTTATTTTTTTTAATTTTTTTTTTTTTTTTTGAAAATTTTCCACCATATTCCTTCCTTCTACTTTCGATTTGGAATCGAAATGGCTGGATTGAGGAGAAAATCTGTGAATTCATTCCAAAGATATAGAGTCCATACAAGGAGAAGCCCACAATATAACCAGGAAAGACCCCCTCCGGAAACTAACCATAGATAGATTGCATAAAACATGTTTGGCGAAGTTGTGAGCTGTTTTGTTTGCAATTCTTAGGATATAGGAGAAAAATAAGCAGTCAAACATCCTTCACATTCCTTAGTCTTCTCCCCCAAATGGCGGAGGCTTGATAAAACATTTCTACTTCCTGTCAACTAGTTGATCAACACTGCTGAATCGTTTTCAATTTCAGCCATTCTTATACTCATTTTCTTTAACAATTTCAAGCTCACTAGAATTGCAAAAACTTCAATCTACAATAGTTTTTACATACCTAATTTCTTCCAGCATTTGACAACAACAAAAGTGTCATTGGCATCTTGTAGTGCTCTTGTCACGACCCAATCCTAGGGTTGTTGACCACCCTAATTGGATGACAAACCCGAATCAGTCATGCTTCAATGAATTTAATAATTAATACTTTATTCAATAATATTCAAAATTTATCACAAATATCCACTGAGTTAATAAGAATAATTTCCATTAATTTATTACAAGCCAACAAATAAAAATAAATAAATAAAAATAAAATGTCTTTGCTGCACCATCTTAACCCATTACCCTGCACTATTGACCAGATGGTCTTGCCTCTCCTGAAATTTAAATTACTTAGGAATGAGATAAATGACTCAGTAAGTAAGAAATAAACAACGTATATAATGATGTATAACATCATGGAAGCACCATAGGAAATGCACAAACCACTGACCCAATATATAAGGTTATCCACACTGCTCACAATAGAGTAAACTCATAGCCTTTCAGGGCACCACACACAATCCACAAAGGGACTTTCCACGGCTTATTAATGTAATACCACACTGTCCACGAAGGGACATTCCAAAGTAGTCTTCTAGCATGCATAGGACCTATTAAGGAAATAATTAAAACCAATACACATATTCTCGGGGTCCCACATATGCAATTCCGTTCTACTTGGCAATAATCATGATGCATTTACACACACCATTCTCACTTAAGTATCATAACAACTATCTCAACCCAATTAAATATTTTACCCACTAAAATAGTGTGTCATCCACATCTAATTGGGTGAACCAACTCACTGAATTAATTATGTAAATTCAAGAAAAAACTTCCATCATAACTAGCCAGAGTCAAAATGTCAACATGAACAACAACAAATAATCCATGTAGCATAACTTGTTATTTCCATTTATTTCTTAATAATTCTGAATATGCTCTTTAGTTTAACTTGTAAATACTATATCACATCTCACTCTCCTTATTCCAATAATCTTATTAAAGAATAAAATAATCTATTAGAATGTAATTATAAAATCATAAATCCATCCACTATTGATAAATCAAAATGTTTAATTTGTCTTTCACTGAAATTCCTTCTCCTGAACATATACGTCCAGGAGTTTAATGAATTTCGGAGTCGTCCACAATGGAAACAACACAACACCAACCCGTAATTCAGGATTTGTATCCATCTGCATCTACTGAAATAATATTCCACCAATTATAAGATCTAACTTTATATAATATTTCCCCTGTCTGTTTTGATGAAAATTTTCGAATATTAATATATAACCTGTTGAACATTATACAACCCCAATTATATATATTATAAGAAAACATAAATATTTTATTATTTATATATATATTATGGCCGAGCGTCCAAATTCCACATATGTATAGGTCATATATATGTTGCACAGAACATTACACATTTTGGACGCTTAAATATATATAACATTGGGCTAAAAAAATTTCTATAAATATATGGCATATATTATACATAATATATATACAAGTATTATCCGTGGGACTAACCCAGCTTCCAGTTATAATGTATATCTTATATTATACATAATATGTATTTAGATGAACACCGCCACGGCTCTAGCAAAAGCGTTCTTCTGTTGCAATTGTATCTTAGCATAAATTCTATTTAAATTCAAAAATAATTCATCTCGTTCACATCCTCTAGCCACGATTTTAATCTACTAAATATTCATACATTTCCTATAACTTTTTATTTCAGCCAATTAGATTTAAAAATAATAAGATCACATGTAACTGATAAATAGCTATGTCTATAAAATGTTATACATGTCATTCCCGCAATATTTAACCGTAGTCAAAATTATATGCAATCCATCCTAAAAGCCTCAAAATTCTAACTAATATGTATTTATATTATACATATATTATAACAACCCGACCCATAAGTGTAACACGCTCCATTATAAGTAATTGGCTTCTAGAGTTTTTAAACTTCTATAATAATTTATATAGATATGTTATATTATATACTATTCGTCTCTGAAGATTATAACTTCCGCAAATATACATAACATTGAATTGCGCACCGGAAGTGTTAAACTTTCATTAGCGATGTATATAATATATATAGTAAAAAGTGAGGACAGTTCAGGAGCTTTCATTATCAAAAATATACAATATAATGTATATATATATAATATCTGTTTGGTGGTTTTAGACTCCACCAACAAAGAACTTTTCTAGCATATATATATATATATATATATAATAATGGTCATAGCTATAAAACCAAGTTGAACTCGTCAACATAACCCATTTAATCAATGCAAACTTTATATACAACAAAATAAATTCAAACAATGCCAATCCCTTACAAAATCTGCAATCTCTTAAATTATATAATATCTAATTATGCTGGGCATACTTCCAAATTCCATAGAATTTCTAATAGACAGAAATTACTAAGTCATAAATAATATTTCATCATAATCATCATTTTGTCTAATCATTTTCTTATTGCTAGCCATGTCATTGGAAAACTATATAACAAATAATTTCCACAAATTATCTTCAAAATAACTTAAGCAATACAACATACGTGGCTCCAAAAAATTTAATTATTTTTTCACTTACCCTTTTGTAGAACCCACGGAGGGATTTCTTGAAAAAAAATATTTTGTGTCCTTCTCAATTTTAATCTGTAACAAATTCATCCTTTCCCTTCCAAACTCGGTTTACCCTTTCTTTTCTTCCACAACTCTTTCCATTTAATCGCAATCTCCCATTATTCGCTCTAATACTTAAATTTAAAATTTAAAATTTAAAAACCAAATCTTATCTCTTTGTAGGTCCTGCATAGATTAATTGCTAAAAGAAAATTTATCTAATTCTACAAGATGTGATTCAAACCCACTACCTCAAATTTACTTGCTACATTTCTAACCATCTTAGCATTTCAACAATTTATTAATTTAAATTACAAATTAATTTAGATAAATATATTTGACATCCTATTTTTTTTGAAATCATATTTACCCACCTTAGTCAATAAGTCAAAGTCAATTAGTCAATCCGGCCACCTTAGCTATTTTTATTGATACATCGGACGGTCAAAAATTCAACGTGCCACAATAGCATGCGACGTCAAGTCAACATATTTAAATCAGGTTATTACAGCTCCAAATCCCATGAGGAAGGCATTAAGATTGCAAGCAATGTCAGCATTGAGTTAAGCCCTTACCGCAGTGGGGTGTGTCCATCTTCCATGGTTGTTGTTGAGGCTGAGAGCATGCCCCCTGATGAGATTTGTTAACTTAAATTGATCAAGAAAATTCAAGCACCATATTTTAATGTCCTTGAGCTCGAGCTTGGTTCCATTTGCCACTAATTTGTTCTTACAATGTTAAACTCTTTCAGATGGTTTTGAATTAGGTGAAAAGATAGGATTCCCATTGAGAGAAGAGATGAGATAATAGCTCCTGCATGTTCCCAAATTGGTGTGAAGACAAGGTGTGGAAGTATGGCGTTTGGAATATATCTCTAACATAGTTGCAAGACCAAAAAATATAAAAAGAATCTTTAGGCATTTGTTAGCAAAGAGGAGATACGAGATTGACTAAAATTTCCCTACGAATCAGATTCACTCAAGTTGGATGGGATTCAATGATTAAACATCATCCAAAATTTTGTACTTTTTTTGGCAACATAGTTTTCCAAATGACATGTATGACCTCTAAATCATTCATTATTTCTTCTATGGTATAAGCAATTCCGTTGTCAAACCTTACTATAAAGGTCCCGTTTGGCTCTACATTTCAGAAAATGCCAACATCATCTTCTCTACTTAAAAAGTCAGCACCATATAAGAAATGGCACTGAATAAAAAAATTTTCGGTGCCTAATAAAACAAAACAAAAACGGCGCCGAATAAAACAACTGCGCCGAAGCCCGCCCGCCCGCCTATATAAAGGGGCGAATGTTTCGAAACGAAGGCAGTGAAGACGAGTAGCAGGTGAGCGACGAAAGAGAGAAGG
>JAXCLR010000081.1:11779000-11862336 GCA_035584095.1 Annona squamosa
AAAATGAAGCACACCAACACAGAAGATCAAGTTGCAGATATATTTACCAAGGGGCTAACTAAAGTAAAGTTTGAAAAATTTGGAAGTCAAATTGGTGTGACAAACAAAATAGAGGCAATGAAGAAAGTCGGTGCTGAGGGGGAGAATTAAAAAGTCAGCACCGTATAAGAAATGACACCGAATAAAAAATTTTTCGGTGCCTAATAAAACAAAACAAAAACGGCGCCAAATAAAATAACTGCGCCGAAGCCCGCCCGCTCGCCTATATAAAGGGGCGAATGTTTCGAAACAAAGGCAGTGAAGACGAGTAGCAGGTGAGCAACGAAAGAGAGAAGGGTGTGTGTAAATTCGTGGGTGTTTTTTATGTGAGTTAGAGTGATTGTAAGGAAGGGAATATTTGTATGGGTAATGCTAGTATTAAGAGTAGGAGCCTATAAAGTGTCCAAATTATTTTGGGTGTATTATTTTTGTTGTATTTTTTATAAGCAATATTTTATTTTAAGAGCATCCAACTCTCAACACTACTTGCCCAAAGAACGTTTCTAATTTGCTCCCATCTCATAAGGACTTAGCGCCTTGAGGATATTTTCCGCATACCATGCTGTTGATTGCTCATCAAAGAAATAGTCTACCTTCACATCATCATACACATCAAAAGGGAGTGGATCGACTTTAAGAAGGGGGCCATCTGCCCAATAATCTTTCAAAAATTAACCCTATTGCCCTAACCTATGCTCCCTTTGCAATCTTGAAACCAGTTGTCAGGCTAAAGTAATGCTACTCCAAAGATCATTTGCACAGGCCACCATTTTGGAAAATATCTCACTCTTAGCACCTTGTAGCATAAAAAATCAATGGATGTTGCTACATCAGGTTTGCTTTGCTATCAGAACAAAGCCAAAAGTGGACAATTCCCTAAAATACAAGACCTTCCCTAGCTTTTGAGACACACATGTGCTTCCAAGAAATCCAGTTCATCTTTCTCCTGTCCTTTACTCTCCACCAAAATCTACTCATCAGAATATTGAGATCATTGCCAAAGCATACAGCTAGAACGAGAAGGAACAACCTATTGATCACAGTGATCTTGTAAATACTTAAATGATGGTAGAGTCCAATTTGCAAATTGAGAGAAGTTTCTCTAGAATTATCATTCATAAGAGAGATCATTCTTTATTCCTTTTTTTTTCTGAAGCTACCAATACAATTCAATAATCCAAAAGTACATTTTCATCAGTATATTTTCATCTGGATTCGAAAACTGGACCTACCGATACCAAGGCCAGGATGTGTACTAACGGGCTATCCCCAGACACTATATTTAGTTGGACTAAGTACTGATAACATCCTGTGGGGTTCACTAATAACCGGGCCACGGGCAGCAATCTTCTCGACTTGATGCATTTAATACCGGAAACTGAACTTAGCTGGATTAAGCCAAAGAAGGGCCCCCAATTGTTTCGTCTAGAGGCTTGGCTTGAGACCCCATTTCTGAAAAAGTTTCATCAGAAGAGAGGTATGTGGATATGTACATACAATTGGAGACTTACGTAAAGTGCCAGTTTTCAGTGGCACTGTGGAACCAACCATTTCTCACTTTATCCGAAAGTTTTAAAAAAAATGCTTGGAATTCTTTTCCAAAAAAAAAAAAAAAAAACCGCTTGGAATGATGGTGGAATACTGGAATGATAGCGTGCTTCCCTTCCCATTCTCTCCGCTGCTGCTGTCACCAAATTACGTCTTGTGAAAAAAATGCTTGGTTTGGATTTTACCCATGTGATTTTGTACAAATCTGAACTATCTTATTTGAAATAATCTTTATTTATAAAAATTATATTTACTTATTATAAAGAAAAACTATTTCAAAAGAATACAAATTCGTAAAACTTGATTTAAAATTTTTAACAGATTTCTATATCATGTCAAATGGTTTTAATTCTATAGAAATTTATGTTTATTTTATGGAGAAAATTTTTCCACGTTAAATAGGACGAATTATATATATGATAGTTTAGATTTCACAAAATCACCTTAGTGTAGTCCAAAATAAGCATTTCCACTTTTATAGTAAGTGAGAAATACTTCTACTACATCATTACTCATATATATTCTACTACATCATTACTCATATATAGTGTGGATGAAACAATGAAGTAATTTATAAATTAAAAATACTTTCATGGTGTTAATACTTGGAAGATCTCAATGTTATTGCCTCTTTTGGCCGCTTTGATAGTTAGATCAAAATTCAGTTCATCCACTACATATAAAATTATTTTTTAAACTATGATACTAGTCTTATTCACATAGCTTTCAAAAAAAAAAAAAATTCTCATTCACATCATTCATAAAAAATAGTTCTATCCCCATAAAATATTTATACGAGCCTATGTGATAAAAATAATAGAAATATAAAATTAATATAATAATATTGTTTGATTTACATATTTATTCAAAATTATGAATTCAATTTTTTATAATATTTAAAACATTCTTTTTGCATAAATAAATAATCTTTTAAATTATTATAATATTCTAGTAAATGTGCAAATGAATATAAGTTATTTTCATATTTGACATCTGATTACAAATATTCTTAAGCAAGAGTACGACCACCCAAAATTTTGATGGAAGGGATGTTTTGTAATATAATAAAAAAATTAATTTTAAACAAATGAGTAGATTTAATTTTGATTCAATAATCAAAATGGGGCACATTGGATTAAGTTCAGTACTTCAACGATAGAAGTGTTTTCCTTCGTAAAATAAATAAAATATATGCATATATGAGGGATTGAAAAATTATGTGGATATGCAATAATAAGAAAAATATGGTTGATATGATATTATATTGTTTATTACTTTTATGAAAAGCATTTGCATCCCTCATTTCCGTTCTTAATAAGGTCGAATATACTTTTCCTTATCAAAACCACTAGTGTCTAAAAGTCGAACATTTGTTTATGATTTTTTTTTTAATAAAAAACTCATTTCTATCCCTCGAAAATATTACTCTTTTGAAGCTTTTGTCATGTTATTTAGATTCTTCTAGAAAGAAAAATGCTGAGATGGAGTTTGAGTCTCACATCATGGAATTTCCAAAGGTATAAATGCTCAGTTCAATGGGTTCGAAAAGCCTCTATAACTATTTGTTTATGATGATGTGTCATCCGCTTTCGCTAACTTTTAGTGCAGCCTTTGATTACTCATTTATTTCAAGGATTGGTGTACAGCCCAGTGAGGTGCCAGCATCAGAAGATGAACCACCATCAGAAGTTTTGCGGGATGCATCGCAGACTCTGGAGATGCTTCCTTAACTGATGAAGCTATATGGTTCCACAGCTGCTACCAAAGCCGATGTCCAACGTACTTTTCCTTAATTATCATAAGTACCACTACTGTCTAGTGTCTACATGTTAAAACCGACCTACAATATATAATGGTCGCTTACACTTCATTATTATTTTATTATTATTATTCACACTTCCGTATTAATTTAGTACTAACCTTATGATCAGTTTTGCTAGAGCTTTTGTGGGAGCGTACTGCAAGGGTGTAGGGTGTTGATCTTGTAATGTTAATCGCAATGAAGCAGCTGTGCAATCAGCTGTGGACCGACCTTCACATATATATATATTTTAAAAAATTTGTACACTTGCAAGCCCATCTGGATAGTTTTTTTTTTTTTAAAAAATAATTTTAGCTTATTTAAATTATTTTTTGGATTTTTGAAACAAGAAATTAGATATCTCATGTGCCAACAGTATTTTAGGCCTTTTTTGAGGATTGATTCAATACTTATATACTCCATACTTACTCTTAGTTTTTAATTTTTTAAAATTTAAACCATTGATCGTCTTTAATACATGTTATTTTATTGTACCACCAAATGTAATTTTTATTGTAAACTTATATATTGTAAAAATATTATCTTTTGAGAGTGAATATATAACCACTCATAATTTTAAAAATATATAATATAAAATATAATTTTTGAAATCATGAATGAATACATATGAAAATGGCTTAGATTTTTAAAAAATATTTTAAAATTAAATAAAAAACAAGCGTGTAAATTTCCATGCTTGTGTAAGTATTGAATTGTTCCTCATTTTTTGTTGGAATGCCAAAATCTTTGGAAGATGTGCATATTTCAATATAAGAAAGCCCATAAAAATAATATAAGAAGCTTGTTTAAACTTTTCAATGGAATATATCCTTTTAGACGACACGCTTTCGATATAATCCTGCCACACTCATGAACACACTATTATGAATATCCGTTTACAATCTAACGAACCCAACCGCCCGCAGCTTAATCCGTTCGGCCATGATCACAACGACTCTGACAATCTAATTACTCTCTGGCTCTGATCGTGCTTATTAGTCTCAAATTATGTTGGCGATGGGTCCTATCATCTACTAAGAAAGACTAAATCGATTAATTATTATTAACCAATAAGCGTTCTCTCTCTTCTAGGTTTAATTGGATTTATTTTTTTTTCTGAACACTTAATCATGTATAAAATTCCTGCTAAGCTTCGTCTCAGATGTTATTATTGCAGTTTTGCTACTCTTCTTAATTAGTGCTTAATGACGTGCATATGTCCATTGTTGAATGGCATGCGTGGCTGGATAAGAGTAATTAAGCATACGGAGCTGTATCTGCAAATTAACACAACTAATTTTAGAATGAAAGCAGTTGGGCATAAATATTCTCCAGTACCAAAAGACAATGATCGAGAATATTGCTATTTATTATCAGATATTAGAGTACAATATTAGCAATTAAAACAGATGGTCATGACAGGCAGTTCATATCAGTACTCATGACTCTCCAGTTATTGTACATCTGATCATGCTATAGCCTAGATAGCCAAATAGGGAATATTGATCTCAATTGAGGACTAATTGCTGAGACATCCTCCCCCAAAAAAACCAAAGGGGCCGGGCCGAGCCGGGTTGAAGGGTCGACTACCAGGATAATCTTCCAACTTAAATAAAACAAGTTGGAGGGGATCGAAGAGGAGAACTGTGATTCTCAAAAAACCCACTGCATGCATGGGCGTGCAGATCAAGAGGTGTTGGCAACTCAACAAAATTATAAAAAATAAAAAATAAAATAAAAAGACTCTTACAGATTAGAAACAAATACATGATACACAGACATGCAGCTATTCATGCTATGCCGATCAGCCCTGTGAAACCTGCTGGTTCATTTCCCTGCTGATGATAGCAGGGATGCAGCTGGAGCTCCTGGCGATTCCACCCTTGTTTGGAGCAGCTGCGCCCCTTGCCAATCTGGGGCTGTTGGATTTGGCCCTCAATCCCCTCCCCTCCATCTGACTGCTGCTCTTCTTCAGGATCTCCCGCATCGCCTCTGCTTGATACAGAACCGGGTACGCCCTGCCTATCCTGTTGAACCGCACGCACGCGCTCATGTGCGCTCCCAAGGCCGCCTCCAGATCTCCCCCAGCTGTCTTCTCCACCTCCTCCTTCACGGCCTCAGAGCAGAGCCCGCATATCCACTTGCCACGGAACCGCTCCCGCACCCGCCGTATGTATTCCGGCGTGCACTCCTCGGACATGCCGCAGCACTCGCACTTGGCGACCTCCACCTCGGAGATGGGCGGAAGCTGGAGCTGCTTCGTGTCGATGCCGCCCTCCTTGCTGAGCTCCAAAGAGAGGTCGGAGATGGCCCGCTGGAGGCCGTGCATGGAGAGGCTGGGCGGAGGGGCCGCCTTGCGGAAGTCGTTCCTTCCATAAGAGCTGACGAGCGTTTCTCCATTTGGCGCCATGGACCCAGGCAAACAAAACGACGTGCGGAAGTTGGAGCAGTTTGTGGGAGTTAATCTCTTCTTGCAAATCGCTAGCTAGCTGATATAACTGGGTGTTTGTGGTTCTTGAGTTTCGTAGCTAGCTAGCTTGCCAGAGCTCAATTTATAGTGTTACGTCGGCTCTCTTTTTAGGACCCTTGAAGCTTATGTGTGTCGCCCATGTTGAGTCCCGTGCTTGCAATCAATGGATAAAAATGGATGGATCTCATGAATGCTCCAGATTTTTCTTGGAGTGGTTGGAACATGCTATTGATTTTGACGCTACCATGAATATACATGTAGCTACTCTATCTTTAATATATTCATATTTACTTTTGTAAAATGGTTGCTAACAAAATTCACCTTCATCTTTCCTACTTATTAAGCGGAAATTTCATATTTCTCTATTGATACCACATGCCTTATTCATTCGATAATTATGGAGAGGTTATTTCCTTGTTTTAGGGCCTGGACGGCAGGGACTTGGAAACTGGAATAGGACTAGGAGTGCAACTTGCTTGGCTACTATAGAAATTCTAATATGCAGCACAATTTTAGCCAAAATATTGGTTGCGTTTAAGTATAGGCATCCAGAAAATAATTCTTTATTTGCAATCAAATGTAAATGGAGATAGATAATAGAAAATTTAGCTGCACTTGACTATATTTCAACATTCTTAAGCAGCTAAGTATTCGAAGACAGATTAGTATCTGTAGCCAAAATTATACATATATATAACCCAAAAACTGGTTCTGATACCATGAGCTAGCTGCATTGCTTAGAAATGTATCTGACCTGAAATCTTTTTTTTTTTTTTTTTTTTTTTTTATAAAAAAATTTAGCTGTAGCACCCTAGGCTAGGCATATCCACCGACCAATCAAAGAGTGACGTGCAGTCTAGTGAAAACTTGGCGGTATTTTTCCAAGACCTATACAAGGGTGACATAGAGTATAAAACTAGTTGATCCTGTTTAACACAACTGCATTTGCAACAAGTAATGAATAGTATTACAAATACGTATTTGCAATCATCTATGTACATAATTCTTACATCGCGGTTCACTATTTATATACATACAAACCAAATCTCTCATACCACAAAAAATTTTCATAACTTGTCAAATTATTACAGCAAATTATCTAGAACATCATCATACTTGTATAATAGTAAAATACCTATTTATAAATTCATTATGCCTAATTCAAATGAATCACAATCAAACCAAATAGACATGCACATTTATGGCTCACAAAAAGAATCATAGGTAATGAGTTATTAAAGATGTCAAGTAGTTTAGGCTCTTCTTTAACCCCATCTTGAGTTCTTTCACCTCGCTTGTTATCTAAAATACTTAGCAAAATATGTGAGTCTAGGTAAAATCACTAAGTAGAAAATGGTCAGCACAATGCAAAAATTGAATCAAAACTTTAAATGCACATGTCATATCAATGTTTAAGATTATAACCTAAATGACCAATGAGTGGGACCAATCCCAAACTTTCATGAGTGCACTTTAATTGCAGGTCTTTTGTTAAAATGCACAACCTTAACCTCATGTTTATTAAGGGTTATGGACAACTTGCCTTCATGATCATTTGAATGATTTTTCTTGCATTCAAGCCCCCAAACACTACTTGCATGACTACAAAATAGCCCTCATACATGCTCTGTGATAGTCCAAAATAAACCATAGCATTCAATTAATGCATTATTCACACCTTTCTAGTCTAATATCCAACCACCTAAATCATGAACCAAGGAATGCGACTAATCAATTACATCGGTACATAACACAATCCACATCTCATATGCTCATGTTTCATATTTCATAAAATTCAATGTAGCAAGTCCATCTATACTAAGGTATCAAGTAATACACACATATATTACATGCTCTCACATATCACATCTGTGGACTATATACATAAAATTAACATATGTATCAATCAATTATGTTTGAAATTCACCATATAATTAAGGAAAATTGTCATAAAACTTTGATTCTCACATTGGTCTTTACTTATACCTTCTTTAATGTGAAATTTGGCAATTTAAAAAAATTATTTGGTAATTTATTTTAATTTTTGAAGTGTGTATATATGCTCCTATATCCACTCTTTTTTTATTTTCAAAATTCAAAACGAAATATCAAACAAATTTAAAAAATTAATAAATTTTATAGAAAAGAAGATATAAGAGGAGTCAACATATTTATAAGAAACGAAAAATTAAAATTTAAAATTTCTAGCTGATGATGCTTACTATTGCTTAGTATCAGAACCCACTAAAAATTTGACTACGTTTATTGACAATTGTTGTAGTTTTATGTCCTATTTCTGAATCTTTACTCTATCCTTACCCACAAGTTAATTGGTTGGAGGCTCTACTGTACTCGTGTTTACTCTGTCCTTTCCCAAGGATTAATTTGTTGGGTGCTTTACTTTACAAGTCCGTTCAATCTAAGACAATTAAATTTTTAACATACATGTAAGAAAAGTAACCAATTATTGGCTTATAATGATTTATGAAATTGATTAAATCTATTATAATAAAAATAATTTTAAAATGAGAACAAAATAAAAAAATATATATATGACGACGACAACTCTGATTGCTAATAATAAATAATTACTGTACACATTCAATGTCAGAGTTATCTCACGTGGAGATTTTCTGTTGGCCTTGAAATAAGAGTCATCTCAAAAGTCATAAAAGAAATGGATTTTTTGTTCCCACGAATTTCATCAAAGATAACGACTTTTTATTATAGCAAGCCCTACACATGTTCATGTATACAAATGATCGATCTATTTAATTTGAAAACTCGTGGTGTCATTCATCGTGTCTGAAGATTAAAGTGTTAATATGTCCACAAAATTCATCTACCAAAATCCTCTGCTTTTTTAAGCCCCGTCTCAGTCTAAAATCATGCTTTTTCAAATATTAAGATAATTTAACGTCTGTTTTGTTATCTAAGTATAAAAATCATTAACTTCTGGCAATCAAATTTCTTCTAATCGCGCAGTCAGAGTTGATTCAGTGCAATATGTGCACTGAAACCTTAGCGCGCACAACATTACCTAATTTTCTATTTTTAAAATTTTTGACAGTATTATATGATCCCAAACATGAACATGCTATATATCGTTTTATTTTATAATTTTTAATATTTATTTTAAAATATTTCTAAGTAAAAAATATTTATTAAATTTTAAAAAATTAAAAAATTTGGCATCGTTCATGTGCCCCACGGGTATGAACAGTGCAAAATTTTGAATGTCAAATTTCAGAAAAATGTTTTAAAATGAGTGGCTTTTTTTTTATTATTTGGGGGTAAAAATGTCTTAAACAAGTTAGAAAAAATGTAATTTCGAATGAGTTGCGGAAATAACAACTCAAAAATTATAGCAATGGAAACCGTTGATTGTCCACTTACTCTGTCGACCATGATCATCGACGAGTATCTAGACAGCAGCAGCACTTTCGGGTTGCGTATTTAAGTTTCAAACTCTACATAATTACCACAGGGAGTTCAAGAAGATAAAAGAAGAGCCACGAACTAGCTACCCAAATGTAATGAGCTCAGCGACGAAAAAAAAGTAAAAACAAATTAAAAAACAAAACAAAACTTCACGGGCAAACCCATTCCAGCCGTGTCTTGTAGGCTGTAGCTAGCTTTTGCCTTAGAGCTTCTTTTTTTTTTCACGTGTAGATTAACGTGAAAGAAAAGGATAGACGTCTGCATGTACATTCCTCAGCCACAGAACGGAGCAGGTATATATATACGGCCACCCGGCTTGTCACAAGCCAACATAAAAAAGAAGAGAGAGAACATGTGCGGAGGATTAATATTTTTTTTTCTATCCAATAGAGATTGAAATTAATGTGAACAAAAAGCGATGTTCAGAAATAAGATCGCCATTCAGAAAACTAGTGCTTGGTAATTAAAGTTGAGGAAGGTATATGTAAATGTCAAACACCCAAATACATCCTAATTTCTGTGGGTATCTTTAATTGCATGGGACGAGTCCTAGCTAATCAAACGGTCCCTCGAAGTTCACGAGTCTCACTACTGCCTTTGAACGTGTGACTGTCATGCAACTCAGGGAATTAGATCATTTGGTGGGATAAAAGGCTGGTGACTGGTGAGCTCAGCGTGCAATTACTTTCATATATCATCAGACTGTCAGGTCGTTTGCAACTGGCTTGCATTTCCTTCTTCGTATATACCAAACTGAAAGTAATCCAAATAAATTATCAAATTTTACAACCGAGCAAATCTAAGTAAGGACTACTGTTTTATAAATATATGCAATATATATTTTTAGGCAGCCTGTAAATCGTCGACTTACCAGCCATTTCAGATCAGTGCGCCGGTGGGAATTATGTATAGTGGATACAAGGGCACATCTAAAAAGCATCAGAGAAGTCAATTGCTATCTCAAAAATTAACAAAATACGCGCACAGAAAACACCACCTTAAATATGCTTTCATAGTTAGACATGGGCCCTTCTTAAAAGGTAATAATATTATATTTGTCGACTTTCACAACTACCTAGCTAGCTAGTTATCTATATTAAAACAAAGTAAAATACCATAGATATTCTTGGAAATCGCTTTTTCCAGGCTCCAGCTCCTAGAGACTGAAGATCCATGTGGTTATTTTTCAACAAAAAATTTGCAGCAAGTTAAATTTCTACATCAAATCAACACCCAACAGCTGAGATCAGAATATCTGCGATATTCTAGATAACCAGATATGTACTCTCCGCCAATACTGTAAATTGCTAAATTAATGATATGTTAAAACGTGTAAATCTAGCCGATGGGGCTGTGGTGACTTCCATTTCAGTCTACGTATCGGCGGGGGTTCAAAACACATCAGCTCTAAGTTTTGCGTTAAGTGTTGGTGACATTTAGTCTTCCTAAATATTTATGTGGGTGTGTCCACCAGGGGGATTATTAGGAATTATTATAAAGTAATTTAGACTATTCCTAGATGTTTGGAGAATATTATTAGAAAAATTGTAAGAATATCTTAGAAACTAATTATAATACCAGTTGAGATAATGTGAAAATATATAAATTTAATTGTCAGACATGAACTAGGAAATCATGGTATATGTGGTGTGATGCTTCAACAATTAATCTCATATATGATCATGCACATTGCTCCAATTTTGATGTGTTTGATCATTAATTGGCACTTAAGGCTCCGAGAATGGAACGAAAATAGAAGACTTCTTGCTTTTATCCCATGGCTTTTTGTCATGAAAGATGCCACAATGGAGTCACAAAACTCGTGGATGAGTCAGCCTAGTCTTCATATCCAACCCACTTTTTTAACTGGGTCATCTATCTTGGATGATCAGATACCAAATGGAAGTATACTTTGGAATAGATAATGAGGCCATTGCCTTTACCAACTTCAAACCCCGATCAACTCTAAAGGAAGGATAATGAGGTCATTATCTCAAACATCTTCGAACCCTGGTCAAAAACTATGAATGACCAAAGGATAGGTGAGAGCATTATATTAGACTGAGGCATGGACATCTATATATACTTGCTGGATTGAGAACCATCATTGTTAGTCTTTTCTTAGGATCATGGGGGATGGTTTTAAATGCAATCTTGGAGTGAAGCTATAAGATTAAGGATGATGTCAGAGTAATAAAAAAAACAAAGGCTAACAATCAACTATGTATTCGAAGTTGGATAAATAAGTCACTTTTAGGAACTCCAATACAAATTTAGGGAAATTTTTAATAATATTATTCAAAGCCTATAGAAAAAGAAGAACATAACATATTCAATAGGTCATTGCTTGATGCCCAAGCAGTTGATATCTATGTGTATAAAGTAGTGTGAATAGAAGATCCCTAGTTGAAATATTAATTAGCAGCAATGACTCTGTTATCCAATTTAAAATATACTTTCATCAGTTGTCTGTTCATCCAAAGTGAGTAATACAATTACAAATAATATTTATTAAAGGACCAAGCCAACCTTAACCTTAACAAGGCCTCTATGCAAAAAGATATGCGAAATAAAATTGCAAAAATGTCTAATGATCATATTTATTACAAATAGTAAAAATTAGAATTTAACAAAAAATAATAAAGAAAATTTGACGAAACTTCAACACCCATAAATTGACTCCATAGTTAAGTTTAAAGCATCAAAAAAATTTTTAATATTGAATGGTATTTATGTCATTTTGTATAGACTAACGTTAGTTTTTTAACACATATAGATTACGGTTTGAAATGTAAAGAAACCAAAATTTAAAGTGCAAATAGTCGAATTTTGGAGTTCAAAATGCAAATAAACAAACTTAGGTATATTAAAATGCAAAAAACCCCAAGTTTATTAAGAAACCTTTTGTCCGAAGTATAATGCTAAATTAAGCATTGAGAAATAGATTTTCATCGGATTGAATTACATTTATTTCAAATTCACCCAACTTTAAACCCTAGACTTCTTTACTCTAGTGTCTATACACGCTCATCTTAATCACTTAATCATCAAGTGGTAACAAGAGTAACAAGACTTTTTTTTTTTTTTTTAATAGTTAGTCATTATCTGAACAATCATGGACGTGACAGCAAGTGCCCCAAAACTTCCCCCCATTCCGTGAACACGACATCGAGTCATCGACAATCATAGCCCAGCTCATGTGACTTGATCTTCTTGATCTGCGGTTCCTTAACTTCACATGAAGCGCTGAGTTGAAATTTTGTATCTTTATGCTATTTTTTTCACCTCCGATGAAGGAAAATCCACGGACCTTCCAGGTTTCCACGGATGATACTAAAAAATAATAATAATAATAATAAAATCTTAGCCATATACATGGTACTGATCTTCACGTTGTTGGTGGAAACCGCCAAGCAAATTGATAAGCGGCCATGGAGTGTGTCATGGGTTCACGTCGGGGTCAGCTCTGTTTATAGGATCGGAGGTATCCAGAGCTAGGCAGGGTAGAATCAAGCTGACCCATCCGAATTCCAAATTGCAAGAAAAACAGAATTTTCCTGTTAAAGCTTGGATTTCAAGATGATCAACTTAGGCCGGCTGATGCTTAAGACGGCTTAAAAAAACATATTTTTTTAATTTTTTTTTAGTTTTTTCTTTACGAACATATTAAGCTATGTGTATTAAATTTTATCATTTTTAAATATTTTTAAGTATTTTTTAAGTATTTTTAAATAAATTAGCATTGTCGTAATTTTGAGATGATGAAAATTTATGACAATGTCTTTGTGTTTAAAAATATTTTAAAATATCCAAAAATGGTTAAATTTGATTTATAAATTTCATACACATAGCTTACCAAGTTTGTAAAAGAAAAAGCTACAAAATATCTAAAAATATATTTTTTAGACCTTAAACTAGCCTACGAGGATCAGCGCCCTGGGTTGGGAATTAATTGGTTTTGTTAAAAGAAAGGAAAGAGAGGTGTTTGGGGTGGGCCTTGACTCTGGTCTCCTTGGGAACTCTTGTGGGAGGGAACAGAGTGGGCTTGTGGACTAATAAATTCTTTTTCGCTTCAGCCATTAGTATTGGGCTCATCTATACAAAAAAATTTCCCCCATTTTTTAATATGACCCATTTCTCAACTCTCTCTGTCTAGCCAGTGGTGCCAAGAATAGCTTGATGTCTGCAGATTGCTAATTGTGGGAAAAGCTCTGCTGTGAATCCAGCATACAGACTCACATGATTTTCTTACAGGTTCAGCACTGGAATTCTGGTATAAACCAGCAGCAGGAGCTTCAGTCCAAGTTTCCAACATTCTCGGTGAATGTAGCAATCGTACATGTCCGTGCACACATGAAACATTCTAGTGCTTCCAAGCGTAGGACTATGAAAAAGCTGTAGAGCCTTTGGAAGTCCAAAACGGATATTTTTCCTCGATGCTATCGAAAACAGAACCGTGAACTGAATTGTTTTTATGTCCAGTAAAGCACGGGTTTCTTGAACGAGCTGTGGAGTCTTTGAAAGCCCGAAATGGATAGTTTTCCTGAATTAAGACAATGACAAGCCAAACTAGCACTTATAGTTGCGATTTTGGGTATTTTTCATTTTGAATCACGAGTGGAAGAATTCCAAGAGGACATAGTTTTTAAGGTATTGGCAACAAACAGCAAACATATTAGTAGAATCCTTAGTCACTAATCATCACTCATTTGTCTGGGAAGAGTAAGATCAAAGTTGATGGAAACTTCGAGTGAAAACCACCCACATTGTCACACTTATGTAGTAGAGGAGATCATTGCAACTGTGTCATCTAATCAGATGGAAATTCTTTATTTTTGTCTCGTCATCAGTTTCTGCGAGGGTCTTTAAGTCCAGTTCTTCCTTTTTCTCATTTTGGGAAACCACAGAAGAAGAGGTTGAGCCTGCGTTGTCCACTTCTGCTGTTTCAGATGTTTGGTTGGTTTCTTTACCAACATCTGCCTTTCTCTTTGAACCCTCGGAGGTGACATTGGCCCCCAGCATCTTCCTTCAAAGCATGCTTTCTTGGGTTTCAATTTCCACAATTTCATTCTGTTTGACAGCCAGAGATGAATTTGATGACCCAGGCACCAGAGTCTCTCCATGTTCGCTTTCAATGTCTTGATATGCAGTCATCTCCTGATCTGAGCTTGCCTCCTGATCAATGGCTTTGGTTTCATTGCCCCTAGAGGTTAAAGTCCTGTCATTTTCTTCCAACGGAATTCCATTTTCATCCGCAAATTCTTCGGTCATATTCCCTACTAGACCTTGATCAGAAATGTTATTTTCTTCATGACTAGCATCTTTGTCTACAGCTTCCATTTCTCCTTCACTGATAGTTTTACTACCACGAGTGTCTGTTTCTTCACCCTTTTCTTCCTTCATTTGACATTCTTGTTCCTTCTGAGCCTCTTCGTCTTCATTGCCATGCTTACGCAATACCTCACCTTCATCACCACACTTCATTTGACCTTCACCACTGGATTGTTCAACTTCATCACCCTCTTGCTGATTTTTTGCCTCTGTTTCAGCCTCTCCCTCCTTCTCATCTGGGAAATTTCTCCCCTCCCCCAAATCTTCACTTTCTTTGTTAGTCTTCTCATCTTGAGTCTCCATCTGTTCAAAATGCCTCTCTAATACATCTTCATGTTTGCTCTCGCTGTGTTCCTTTCCTGCCACATACTCGAACTCTGGTTTGCTTACATCTGATTGCCCACCATTGTATCCCCTTTTCTCTACCTTCCAACCTGAACCCCGTAGCTTACGGGTCCTTTCTCCGTTGTGATTTTCACCATAGTCACTACTTTTAAGTTGAGATTGACTGCTCTGGTAAAGCAACCACATGCCCACTGCCACAAGAAAAGCTACTGGAAACACATGCTTGACTTTGAAGCCCCCACTGGTTCTTGGAACCCGGCTAGTGTATTGGAGAAACATGACAATTCAATTGGAATGCCCTTCAAACAATGATCACCCAAAATCCAAATTAGCGAAATGAAAACAACCCTGTCCAGTAATAGCCTGTCCAGTAATAGCCCTTTTACGTACTATGCATGCGTTATACGTAAAACTTACTTCATTTCACCATTAGTCATTATTCTTGATCATGAACTCAAGGATTTGTTTTCATGGTTTTCATTAAATAAACCTCAACAAAACTTGTAATCAACTAATTTACAAAAGAGACTCCTGCTAAATTTCATCCCGATGAGAGGCAAAATCACCAAATAATCTCTGTTCCAATAGAAACTAGCATAAAAAGACCCTCTTTTTTAGGTACCTTCTGCGCATTGCATCGTCCCCCAAAATATTGCAATTTTACTATTATTTCAACCATCCACTTAAAGACCTTTTTTTTTTCTAAGATAGTTGAAGAGCAACCGAAGGGACTACTAATGTTTGGTGGCCATTGTACGGTAATTGTATTTTTAAATTTTAGATTAAAAATATATAAAACAATAGTAATTGGATTAAATTGCATATTTGAAAACATAAAATAAGCAACAATCAAAATGCCCAAACCAATCTCATCACGTCAAAGTTCCTGTTGGTTGTGGAATATAAGGTTAAAGTAAAACCATGAAAATCCAAATTCCGCCGGCAAAATCAAAGGATTACCACGGTTGTCAGTTAGTGCAGTGATTGGGATGTCCAGGATTGCATCATCTACAACTGGATCCAAATATTCATTCGATACCTAGATTGCTTCTGGTAAACACTAATATTAGTTAGAAGAAAAGGAAAGGATAAGATTACCCACTAGATAGCTGCAAAAGGCTGGAGTTGAGAACGACAAGATAGCAGTTGAAGATCAGTGAGGGAGGGAGGGTGGATGGATAGAAATGATAGAGGGGGTAAAGAAAGACTGATTTCTTGGAAATTTTCACTGGTCGAAAGGGAATAGTCGGCAGGAGAACGGCTAAAGACATGAGATGGGGGTTGAGAAATCGAAGTTTCGGTTGTTTTCTCGGGGCACGACTACTGCAGTGCCAACCAAGAGTCAGGATTTATCGTGATTAAAATTCTCGGGAATCGCATCATCCTTTTAAGTTCTAACTCGCCAATCCAAAATCCCACATTAATAACTGATCAATGGCGGATGATCGTGTGATGCTGGCAGAAGTTGGATGCCCCTGTTTCATCAGTGCAGAGGGAGGGTGGGCTACACTTCCGCTGAAAAGACCCGCTAAATAAGGATTAAGTGTTCCGATCTATTTCTCCCTACTTCACTTAGCTCTAGTGCACTCAAGTAGATAATTCTTTTCTTTAAATTTTTTTGGATTTTTTGAAATTTATATATGGATTCAAGCGTAAATGTTCTATATATATAGTTTTTACATTTTTTAATCATTTTCAATATTTTATTTTAAATTTTAAAAATAAAAAAGACATTTCTCACGTGCTGGCACATGAAAAATACCTTATTTTAAATTTAAAAATAAAATATTAAAAATAAACTAAAATATAAAAGCTATATAGAACATTCATGCTTGGACACACATAAATGTATAAATAGAAAGAAATTATGTGTTGCACAGAGTAGTCTACTTTATTTTTGTATTCGTGATGAGCCCAATCTCTCTCTTAAATTTAGAGTGAAACTTGGGTTAAGTTAAGCTAAACTTATATATCTAACCCAACTATCTAATTCTTAAGGTTTTGATTAGCCTTTATCGAATTAGGTTAAATCTAACTCAAAATATAAGTGGAGTTGATGACTGTATGTGGCCAAAGTCTAATCCAAATCCGCCTAAGTTCCAAGGATATGCATAGGCCATATTTTCTCAAAAATAAGTACATTATTTGTAAATTTTAAAAAAAATACTTAGATCTATTTACATCTGTATTGAAATATTCTAATATTTTATAAAGTCATTTATCTATGTATTAACAATACTTTAGATGATTTATATGTTGAAAATATTACTTAAAAATTGATGTTTAGCATTAAACTATTTTATTACATTAATTTTACATGTTACAAATGAGACATATATATAGTGATATTAAACAAATGAAAAGATTTCTATAATAACATAAGTAATGTTAAACACCATAGATAAAGTAAATTTTTTTTATCAGATATCTAGATGTTGAAAATGGAGGGGATTATATAGAAAAGAAGTTTCATAGAAGCATCCCTGATCTTTCTTAATGGTATCATTAATTTAATTAAAGATACTTTTATGAAACTCTTTTTTGTATAACATTTTCTATTTTTAACATCTAGATGGTTAATGAAAAATTTATTCCATCTATTGTATTTATTATCACTTATATTATTGGACCTTTTTATTTGTTTAATATCATTGTATAAGAGTCCTATCTATAAACATGTAAAATCAACATAGTAAAATAATTTAATAAAAAATATTAACTTTTAAGTAGTATTTTTAACATCTAAACCATCTAATATATTACTACTATAGGGATAAATGATTCTATAAAGTATTATTATATTTTAATATATATGTGAATGGATTTAAGCATTTTTCTTAATTTATACATAAGTATATTTATTTTTGAGAAAATCTAGCTTATGTTCATATTGGACTTGGATGAAACTTAGTCCTATGACTAAACAAATGATGTTAAATACAATGAATAAATTAAATATTTCATCAAGCATAAAAACTTAACATTTCAAGGAAGTTATATGAAATTACTTTTGTGCAACTTGGTTACATAGAAGCGAACTTGTAACTTAATTTATGTAAATCAAATAGATTATGTATGACACACATGTTAATCATAAATAATAAGTATGTAGATGTACTTGATTATGCCTTATAAACATAATATTTGCAGTATAAACATGCATTTCATAAATACTCGCCTTTCAAGCAACATATACAAAAAAACTAATGATACTTTTTTAGATACTCATTTATGAAATCATAAGTATTGTTATATAATCTCATTTTAGGCTTATTACTATATTCATCATGGATAGCAATATTTTGTTCTTCACCTAAAGCTCTTGGTATCATCAATTCTTTCTTCTTTGCGCTGGCCTTTACAAAATTCTTTTAATCAAACAAAGATTTGTAGGATATGATATTCTTTCTCAAAATAAAATTTTCCTTTTCCATTAGTTTTGGAAAAGAATGATAAAGCCACGTACTTTTTGTCTTAGATATAGCTTTATGCATCTATTATGAAGCCGAATTAGAATTTTTGCATAGAATGAAAGTGATCATGAAAGGTGTATTTTAGATTCATTTTAAAGTTTATACAATCTGAAACTCTATTTATTTGCATCAATTCTTTTTTCTAATTCTTCTAAAATTTGCATAATTCTTGTGAAAAAACCCCTCCAATGCCAAGAGTGAGTAATGCGCATAGGTGAATTGTTAGATTATTCATTATAATAATGATAAGACAATGGGGTAAACATATATTATGAAAACAAAATCAATTGTGAGTCTAAAATCGAAAATTTAACCATACCATTGTGTCCAAATGTCTAAAAATATAAAAATCAATTATTGAATCATCAAAATTAGATTTTAAATGGTCAAGATCTATCAAAAACAAAGTAAACAATTCACATTGGGCCACATTAGCACTAGTAGGCGACCCCGGTAGCTGACATGACCCTTGCCTAGGTAGCTGGACTAGGCTAGAGGTTTGGGTTTCTCCTTGGTGCTTGAGTTGATTTGTCTTGACCTATTAGGCTGTCTAGCGCTACTTAAGTGTCAACTTAGCTACTATAGATGGGCCCTCATTTGGGCTTCATCATCTGTCTGTTGGGCAACCCGTAGTCAAGAGCTCGTGGGCTCACCTAAGTCCAATCTAGTGTTTCAAGAGGTTTGGGCCATGGGCTGCATTGCAATTTTTGGTCCATTTTCCATTTGCGAAATAATTATATCATGGGACCTTTTTGCGCAATTTCTATTCAAGGGCTATTTCAAAAATTTCCATGGTCGGTTTGGTACAACCGCAACGTAACATTATATAGTGCATGTCATCTCATTTTAATTAATATTAAATTCAATTTACATTATATTAAAGATCCAATATGTCCGAAGAATTTCATAATTATGTAATTAGCATATATAAACTTTTATTTGCATAATTAAATATAATAAATATTTAATTATTTTGGTGCACAAACATTTAATTATTATCATAATGATAATCAAACTGTGTATATATATATATATCATGATCAATATATTGCAACGAAAAAAATTTTCATAATGATAAATAATTAAATATGATCAACATTTAATTATTATCATAATGATAATCAAACTGTATATATATATATCCTGATCAATATATTGCAACAACAAAAAATTAATTGTGGCCATAAACTCAAATGAGCCCACAAAACTACTAATCATGATAAAACATAGGTTCATCAAATCATAGAATATTAACCATACATCTTTAACATATATACCGGTGTCGTTCCAGGTATCAAATCAAAAGTAAATTTTTGTGAAGATTGTTCTTTTTAGGATGGTTGCTGGAAAAAATTTTTGCCACGGTCATGGGAATGAAAAATCTCACTATTAAAACAAGATATGCCATGAACATATTTTAACATAGTCATAGAGCTAAAATAAAACATATTAAATCTAAATTCATACTCAGTTTTAATTCTCTGTTGCTAGACAAATTCGGCACATTTTGTCAAGTTGTTCCAAATGAGTAGCTAGAGTTAATTCATGCCTTCACAAACATATACTCACATATATTTAATTATTTTATATTTTATTATTTTATATTTTATTATTTTATTATAGATATTAATACATATATATCTACTAATATATATAGCCCAAAAATCAATATACATAATTAAAAAGCCAAGACGTAGCCTAATGACTCTAAGACTAATGTTGAAAATTAATGATCAATAAATAACATAATCATTGGACGGTCCACCTTTTAGGAGATCACACTATAAGATAGGATTGTGGAAGCAAGATTAATGCTACAACTCAAAGTTTTTTGCCTGATCAGATTGGAATCACGAATCAAAAACCAGTTTGAAATTGGAGCCTTAGGGTTTTCGACATGTAAATTTCTTTGCAGTGAATTCCTATTTAAAAAGATAATTTTTCCCATTAACATAGCTATACAACTTAAAGTGAGAAGCATGGGCAGTATTTCCGTATAATCATGGGTTCAATTTTCGCCGAGTGCGGGGTATCGATTTTACTTTCTTCTTGTTATGTAGGAGTTTTATAGTTTGTGCGGGGAATCGATTTTACTTTCCCCTTGTTATGTAGGAGTTCTATAGTTTATTAGGATATTTAACAATGTTCCTCCATATAATACTAGATCACATTGTATACTACCACTAAAAAAAAGTAGGAAATTTTTTTTTTTTTTTATAAAAAAGTGGGAAATTATCTTCCGTATGAGATGGCTGTCATAAGAAGAACTAACATGCAGATAACTTCTAATAATACCTACCTTTTACTTCAACCAAATATGCTTGTAACCCGTTGTGTGTATACATATTTTTTCTCTTTTCCCCGTGAGCGGTACACGTGTGAAACATGCAAATCGGGAATTCCCAAAAATGGATACATTTTGCAGCTGGGAGCTGTGCGACTTTAGAATGCCACACGTGTCAGGGGAGAAGTTACACGTCCACTTCATATGCATGTGCCAGCCGCGGCCTCGTTTTGCGTCTGCTCCTACTGGCCACAGAAAATTGTCCACGGCTTTCAATTAATTTGTGAATTTTTAAGAAGATCTATATATACGTTAAACATATAATTAAGAGAAAATTCATTCGGACGTAAGTTTTATTATTACTTAATTATTTATCCAGTAATCCAAAATTATTTAATGAAAGCAATTAATTTGTGATTTTTTAAGAAGATCTCTATATACGTTAAACATATAATTAAGAGAAAATTCATTCGGACATAAGTTTTACTATTACTTAATTATTTTTCCAGTAATCCAAAATTATTTAATGAAAGACGTGCACGAATCAAAAAATTGAAATCATTGATGGATATATATATTCATCGAAAATACATTATTATTATTTTTTATGGAATCGATTTAAACTCAACCCCTGGCAACATCCCTTTTCATCTCACATGTTTCTAAATGCCGCCCTTGGCTTTCATCCAATGGGTGATAGCTGGTGATGCGTGCGGGAATAGGTATACATTTCAATGGTGATAGCGACGCTGAAAATCTTTGCTGCTTTTCATGTCTTGTGGTTGATGAAAGAGAAAAGATGACCACCAATAATAATCAGTGCTACTATCAAATATCTAAATAAAAGAGCATTAGTCAAAGCCAAGACATGAAACACTATGCAGAGATTCTTCCCCCTATCTCTACTCCATCGTTTTTGGCACTTTATTTCTAAAGCTTTGTTTCCCACGTTAATCAATGCCCAATCTTAGGACCATTCAACCCGATTATATGCTGGTTTTGAGATGTCTGTCTCTGTGCTCACGACGACCAAATATTCATAGCCATTAGCCAAGCATCTGATTTTACGCTTTGAATTTGGAAAGAAATTGTCGATTTCCTGTGGGCTAGAACTCATAGCCATTACTAGCTAGGATCCTCCTTAACGTTAACATGAATCTCATTAACCATATCGACCGACCTTGGTTGGGGTTGGGTTGATTAATTTTAGGTTAAAAATATTATTCGACTTTCGCTGAGAAAATTAAATGTTTTTTCACTACAAAATCAAAATTTTCTTGTAAATATTTCAAAATAATTTCAATGAGAACACACTTTAAACATGGACGTTTATACCCAAATTTTTACCTAGCATAACCTTATTTTATTTACAAAACGTTTCAATCAAACCATATATGTATATATTACATTTATATATATATTATATTATAATACCGTATGATTCATTTTCTACACAAGGTTTTCGTAATAAATGTGGCATGAAGTACATATAGTGTCGTTAACGGAACTTCGTTCAATGCACCCGGGTATACTTCATCCATTTTTTCTTATTTTTTTGAAAAAATTTTAACATCACTGTTAAACTATGTGTTTTAACATGTGTATTAATTTTTACCATTTTTGAATACTTTTAGATATTTTTTTGGATTTTTATTAAAATTACTATTGATTTAAAAAAATCTAAAAAAATGTCTAAAAGCATCCAAAAATGGTAAAAAATTGATACACATGTTAAATATACTTAGATTAATAGTTTTATGAAAAATTTTCACAAAAAAATTAAAAAATGAGTGTAGTACACCTAGGTGCATTGAGGCTCAATGCACTTGGGTGCATACTTAGGTTTCGCTAATTACTGGGATATTTGTATTCACCACTTGTTTTAACCCGTACATGCATGAAATCACATTAGGGTTGCACATGCATTTGCACTTCATTTGAATTGAGAAGCGTTTAGGGGAAAATTTGTGTTATAAATTTTTTTTTGCGTATTAGTTTTTTACTTTGAAATTTGAGTAATAACATATTAGATCTTGCGAAGTTTCGGTCTTTCTATTTTAAACCTTTGCCCTAATGACATTAAAAAAATACTGTTAAACTCATACGTAATATCTAAAATACCATTGCATCTGTATGAAAAATAAGATAATCGCAGCTAAAAATTAAGATCATTTTTCTAAATGTTATCACCTTCTTAAAATTGTGAGGCTCTTTTGTGCAAATGATGTTAGTTTTTGACTATGACTGTCTTGCTTTTCCTATAGATGTAAAGGTGTTTTCGATATTACACATGAATTTAATGGTGTTTTTTAACACGGTTAAAGGTGAAAGTTTAAAACGCAAAAATCAAAACTTCGTAATGTTCAATATACTAATATACAAACTTCGAAATTCAAAATACTAATACACAAAATTAGAAAATTTATAACACAAATTCCCCGCACTTTAGAGGCGGTCAAGTGACTCAAGTCTAACGGCTGCAAAAAGGCTTTAACTCGGATTTGGGTTCATTCGAGACTGGCTCGTGTAATATTCCGGGCTTTTTATATATGTATATAGAATATTCCAGGGTAATTCGAAAAGATAGATTTGTCTGTTTTTTCAATTTATGTTTATTATCTTTTTTGTTACTAGGATAGTTTTTCATCAAATTAAAAGTGTGGAAATAAAGGGGTAGAAAAGGACGAAATATCCTTTCCACGTACCTTTCCTTGTGATCAATCAAGCCTTATAATTGAAACAAGTTATGCTACTTTGGTTGGAGCTGACAGAAAGACGGTGCGCGGGTGGCAGGTTTGGTACGTCGTTGGACCACTGGCGGGTGGGCAAGAGCAAAAGACATGACCCTCCAAGTGCAATTTGCAAAGTGTTGCACGGGAACTACGTGGAAAATGCAGTTTGCTGCTTTTCTTAGTTTGTGGATATTGTATTGCTCCTCTTAAAGTTCGCTAAAAGCCTAAAACACGGTGCTTTTCTTCTTGGAAGATCACCACCCAACGACTCAAAAGTAAAAGCAACGAAATCAGATCATACAGAATAACCAAACCCGATACGATCAGTTCAAATACAACCTACTTTTCCTTCGCGAAAAAGCAAGAACAAAAGGCGGTGGCCACAAATAGTTTAATTAACTTTAAAGAGCACGTAACATCGAGTGCATGTTGATGTGGACGACTTTAATTAACGGCCATCAACCATGCCATTTTATTGATTGATTCTTGGTCTATAAGATTCTGTTTTGGATACGTGTCTTTGGTTTGATTCATCTGCCGTATAGCATTGATGATGAGCGTGTGCATGATAGATATGGCCCATTCTTGATCAGGACCACATGTCGCACACCCAAATAGCAGAAATTTTACTGGCTTCAGTACACACTTGGACATTATTCAACATCTTTAAACTTGTATCAACACAAATCAATTAATGTCAACTTATCTTTAATTTTCTGATTCCTGTACGATCTTAACATTGTCAGTTAAAAACTACAATAAAATATACTTCTACGCTGTATTATTTTGCATTGTGGTATTGTTGTAGCTCAATTGTTTTAGTTCGGCCCGAAGGCTTTCATAATAATATTTTTTTTAAAAAACTGACTCCCAACTTTATCTTTTTTCTGTGACCATATATCTTGTTCTTATTTAAAATTAAAGCTATTTTAACAACATGCACTATTACAAGCTTCTCAATGACAATGAAAGTGAATATCCAACCCCAACCCCAACCCCAACCTCACCCCAACCCAAACTACCCACACGCGCGCACACCCACCAAAAAAAAAACAAAAAACAAAAACAAAACAAAAAAATAAACCAAACCTACTGTTGCTGATCGATGCCTGCTAGTAACGCTTGTGGCAGAATATGGTTGCTCCCTTTGTCTCCCATATTACACTTTGTTGTTGCTTTGATGCTGTCATCGTTACTAAATTTCATCTTTTGCAATAAATTTACTACGCGATTTTTTTTTCAATAGAAAATAAATTATCACCAAAATTATAAAATGTTGATCTTCTTACAGTGAAAGCAACATAGTCAACTTTGAAAACTGCAAATGTAAACTAGGTAACACTTTTGAGAAAATCGAAGTAGGGCGCAATCTCATTTTAAGCCATCCAATTAAACCTCAAGTTCCCAACGCTTGGGATTAGATTGTTCACACATTAACGAGCAGAATTGTCCTTGTATTGATTCCGGGTAAACCGGCAGAGGCATTCTCTTTTGTTCTTACTTGTTACTGCTGGTAAACCCAATTTCATCGTGTTTTTCTGCTTATCGCCCACCTTGCATTTTGCAGTGTAATGTATACGTACCGCGCGGGTGTTCAGGGTTTGTTTTTTACCATTATCATTTTTTACTTTTCACAAATTATTTTATTTTCTAATTATTTATTCGTATCCTCTTGTATAATTATCTTACTTTTCAATTATATTATTTTTTCAACTTAAAAAATTTTTATACAAAAAACTTCTCATACAAAAATTCTATAACTCCCCAGCACAACGTAATTTATATGCCAGCTGAATGCATTTATACAACCGCTACTGTTTCCAGCGGCATGGCACTCTGTGCTGCATACGTGGATGCATACATAAAGGTCACCATGCACGGACGCAATAGAAACATTTGAAATCATATTTGAAAACCTTTTATATGTGCTCATGTCTCAAATTAATTGGCATCCCTTTTCTATTTCAGTTTATATATATGTGGCATTTCATCGCGGTAGTCCAAGTTTAATAATTAAGTGGAAATTAATATTTGCACGATTGCCCTACCTAGCAAATTAAGCCAGACTAAGTACTACCAGGTCTATTTAGTTGAAACCAAAAAATACCTAAAATACATAAGATGAGACTTTTTACAGTTGATTAATAAAGGAAAATAATAGCTCACATATATGCACGGTGTACGTGAGCAATGAGCTGATTTGCGATGTTAAAATACATGCATAAGGATAATTAATAATATGAAATATCGACAATAATACAACAAAAACAGAATTATCCTGTCAGACTAATTCGTTGTGAAGAGAGGCAGTGTCGCTCTCTCACCACGAAGTCTTATTTTTTTTTTTATAGTTTATATTTACATACATCTCAACACATATTACATTGTAGTTCTGAGACATTCTTACAAATAAGAAGATATATAATTCCTCCAAAGAAATCTTAGAGACACAGTTCTACTAAAAAATTAAAAAGAATAGCTTCCATTCAGCCTAAAGGAGACAACAATTCCTACTCTACCTCAAAAGAAGACCATAGCTCCCACATCATTTTCCGGGCCGAAATCTCAATAGGGGATTTGAACCATAACATGGGCGAAGGGGTCAAACACCCGTGGCGCTAGCTGCAGGTGACACCACGAAGTCTTATCAAGTGATTGGAAATCACGGAACCTTGTCAACAGAGTGAGGAATAAAGAAATAAAAAAGATGTTCGTCTGCCGGTAAATTTGTCTAGCTAGCAGCATTGGTGCAATTTCAAAACTAATTTGCCCACTACATACAATATCAATATTGGCCCAATAAAACTTTTTTTTTTTTATTGGATTGACCCACTAAACGAACAATCATAATCAGCTTGTAACTAAATTGTCCCCCATGCATGTAGATGGCTTCTGTGGAGAGAGCTGGAATGCATGATGATGGGATGAGTTGGTGGGTTAGAAAAAACAATGAACAACGACAAATGAAAGTATTTTGGTGTGGGAGGGTATTCGATGTGGAGTTTTTAGGAACACGGGAAGTAGTGGTATGTTAGGCGGCAATGATCACAATTTCGAGTGGTCAAGGGACCACAAAGTAATATTTGAAAGTATTCAGTACTTGCTGTGGGGGCCAAGAAAGAGAAAAGCACCAGGCGGAAAACACCAATTTGGGCGGGACGTACGTAGCATGGACTGCTTGCAGGTGTCAAACGAATCAACAAACAGGTAAACCAGCCCAAATAAAACCAAAATCCACCCACTTACTCTTATCGCACATTTGTTTGGCGTTTCAGAGCCGAAAAGCACACTAATATAAAAAAAACACTACAACAAAACTCACTAACAGCATCAAAAAAATTGCAACCCAATTACATTTCGTTGCTATTGGGGGTATTATCGCAACAAATCTCAACTTCGGTTGCTATTCACTAGACTGCACCTACTAATTGCAACCGAAACACATTATGTGACGGGAAGAAAATAAGCCAGTTACAACAAAAATGAGAACAGTGGCTGCCTTTTTTTGGTTCCAAAAATAAGTAGACAGCCGCAACAAACGAAGTCGTTGCCATTGATTTTATAAACCTCTTTTCAATCAACCATACATTGCCCTCTATATAAAATACATTTAGATAAACAAGTATATGGGAAAAAGAACAAAAAAATATTTTAAATAATATTTTTGAGGTGAGTTAAGCGAAACATTTACTTAGCTAACAGGATTTCTCTTCTTTGTTATAGAAAGTTTTGGAAATTTTTGGGTCTTAGAAAATTTCAGAAATACCACTGTGTTTAAAAATTTTAAAAAATACTTAAAAACCATAAAAAAAATGATAAAATTTGGTTTTTAGATTTAATACACTTAGATTTACTTGCATATGAAAAAAAAATTTAAAAATAAATTTTTGAGCCGAACTCATGGAGGCAGCTGTGCGTCCAGCCTGAAAAGATCAAACCATATTTTTGAATAGAATGGATACTTACCGATGGTAAAATTTTAGATTGTAAAATTTTAGATTGTTAAAATTTTTCTAAGACTACATTTTTGTTGTAGCTAGTGTCATCCTAAATATTATTGAGTGAGAAAAGGTTTATTTCCTCCTCTTAAATTCAGCACAAAATTGTCCATCCTGAATTAAACTATAAAAAATATTCATCTCATGCATTCGAAGTTGAAATGACAACATTTGGATGAGATAACTAGTATATTTTTATGGTTATATTATAAAAACTACATGTTGACAACTCTATCATCCCAAAGTATATTTTATGCAAATGAATTTTTATCAAACATTATTTACAAAAGATTATGATGTTTGTTTATACTAAAAACATTTCAAGTTAAGAATTTTTAATTTAAAATTGTACTCTCCACAATTATATTATTTTCAATTATTTTTTCGTTTTTCCAATACAACTATTTTACTTTTCAATCCTTTTTAGGTAACTACACATGCATTTAATATATTTATTTTAACTTTATTTTCTTTATTTTTCATCACTGTACTTATCATACTATATTATTTTCTCTTATTTGGCGGCGCGTCTACGTCTGCAAATTTGCAATATAGCTAGAGATGATCCTAGCCATACGCGTAATGATATGATCCTTTCTTCGATCGTCTGGGACTTCTTTGCCACGTCCCAATTCTTTCTCAGCAAGTAATTAGCAGTTACTACTCCGCAAGACTACCTAATGACGAGTACCTTTTTTTGGACCTCGATGCCGTGCCATCGGCATCAAATCAACACCTAAATTTTTATTTATTTATTTACTTTTTATTTTTGGTCGTCATACCATATTGGAGGAGTAATCCTGTCAAACGGAAGTTAAATAAATGTTTCACTTAATCCACCTTAAAAAAATTATTTCCAACTATTTATTTTTTTCTTAAACTTGTTTATTTAATTATATTTGACATATAAACTAAATTTTGTCATTTTTGGATATGTTCATATAGTTTTTGAGATTTTTAAAATATATTTATTTTTAAGAATCTCAAAAATATATATAAACATATCCAAAAATGGTAAAACTTAATTTAAGTATATTAAATATACTTAAATAAATAAATGTATGAAAAAAAGCAAAAAAAAAAAGTTTTTAGAATAAGTTGTTTGAGGTAGGCTAAGTAAGCGGGCTAACGGAATCATTCATCGTATATTACCTCTCAAAATAAATAACATAGATTTTTTATTATCAAATTAAATTAATAAATCTTTATAAATTTTCTTATAAATCATCTTCATAAAATCATTATAAATTTCCTTACGATATCAAAAAGAAAACTAGAACTCCCACTTAAAAGACTATGACCCCTACCTCATGAGGACAACTATGAGAATCAAACACTCATAGGAGAGTTATCCTCCAAAGCCCTGGCTAACTAGTTGAACTTAGTTGTTCAAAACAAATAATTTCTATTATATATTTATAATCATTTCAATATTTATTACATTTTAAGCCATAAAATCTTCTTACAATATTTCGGGAAAGATAATAAGCTATTATCTATTTTTTCGAAAAATACACCACTCTCGTCAATAATAAACTTCCACGCAAATGAGGAGAGTTCGAAGTTCGAACGCCCATTGGCTGCACCTGTGGCGGCGAGCATTATTATCAGAGTGACAATCTGGTGGCCAAAACAAATAAATTTTGAGTGGCTGCACGTGAAGCTTTTTATCGATGCTCGAATACCATATCTGCATGCGCTGATCGGGCCATCAATCATTGTTGGCGGGACAAGAGTGCACTTGATCACGTGTTCTTTTTTAATCTTACCAAAAGAACATTGACCCATCTGTCCTCGCATAAGTTTCAGCCCTCACATTTTGTCTTTGATTAATCATTTTTATAGTTAATATTATTTTCTTTTTTTTTTTACCCATTCATTATATTAAAACACAGTCGAAGAGTAATATCTGCGAATCAATCTGGAAAATCCAGAACTACGGCAGTGGGGAACCCGTCCATTAATCAAACGTCTCATTCAAACTTTTTTTTTTTCCCCCGATATGCGTATCATTCAAACTAGATGGCAGAAAATGTTAAAAAAAAAAAAACAACAACGACAAAAAGAACAAGAGTCCGATGGCGCTGATTGCACCTACTGCTCTCCTACCACGTGTATGGCGGAGAATGCGTCGAAGGGCCTCTTGGGATAGTGGCTAGCTTGTTGGACGACTCTGCTCCCTGCATATGGTATATGCGTGCTAATTCCTGGAGGCCCTGGATTTATCTGTCATATTTTATGCTATTTAATTCCAGTAGTTATAATCAATCACTCAGAATTTTCAATAGTCAGCCACTTACCCCAATTAATTGACAGAATTCATGCTCAATTATTTAGCAGCCATGAGCAGGTGGAACGTGAAATAATTATAAGTATGGCTCAGCAGTACCAAGTTTAGCTGATTAATTAGGAGTGCAACTTGGTCTGGGTAGGTCCGGGTGAACTTTACTCTTATTCTATTTTAGAAAACTTCTACCTTGTCTTACTTTAAACTGGATTAGTTCAGAGCTTACCCCACGCAATTTTTTCAAGAGTGGGTTGGTTCCAATTTCGGTTCCAAATTGGTTTCTAAAACTAACATGAAAGCTGTTGCAATCTGATACAATATGTTTTACTATGATAACTTGTTACATGCAATTAGCTATCCAAAATAAATAACTGCAAAATAGGTAACCTGTTATATGATATCAAACGAGAAAGTTTGGTGCAATCAAGGTAAACTTATTGCATCTGCTCTAACCTCGGGAATTTTAATATTCACAACCAAAAAATCATTTCGGCTACTATTGAAAATCTCGACATCATACCATAACCGCGCCCCACAGAATCAACAGGTAAGATCATTCGACCATAAGGCCACGTGAGAAATTGGATAAAAAGCAAATGATGAAGACTAAAAAGATTCATATAGGAAAAGAGAGAAAAAAGGGGAAAAAGTGGAAAGAGTGTGGCGTCATGAACCGAAGCGTCCACATAGTCCTTACTCCAAGATCTTGTTCATTGGTAAACGTAACTCAGGATTGTTGCCCTGATCATGCGGCGGGTTCTTAATTAGAACTCGTCCAATTTTTTTCTTTCTTTTTATTCCATCATATAATCATATACTTATCATCATTCATAATGGACTCATTCATATCATCATAAATCATCAACTTCTCATATTATTGATAACTTTATAATTTCATACAACTTATGTCTTTTTTGTCATATCTCATTAGGGCATTTATTCATACAAAAATCTACTGACCTTTGTAGATTTCTCTTTTTCTTTAGCAATACATGCTTTTCATCACTTGAATTTTCCCAGCACTTATCTAAGGGGGAAAAACAAAACATGAGTCGAAACTCAATAAGTAAACATTTTTCATTTTAAATGTATTCCTCTCTATTCAATAGAAGACGCTTACCAAGTGATCAACTACCAATGGAATAGAAACATTTTCATAAAAATCATTTTATGAACATTGGATGTGCGAATGCTTCTTTTCCATTCCTGGCATAAACCTTCATGTGCGGGTACGCTAGCCTAGGAAACATCTTACCTAGCATGGTCCAATGTGTCGGCTGTCAGATCTCTGACTTGGCCTCATTAAGGGGAACGTCTTTTCCTCTTACGCCTACATGATCTCCTACATGCATGACTTTTGATTTCTCCGGCATTATATACCTCTTACACCGGGTGACTTGTCATTCTCATGTAGAGAATTATTTGTACTATCCCTTAAAACATCATTTCAAATTCATGCTTTCCTTTTTAATCCATGTATGAAAATGTAATGCATTCATGCACACATAACATTCCTTTGCTTCCACCTTTGGGGAGGACGCCGTCGGCACATAGCCCATACGACTCGGCAATCGCGAAGGGGGACCCTCTGATCCGCTTTCTATCTCCACTAAAGCATCTTCATTATACATCATATATGTGTACATGTTCGTGAACATCACATGATATTAATATGTCGGCATAACTTTTCATAAAAACTCATAAACATTCATCATTTCAAAATATTATAGGAATGACCATTCTTAAATATAATTCATAAAACACGTGAGCAATCAATTTGCAATCATTTAAAAGTATTTTAGAAAGCATATAGCTTATTTACCTCCTCAGCCTGTGTCATCCACCTTTTCCCTTCCTTTTCCTATACAAGGAAAAATGATATTTTATTTATATCATTTCATGTCTTAGATTGCTTCCCATGAGTATTTTATAATCATTCATTACCTCATTTCTATAGAGGTTAATTTTATAAAGATATTTGGTCATTACCTCCTTATATGAATTTTTTATCCATAAATCCTTTAAAAATTTCATCAATATATCCTCATAACTCATAAAATATAAAAATAAATATCAATTTTTTCCAAAATCGCACTGTTCACTATTCATAGTTACTGTAGCAAGTTACAGTTCACGATCACTGTTCATGGGTAGTGTTCACGTTTACTGTTCACAGTTCACCCAAGGTTATTGTTCATAGGTTCCAAAAATAAAAAATACCATGACATAGCTTATACTTATTATATCATGAAAAAATTCATAAATTTTAAATTTATCATCATTAACTTGGCTAAATAAATCATTTTCTCCATGTACTAAAAATCAACATAAATTCACTTAAGCATAATCCTTAATTCCAAAAATTATGAAATTAATATATCATTATTCCAACATTATATTTATCATATTCATACATCCCGAATCATGATTAATCATTTTTTGAGTATTATTTACACATATCATATGCTATCATCCCGAATGCTCCATTTTTGCTTCAAATTTTTTATGTTTAGCATAATTCCGATTAAACATTATAACTATACTTATTTTCTCATGCTTAGATATTATCTAAGCATGATTTTACCCTACTTAACATCCAAAAGAAATTTGGATAAAAATCACTTACCCGAAGTGGAGATATCCCTATTTTTTTCACACTTTCTCTCTCTAACTTTCTCCTTTCTTTTCTTGGACGTGTAGGAGGGTTTGGGAGCTGGGATTTGCTCAATTTGGAGCTGAGTGAATGTGCTCTTGGATGTCCACCCCTGCCCCCTATTTATAGGGTTTAATTTTTCATCAAATTGGATTTTACCCCCTTGCTAAAGGTGATAAATTGTAAATGTGTTTTTTTATAATTTAAAAAAGTGCATGGAGCCTTGTGCAGCCCACCCTACTGCTGCTCCAACCTCCCTATGGCAGCCCTATTTTATGTATTATTAATTTTTAAAATTAATTAATTTAAGCTAATTAAATTCTAACCCTTGATTTGTGATCATGATGAATTTAGACCGTTGATTTTGGTCAATTATCCAACCACCCCCTGCAATTATTGCTGTTCATTTATTATTTTTATTTTTTTAATTATTTAATTTAATAAAAAGTCAAATAGAATTTAATGAAAAAGACAAGTTACTTTTTTATTTTCATTTGACATTTAATCTTGACCCTTGATTTATGATTTTCATCACATCTTAATCTATTCATCATGTTCATCGTGAATTTTTAACCATCCATAAAAAATTCATCGAAATCCAACGCCCGGATTGCAAATTATGAATTTTTCTTTAATTTTCTACTAAAATCCAAAATTGAATTAAAATATCAAAAAGAATTATTATTTCGTCCTGTAGTAATTAAATCTCCCTTTTTGTCTTTTTGTGATTAAGTTAATCCAAGTGATTAACTCTTAATCACTTCGGTTACTATTCATGTTACTATTCATATTACTAATCATGTGCACTATTCACGTGCACTATTTATCCGAATTTCATAAATAATTATTTTAACCTCTATTCCCACATATTTTATATGAATGTATATTTTTTAAATATATTACCTATGGTTTACAACCCTAAAATTTTATACATGTATCTAAGATCGGAGTTTCACAAATAGACAAGGATACGAAAGGTTCCTAACATGTGCACTCGATGGCAGCTTCATTGAATCACTTGTTGGGCTGTTATAGCTAGAGAATATGGAGATTGCACCCAAGGCAGAACTTGGTGAGGAGGCACGACCATTTGCCTTTCTCCATAGCATGGTAGAGTGTGGGTAGGAAGGAGTGGTCCAGCATCTCTAGAATCTCCCCATCTTCACACTACCTTTCTTATACTTTCTCACTAGCTCCTTCTTATCCATCACCTCCACCATGAAAAAGCACCATTTGGCGCACTTTAGCTTCACGAGGTACACCCTCGGCAGACTCATTAATGAGATTGACGATAATGAGATCTTGTGATGGGTGGTGGGGTTAGTGCTGATTGAATGAAGGAAGCGCAAGGATTGATGATTCAGTGATGAAGGAGAGTATATTCGAGAGAAAAATGATAAAGCTAGGGTTAGGAATTTGGAGGCAAAATCGAGAGGGAAAGGGAAAGGGAAAGGTGAAAATCAGGAGGAAGCTTCGGGAATGCTTATAGAATTTGTTATATTATATTAGATATGTATGTGTCTAAAATTAGGGACGGTTCCAGGTACTCGACCCTCCCCGAATTTAAATAGGTAATTTTTACTCAAAACCAAACCGACTCTATGGGTATACACTTTACTGTAAATATAGTACCTAGTGGGTCGACCTGCGGGTACCCGGACCGAGTTGCACCCTTTTGATTAATCTTATTCATCAATACAACCGATTGCACGGTGTGATAAGTTGAATTTTCTCATTTTTTGATTTGTTAATATTTTTCTAAAATTTCAGGTCATCCATCATATTTTACTACATTAATATTTATATTACATGAAAAATCATGTTATTTAGAGTTGTATATAATTCATTACAAGTGTAAATGCACAAGTTTGTTTGTAATTACATTTTAAAAATTATTAATTATAAAAATCTCCAATTTCTTTATTTTTTGTAATAATTTTAAACACCACAGATGGATTGGATATGAAGAAATAAAAAGATTAAGCAATTGTAAAATATAACCTGTTGTATTGGAGCATTTCTCATATATATATATGTGAAGTCGGCTTCTACACATTCAGATATATTAATTCACTTAATTATCCTTAGTTTCACTCCACTTTTATAATTTCATCAAATATAATCAATTCATTATATTTAGCATTATTTGATTTACTTAAATACCAAAAATAATGTCAATTGGTGTTACATATGAACCGCATATTCTAAAAGTATATAGTAACATGCAGAGGGGTATTTTCAAAAAAAATATTTTTTTATTTTTTATAAATGTTTAGAGTTAGGTGTATTTAACTTATAAATCAATTTCTACCATTTTTAGATGATGTTAAGTATTTTTTATTTTCAAACACAGTGGCATTTTTATAATTTTCTGACTCAAAAATTAAAAAATTGATTTATAGGTTAAATACACCTAGCTCTACATGTTTATAGAAAATAAAATTTAAAAAATGCGCCCTGCCACACCCAAACACCCCTCTAACGTGTATACATTTAGAAAACTACTTGAATACATATACTAAAGTTTTAAAATGTTATAAAATTCTATAGAATCGTTAATACATAGTATGCAAGTACAATAAATATATTGAATTTGAAAATCACCAAGATAGAGCCCAAACTAAGTGAGTGTAGTGAAATGAATAGGTATATCCAAATGTCTAGAATTTTGGGCTATATATATAAGTTGGAGCCATATAACCCCCTAATTTTTTAAGATTTTGATCATTAAAAAAAATTTCAATTCATTTATTATATTTAATATCATTTGTTTATCTAGAAAACTAATTTTCATCCCAATCAAGTATGTTTATAGGCCACATTTATGGAAAAAATATATATTCATGTGTTAATTATAAAAAATACTTAGATCCATTTACACATATATTAGAATATAATAATATTTTATAGAATTATTTATTCACACAGAAACAATATTTTAAACAATTTAGATATTGAAAATACAATTTTAAAATTAATATTTAGTGTTGAACTATTTTATTATATTAATTTTCAATAGAGCCCATGCACAGTCATATTAAACAAATAAAAAAAATTTTAAAATACTATAAATAATACTAAATATAATTAATGGAGTAGATTTTCATCAACTATCAAAATTTTAAATGGGATAATTTGCATATATATATCTATATAGGTTAATGTTAATTGCAGATATATCCACATAATTTTACGAAATGCATATTATTCTTACGTAGTTTCACTAAAATTGCATATTACTCCCATGTCGTTATCTGCCATTAATATCTGACATTATATTTTGAAAAATGATAAAAGCTCCCTCATTGGTATACATAGTTTTATGAAGGTAATATGCAATTTTGGTAAAACTATATGAAGGTGATATGCGATTTGTGAAACTATGGATAAAAGCATTTTCGTCATTTTTTAAAATATAACGTCAGATGTTAACAGTAGGTAACGACGTGGAGGTAATACACCATTTTTGTGAAACTATGTATGAGTAATATGCATTTCGTGAAGCTACGTGGTTATATTTTCAATTAGTGTCAAACTATGTGGGTATATATGCAAATTACCCTTTTAAATATAAAAGAGCTTATATGGAAAAAAGATTTCACAGAAGAAAAGTCCAAGGACAAGTATGATATTAATTTGGATAAACAATTTGATTGGTTCTCGATGCAATCATACATATGAATTCAACTTTGATTTTGACCTAAAGTTAAGTTGGAAAATGTAAGTTATCTCTCGCTGGCTCTTCGATTTCTTGTCTTAATCAATAACAAAGCTTGTACTTTCGTTCCACTAACGACATATATAACATGAAACTCGTGGAATTGATTGCAGTTATTGTTTTAAAACAGACCCGACCACGCTGGTTAAGTATCGGTCCGTAGACCGAATCATGAGCGGTATGGTTAACATGGAATGTTTTTAAAGATGAAAAATCATTAAAATTGTCCGAACCGTACCATATGATTGAACCGTGAAAATGGGTTGTTGAATTACGGTTCGGTTTTGATGGAATCCCATGCATGCTTCAAAAATATCCACCTTTTGACTGCTATTGTCCGCCGTTATTATATTTTATGGATGCAGTGAAGGTGGGAAACTAATTACGGTCACTATTTCATAGTGTTTATTATATTTTAACATTTTATTTAGAATATTACATTTTTTTTTTTTTCTTATGTCCGAGAGCCCAGCGCTTCCGACAAAGCTGCTAATGAGATTCGAGTCCCGGTCAATAGGCACCGTTGCCCAGATGAGTCACTAGCGGCGCTATGCCGGGTTCTATAGAAAAACACATTTTTTTAAAAATTTGTTTGTTAAAAATGTGGCACCTATATCTACATATGTATTTATTTTATGCTAATAACTATCTATAATTAATTTAGTTTTAAATAAATTTTAACTTAGAAAATTTATTATATCCTAATCATATTATCTTTATGTCACAGCCTAATATCATTTAAACCCACAATTGAAACAGAGTGACTTAAGCTGGTAACAAAAATGGTTTAACTCGCTGTTGGGTGCAAATAACAATGTTGAAAACACCACAAGAAAACTTCTTTATGTGTAATAAGTAATGTATTGGCAGCAAACTGCAAATTTGACTGCAAATAATGGTAAGCGCAACTACTTTAATTAAAGACATTTATAGCTAGCCTTTAATAGTATTTGCGGTCAAATGAAAATTGTTGCATATAATATTATATGTAGTAAAACATTATTTATTTTTGTTCATATGCAACGACTTCTAGATAGCAAAATATACAACCATTATATTTGGTGCATATATTTATTTGCAGCAAAAATTTTATGTTGTACGTAGCTAAATTAATTATTGCATTTAAAGAAATTTTCTGTAGTCAAAACTAAACTAATAGTGAAAGTTGTGTGGGCGTTTCTTTAAATTTTTAATAAGTAATTGAATCGACTTGCTTTCAGTAATATCGACTTGTTATGATCAAAGTGAAACATTTGATTTAATTCATTCCCAAGCCTATTATAGATGAAATAATTTTTCGTTTTAGTTGAAGCATTGTGACCAGTAAGAAGTTAACCTTTCTCTTAGAACGTCAGTGGCCAACTAGAATGTAAATGATTAGATTAATATATAGGATAAGCAAGGATTTATTGTACAATTTTCATTATTCATAGATTGTTCTTATTTATTTTTCATAATATCCTTATTTTTGTCAACCGTTCTACTTTTACTCCACAAGCTCAAAGCTGTTTGACAGGCTTTAATTACAGAAGGGACCAACATATCCCTAGCTAGCTATTCAAAGAAGGACCAAAAAGACAGCTTGATTGCTTCATGATTTACTAACCAAGAACAAAGGATGGTTATTTTTGGCATTTCCCTGTTCAAATATCTCAAATCATTGAAGCTAATCACCCACACATCTTTATTTAATACTTGGGCGCCAGGTGATGCATGTGCACTCGTTTTCATGCATTTTCTTCACGGAAAAGGCAAAAACCAGACCATCTAAAATTGGCAAATAAACATCAATTCTTGTTGGTCCTAATGTAAGAAGCTTAATTCTTTTTAAGGAAGATTTTTATTTTTAAGTCTTATAAATGAAAAAACAAGAGCCGCGAGAGTTTTCCTCCTTGTGGTCTAACCAGGCTCGAGAAAACCAACTAAGTATTTTATAAAATCCGAACCAGACGGAGTTCTAATTCAAAAGCCAATATTTCTGAACGGACGCATATCACACACGCATGTCCGTCGGAGTAGCAATTAAATTTCTGCCTGCCCACCCAACTCATAGGTCCTTCTAGTAATTTCGATAAATTATTGACTACCCGGCCGCCCAGAGCACCAAAATTGTTAAATTATAATTTAATCATCTCGAATTATAACTTATTCATGCCTGTTGTCTCCTTCTCTCAAACCTTCCCCTTTAAATACTCTCCCCCTCCTTTCTCTCTTTTCTCAAACATCTCTCAGCTCTTTCTCTCCACAGAAGCCAAAAGATACAGCAAAAAAGAAATTAGAATGGAAGCAGGCCCTCCTCCTCCGGTGGTGGCGAAGAAGCGGCCGTGGCACATTGTGCGAGTACTCTTCTACATGCTCCGCAGGAGCATTGCCAAGAACAAGGTGATGGTCGATCTTCACCTGATGATGAAGCGTGGGACAGTCGCAGGGAAGAAGGTCATCGGCCACCTCATGTTCCACCACCATCAACCCGTCCACGCGTCGTACTACGTCCCCCGCGAGTACGAGTTCAGCTGCAGCAACACGCCCGCCCCTTCCTACAACCCCTTCCACGTCAGCAGCAAACACCGCAAGAACCACCGCCACCATCACCACGGCTACTTCTCCTCCTGCATACAACCGACGCAGACGGAGGAAGATAACATGGCCGCCGTCCAGAAGGCTCTCGAAATGCTGAGCTCCCAGGCGCCTGGAGGAGTTTCGCCGTTCCTGCCAGGGTTCGGGAAAAGCCCGGCGGTCCGGCAGCTGCGGATCACGGACTCGCCGTTCCCGATGTGGGACTCTGGGGATGGTCGGGTGGACGAGGAGGCGGAGGAGTTCATCAATCGCTTCTATGAGCAGCTGAGGCAGCAGAGCAGACAGGTAGAGATGGACGCCAGGTATCGGGAGATGATTTTGGCCGGATGGTGAACTGATTTTCCGGCGGGCTGCTGGCGTGGAGAGAATAAAGACGTACGGGCGGTGTTGATAGTTTCGTTGAAGTGAAATAATGCAGAGTTTTTTTTTTTTTTTTAATCTCGTTTGATTTGTAAATAAATCTGAAACTTTTCTTCCGGATTCCGACGATGTCTTGTAGCGGTCTCGTTTCTGTTCTATTATAATTTTTTTTTTTCTCAATTTCTTTTCCCTTTCCTCTCTTATTTCCATATACACACGCGCAGCTGATTCGAATTTATACAGCCACGCACGCTTTGCCCAGGTTGGGACAGAAACACAAGCAGCCCAATAAAATCGCAAGAGAATGGAAGTTGGATAAGAGCATGTTTATTAATGTTATAATTAAAAAGTCGGTAAATTTTCTGTTACACTTTTTGATGTTATGGGTATTCCATATTAATTAGTTTTAATGAAGAGGCTTTTCTTTTATGGAATCTCTTCTTAACGAAAATCTTTTCATTTCTAATAGAAAATTTACTTTATTTTTTATATTATTGTAGAAGCTGTTTTATTTGTCTATATGGCCATGAAACATATAAAATTTGGAATAAAATAATCTAATGTTGAATATCAATTTCAAAATTATATTTTTAACGTCTAAATCATTTAAATATCATTACTATATAAACAAATTTTTTTTTATAAAATATCATTATATTTTAATATATATATATATATATACAAATACATTTAGATATTTTTATAATTTATACTTAAATATATATTTTTCACAAAATATAGCTTACGAACATATTTGATTTGAATGAAATTTAATACGAATATATTTAATTAAATAAAATTTAATTTTCTAACTAAACAAATAATATTAAATATAATAAATGAAATACTTTTATCAAATATGAAAAACGACGAGGGTTACAAGAAAACCGTCACTTGTGAGAAATTTTTTTACGGAATCGGAAAATGAAAAGCAGCCAAATAAGATGGTGAGGAAAAGATTGGATAAGAGCATTTATATTAAAGTTATAATTGAAATTTTCGTAAATTTTCTGTTAGACTGGTTGATATTGTGGATATTCCATATAATTATTTTTAATTAGGAAAACTGTTTGGATAGGCGGTTATCCTCAACAACTTTTGAGCATCTTAATTAAGCCGCATCTGACAAATCATTTGTTTCACATTCGCATCGCATATACCATATTCACAGAAAATAAGTCTTGCCATATTGCTGATCATAAAATCAACGGTTCAGATTATCGTATTAAGCGCTGTAGGTGTAGCTAGCATCCGTGAGGTGCATAGCTGTGGGCGGATTGTCGGAGCCAGGCGAAAAAAGAGATCGCCACCTGTCGGCTGGCTAACTTGCCTAGCAGAGAAGCAAGCTTCCGATAACGATACCATGCATGTTTTCGACTTCTCTCGTGCATGTATTTAATTTATTATTTTATTCAACAGTAGTAATTTCCATCCTTATGCGCCACTTGACTGAGGGACCCATGGAAGAAAGGTGCCATCAAAAAGCAATGATGCAGCATCAACTACGATATAATTGGGAAGCATGCCAAATAATTTCACTTTTTGAGAAAAAGAAAAAAGATAATTGCGAAATTACAAACAATCAACTACTTTAATTTGAACAATTGCGGTTTGTAGTTACACGACCTGTCAATAGATTTACCTGGCCCTGGGGAGTGTTCCAAAGGATCATCCAATAATGACGCTTGTATGGGATGTGTACAGGAATGAGACCTCATGTTTGGAAGCTAACTCTTTTAAATACGACTTTTCTTATTCTAAAGATATATCATTACGTTTTCATCTTATTTTTCCATCATACCCTTAATTATGAAGGAAATTAAATCCACATGCAACAATAATTCGTTATTTAATGAAGTATAATGCTAATGAAATGTCATAGTAGTTTCACACAAATATTAAAAGCATTCGGAAAGCATTATCAATTAAAAGGACCGCTACAAAAAAAAAATGATCTTTGATTAAGAAAATTTGCTTGCAAAAAGTTAAATTTTGGTTATTAAAGAAAAACTTAATTGTCAATAATTATAGCATATTCCCCGTAGCAAGCATTGAGAAGAAATTTAATTGCTAATCAGTCCATAATTTTTGTATTTAAGCAAAGAAATTTTAATTTGGTTGGCAAAACATTATTATGAACATGAAATTTTTTTGCTTATGAAAGTATTACTATAACTAAAGAAATTTTTTATCTGTAAAAATATCATCATAACCAATAAAATTGTTTTATATATGCAATTTTCTTACAAATAAATTTTTTTTTCGCTAATAAAATTGCAAAAAAAAAAAAAAAAGTATGTTCTTTCAGTAAATCCATTCCAAATAGCATCGTGGCGGATTGGCGGTCTTGAATCCACAATTGCTGGACTGAAGGACCAATAACATTTCAAAAATTGGTTGCTGGTTGAATGACATGAGTGCCAAAGAAAATAACTTGTTGCTTAATTAAGCTAATTAATTACTCGAAGCAATCTCACATAAAAAAGAAAAAGAAAAATACTCAAAGCAAGCAAAGATATCACGTTGTCCTCAAAAGCAACGTCACGTGGGGCCCATCCATATTGGTGTGGCAAGCCATGTGTCCCAGGTGGGGCCGAAGGGACAATCATTCACCTTCCACGTCAAAGATTGAGGATGTTGATGTGAATGAAAAGCTTGGATGGTGAATGCTTGAAATGCGGCCATTTGGCTGAGTTCCATCATAGATAGGAATTAATTTGCAACGGATATGCGGCTAGTATCTATCAAAATTTCTACAGTTCACATTAAATGGAAAACCCTTGCATTTATAGATCCTTGTATTGTATGATAAGCAAAGGTGCAAATATTTCCAGCTGGTTGACTTGTGCAAATTCGAGCGAGATACTTAGCGGTTTTGGAATGTTGTAGCCGCTAACGCTGCATATATATCACCGGCCAGCTTTGGAAAAAAAATATATAAAATGCATATAATTTGATAGCTACCTGAAGAGTAGCGGGTCCGGATGTGGATAGAGAAAAAAGCTCGCTAGAAAAGTGATCAGAAAACAACCACATTAATTAAAGTTGGGGGAAGGCTGGGATGTGGTCCTTGGTAGTGCTCAATTATTGAGGGATGAAGTGTCCCTCACACGTACTAGAAAGCATGCACGCCCTCTCTCTATATAATAAAATAATACATGCTTCTTGTGATTATTGGCTCTTCTAGTGGAGGAAACGCAATAGAGGGTCTTCTTAATTTGAAACAAGAGAAAAAATGAAGGGATATTTGTTATGGGTAATTATCTCTAAATTTTTTCTTTTGATTTTTTTTCAAAAAAATCTAAATCATTTGCGGCATTGATCAGTATATATTTAATTATGATTCTAAAAATCACGTATTTTGAAAACTATTATTATTATTTTAAAATTTTAGCATCTACATATTAACTCTGATCAAATGTTGTTAAATATATTTTTTTATGAAGAAATATTGTTAAATATTTATAATATATAAATTTGAAAACAACTTCGGCAATGGCAAATCTTCGGTTTGGTCAGTTTCTTGACATATTTTGGGTCTGTTTGGCATTGCTTAAAAATTTTTGACATGTTTTCCATTTGAAAACACGTCATTTATCATGTTCGGACATTGCTTTAGATGTAAACACGTCATCTAATGATCACTTGCAGACGACGATCCCTTCACTAAAGTGACGGGTTTTTTCTGACACCTCCCTGTCAATGAAACATTTTATATGATTTTACACGTTTTTTTAAATGCCAAACGCACCCTTTACCTATTCTCTATTTATAAAAATCTTATCATACTGTACTTATAGATCAATTCTTTTTTGGCTCTAAATTGGTTTCTCTAATAAAAAAACATTTAACATATTGAAATAATTGAGTGTTTCTTTATATGCATAACATATTCTCTATTTATAAAAATCTTATCATACCCTCCTTATAGGTCAATTCTCTTTTGGCTATAAATTGGTTTCTCTAATAAAAAAAACATGTAACATATTGAAATAATTAAGTGTTTCTTTATAAGCATTACATATTAAATGTTGATAAGAACATACAAGAGAAAAAAGACAAATTGCTTTAGAAAGTAAAGGAATGAAAATTTTGTAAATGTATTTATGCTATTAAATAAAGATGTGGTTGATATGAATGGTAGTACATGATCTAAAAACTTATACTCATATAATATAAGGCACCAATCCAGATCAATTTTAAGTATCCATTGTAAAGAACTACTCAGCTTTAATTGATGATGGTAATTTTTGTATTTTACCATATGGGTGCCATTTTAGAATTTACTCTACCTAAAAGTATATTAATTGGCCAGATATCCATGTGTCTTGCTCAAGTTGTGCCATTGATTTCGATTAAAGTCAAAGCCTTAACCTAAAGCATCATCCCCATCTTGACACCTTAATATGATGAGGCTACAATGTTTAGTAATCCAAAAGTCAATGTAATAATCACATCGACTCATCATCCGTTCGACATGTGCTCACTTGTGTTCCTCTTGCATATTTGAGAAATAGGTTATATGGGTCGACCCTTTTACTTATGAGGTCACAATGGTATTATCTCGCGGACTTTACACCCAAGTCATCAAAAATAATCATCCTCTTGACACAGCCACTTGTAAAAAGTAACCACCATGAACAAATTACTCAAATATTCCTCTTATTTATTAGCAAAGTTGTTGAATCCATGATTACATCGATATATGATGAAATCTTCATCAAATCTTGCACTTAAGAAGATCACACTCATCCGAGCAGAAAAAGACTTCTATATGTTGTAGTTAATAACCTTAAGGCGACTCCTTTCTTCATTCCACTCACCAAGGACAATCTCTATAGTCTGTCTATAACATCTCTCTCATTCTTATAAGGTTTTAATTCTTTGTTTCAAGTATCATTTAGGAATAACTTTTCTCATTAGTTGGTGAAATCACATTTTCTATGATTTTATGGAAGGCCTCAAACCTATTGAGCTCTCTTTTTACATAAAATTCATAATATTTTATCATTTGAATTCCATTTTCGTTATTACATCATGTCCATCATAGCCTCCATTATTGGGTATCATTTATGAAAGCAACTACCTTACTACCACTATGTTGTTGGTGTCGTGGTCAGTGACCACGCCTCATGTGAGGTAGTTCGCTGCTTTGACCTTGCTTTCTTGCAGTGGTTGTCTAGTTTATTTGTCCCTCCAAGGTGGAGGCAGTTGTAAACGTCCTCTCAGAGTGTAGAGGTATTTGCGGAAAAATTCCTCCAAATAGTGAGGGATTTGAAGGCTCTAGATTGTAATGTTAAGTTGTTATGTTGTATAAATATACAAATAAAAAAACTATGCTAATATTTTTGTGATGAAGCCAAGAAAGATCTTCCACATGACCATGTCTTTAGAAGCAAATCCTTAGCTTCCTTTCCCACTATAGGTGAGTAAGAACTTGTAAAAAATACCTTAGTAGATTCTCCTATTCATGCTAAGTCATCTATTTTGGTGCTACTAGTTCTAGCCTTTGTTGAATTTGATCATACTAATCACATAATCTAAATTTCTGGTTCTATTAAAGATGAAGATGAATTGTCAACAACAATACTCTCACACCTAAGTTGACATTCTTTACTACTAACTTTCTCATACTTAATTGGAGTTAATCTTGGTGTCTATTGCCCCATTGCTACCAAAAGAACATGCGTACTGTTGCTCTATTTGTCTTATTGTAACTTATGCTTCAAATTTTATTAACAACTATCCTAGTTTTTTAAGGTGCTTGTTTCAAGGCTAATACATCTTATTAAGAAGTAGTCTTCACCACAAAGTTTTATCAACCATAAGGGATCTTTCCTACATCCAGTTGGATGATTTGACCCTTTCAACCTCTATATAAACCCTTCGCAACTTCCTCCTTAAACTACTATAGTCATCATTCCACTTCCAAATCTTAAATGTTAACAACCTCTTAACTTGCATTGGGGAGATGTTCTTTCTCATGACTACACACACTCAATGACCCTAACGGCTGACTAACATATTAACTATAGGTATAGCTACACCCCAAAAGAAACTCAAATTTTTAGAGATGTCCATTTGTGAGTTGGGTGAGGCTGACTTTGTTTAGTGTATTATTAACCTAAATCCTATTTATAAAACTTTAATTTAATCTTACATTCAATCCTATTTTAAAATTTTAACCTAATCTTAAATTAAACTTATATAAATTAGTTTAGTTTGGGTTACAAATAAAGTTAATAAATGTACAATATTTAAAATTTTATTTAATTAAATTAATCTTAAAATATAAAATTTGTATTAAAAATAAAAATTATCTTTTTTTACGAGAACACCTTCCAATTTATGGATTATATATCACATTGCTAAACAATTTTATTTCAAAGCAATGATACCTGATAATTCTATTTGTTAACCTTAAAGCAACCTTCAATACTGTTGATCTTGTACAATTATTTTTTGATAGTTTTTTAAAATTCATATTTACATCACAAATCAGTCCAGTTTAGGTTGAGAACCACCTAACCTACACTAATTAGGTCATATATTCTTTCCAAATGTCTAACCTAATTTTATTGTAAATCAAGTTGGGTTAGACTATTTAAATTAAGACTAATCCTACTAATTCTATTTATGTTCTTGCTAGTCACGGAGGGCATAGGAGTTAGGCATAGTGATAGTCTGATGTAGCATTGATGTTTTTGAGAAAATAGATGTCTGATGTAAAATATAAACAATATAAATATGAGATATAATGTTTTAAATAAATTATATGGTGATTTTGCAAATTTAATTAAAAATAATTAATGAGTTCTTAAACTAAAAGTGCAAATGTTAATGGCTAAGATATAATTAACTACTTCTTGTTTAATCATTAAAATCTATAATTTATAAATATATTTCATAGTTTTCGAGTGAAAAATTTAATCACGTCTTATGTTAAATTATCCATTACACATGATAAAAGCAAGAAATATAGTTATGATTTCTAGTAATACGGTGAACATCAGCACCCTGGTTACATTATTTTGTTCATTCTTAAATGATCGTAGCGAAAAATAATGTCGCCCACCGTGGGGTTCGAACCGATGAGCACAAGGTAAGAGCTTGCGCTCTACCAACTGACTAGACGGGCAATGCGTCTGCTGGAGAAAAATAAATTATTTAAAGAATGAATAAAAAGGGATTCTGCTAACCCCAACTTTGCTACGGTGTCGTTGCTAACATATAAAAGCTTTCTTCATATGCCTCTTGCTATAATTTAATATTTTAGATGCCAATTATTATTATTATTATTATTTTTGCATATTTTCATAAAATATATTATCTATTTTATTTTATCCTCGTTGCTCTTATTATATTACGACATCTTATTACTTTTTAAAGTTTTTATTTTTATTTCTCAATTTTACCTTTTTAGAACTTCTTAAATGAACACTAAAAAGAATTAACTATCTAATGCGATTCGAATTCAGATGGAAGGGATTTTATTGAAAAAGATGATACAATGGAATACAACAGAAGGCAATTGAAGCTGATCTGCACAGAAATTGTTCTTGTTGGCAGTCTCTACACGCTAATCTTCAAAGCAAACTATGCTAATCCAGCAATCAATCCATCCCCTCTTGCTTACGATCAAAGCCCTGACATTCTTTTCTCTCTTTTTTTTTTGTTTCTTAATTAATTACCAATCAGAGCCGTCCTTTTAGTGCCATGGGTCTCCACTCGCTGCTGGGCTAGGCTAGTTCGATTGAGTCTATTAGGCCTTGTCATTGACTGCACTGGGCTCTATAATCATTAATGTACGCATTGGAGTTCAAAAGATCGAGCCGTCCATGAATTAACTAACAGTCCTACTTTTTTATTACTATCGATGTATTTCAATTACTTTATTTCTCATTCTTTGATTCTTTGAATTTTCAACATAACAAGTTTGCAATTTATATTTTGAACTTTGAAGTTTTGTACTTATATATATTTTTTAAACCTTTTGAGTTTCTGACTGCTAAGAGTGGTTAAATAACAAGCAAAGTGACACAGCCGTCCTCTACGGCGTGACCCCTTCTTGGGTGGGATGGGGAGAGTACTTGGGGAATTGAAATGTCTACTTCAACTATTCCTTTGGTTTTTTTTTTTTGGCGTTCTTGATGTTTGGTGGGAACTTGGATGTCTGGCGAAAGATATTTACTGAGCACTCTTTGTTTTTTCAAAATTTTTAAACTGCAATTTTGTTTGTGAGAAATGAATATGTGGGCTTTGAAAAAAATTATCTGGGTGTTATCTTGGTGCTTGGTAAAGGGAATAAAAGCAAGGGACTTCCCATTGTTTTATTTCATTTTAATTTATTTGTCCATTGTCTTTAGAAATTTTTTTTTGTTTGTCTTCTGCGTCTTTTAACTCAGAACATGACACTGAGATTTGCTTTGCGAGTGCTAAGTCTGAACACAAAATGGTTTATTGAGAGTCTTGAGTTATAATAGAATTGATGGCTATTTAATCTCACTATATTATCAAGATACACAAAGCACAAAATGTGATGGTGTTTATTAAGTAACATGATTCCTTTCATCATTTCAGTTGATGGTTTATTTTGAGGGAATTCATTAATAACATATTGTGGAGAGTTTCTTGCTCTGCTGAAACGGGAGGAGAAGAACCAGTCTCTACAGCGTTTGAAGGCACTGCATGCCATGAGACACTGGTCAATCCAGATCCAAAGGTATTTATTGTCTTGGCTAATTTTGGTGATAACATATTTACATAATAGATGTTTGGATGCTAATGAAGGATTAGACAGATAAGCAGTCTCAATTCCTTGCCCTTCCATGAAAGGAAGGTGCTCTCTCCAAGAAGTAGCTGCTTTCTCAGACTCCGGCTTCAACATCTCGTGGGTTTGCACCCGAGCAAGAGCAGTACTAGAATAAGGAGCCTGCTGCAGCTCGAGCAAACACTACACATATTCTCCTCACCCCATTCAACAACAAATATCAAATTTTTTTTTCCTTGAAGATTAAAGAACAAATATCAATTAAAGAGAGAGAAATAGATACGCTCATGCATGCACGCTGGTGTGAGCCACCTAGCCATCCAATTGTTGACTCCCACATCCATATTTATAAAATATGGTGCTCATATAACTCAACCAATATTACTCTATTTTATGTATGGATTATGCTAGGTTGCTGCTACCTGCATCCCAATTAGGATCCATTTAGCCGCAGGTGGGTCTGCAAAATTCAGTCCATCTATTGCATTGAGAATTATTTATTTATACTGCCAAACTCCATTAAAATTAAATACGTGAATATGCCTCATCAAAAAAATGCGCAAATTAATATAAGAAATATTTAATTTCTATGTTAATTTCAAAACCGTTAATCGAACATCTAAATCATTTAAAACAACAGTCTTATGTAGATAAGCGATTATATGGAGTATTAGAACATTCTAATGCATACGTAATACAAATAAATATAAATGTTTTCATTATTTAAACATCGATACCTGTATAACTAAGCCAATATAATGCACTAAACACTTTGATTGAAATAATTTTTTTCACACGTAGATCATGATTTCGTCATAGATATAGCGCTCATTTATAGACAGCTGCAGTTGGATGCACCTTAATATATTAATTTTTATGTATATTAGCTTATTTATATTCATGTTTAGATACATATTTGTCGTGTCAATATTATATTAATTTACATGTTCATCGATCTTAGCTTGTTTACGATTGTGTTGATATTATATTACATGATTGTCAATCATTACTTGTTTAAGATTGTGATGACACAGTCAGCTATTCTAAATTTTAAATTATCACTTTTAACCTAAATATAATCTATACATCCATTATCAACCAAGCAATTAACATAGACGTATGTGGAATAATATAAGTAAGATGTCCAAAATTTAAATATTGAATACAAGCAGGGGTTTTGTTACCTTACCCTTAGAGTATACCTTAGTCGGGTATTTAGTCATCCAATGCAGGTGATAAAATAAAAAATAAAAAAAATCTATACATCTAAATTACAACTTAAATCTAATTTATACAAATAAAGTTAGAGTTAAAGTTAGAATTAAGAAATAAGACCCCTATATCTTTTTTAATTTATTTTAATATTTAACTTCTAATTATTAGACTATTACATTATATCACTTTTTATTTTTGTTTAAAAAATTTTACTAACAAAATTTTCCCTATTTGTAATTATGGCTCGTAAGGGTGACTAAATTTATTCGTTTTAGGTTATTTAGAACTTTGATAAGATAATGACAAAATAAAGATAAGATGAGAATTTAAGATAAAAGTGTATTAGAAATGAAAAAATATGTATTGCAATTAAAAATTTTATATTGGAAATAAAAAAAATTAGACTATTATTTTTCTAGAATAAAATATTTTTAAACGATAAAAATTTTCAATCTACCATCATCCCATCTTAATTATGGACAGCTACTTAGGATTGCAGTTGTCTTTTGCTATAATCATTTGGAGGGAAAAGGGTAAAAATTTTTACTATTGTTTTTGTTTTCCCACCCCCTTAGACTTTATATTTGGGTTTTCTTCAGATATACTAATTACATTTAATCATAATTCTAAATATACCCACTACGTTTTAATAATTTTAAATATAACTACTACATTTACTCATAATCTCAAATATGTCCACTTACTTCAGTTAACTTACGAACCGCTGTATTTCAGGTTTAGCTTTTTAGAATACCTAAAATACCCCTTGAGGGAAAATACAGATGCACTGTCGGAACACTGAATACTAATGTATGGTATTCCATCATCCCAAACCTAGTTGAGCTGTGGCTGCCATCGCCGATTCCAGCAATGCATCTGTCGTTGGCGCTGCGTTGGCAATAACAAATTCGGCAGCCACCGTTCTCCCATGAAAATCCATCTCGCCGCCGTTTGTCGTTCCATTGTTGACCCCCGCCAATTCTTCTTTCCAGATCAACCAGCAATCCCAGCAATCAGCGGCCATAGAAAACCCACTTGCCAGCCGTTCAAACTTGCAATCATCACCATCAATCGCCAAGCCTACTCCCCCACCCACCCAAATCCAGTCGTTGATCATGACCATTAACCTCCATGAGCAGCCATGTTACTGACAGCCATGATAAACTGATTTGCAGCAGCCCCTTCTCCATCGGCTAGCCATATAGATCTGTAGCCCCATGGACGACCATTAACCAACCAACTGCCAACAGCTTGCAATTAAAATTAACAACCACGATTGCTAGCAATGGACGTTTCTGCCAACCCCAATTTGCAGCACCAGCGAGCTTCCCTAATTCGGCAACAACAGTAAAGCCATTGCCTTACGCTGCAACCCATAACAAGATATGCAATAGAAGCCAAACTTTAGCAAACTGACAGTCACGATCTCTGCACCGTTCTCTCTCTGCTTCAGTCTCAATTGCAAATTCAGCACCAAGCCACCGCCTCCATTAACCTGCAATGGATATCCAGGATCTTTCAATGCCAAGTCAACCTATCGCAGTGCCTCCATTAGAATTTCGGTAGCAAAAATTGCATGCCATGATCACTAGGACAATCAGTGGCCAAAAATTCGATAGGCAGAACCCCTTCTCTTGTTCGCCAGCAAAATCTAAAATTGGTAGAGCCCCAAATACTACAACAAACCAATTAAATTTCGACAGCCATTGAAATCTCAGCATCCGTCAAAAGACTGCATCCAACTAATTGCCAACCATGGCCTTCAAACCTACAGCCATGGAAGCAAGACAAGTTGGAGAACGGGATCAACCCTTATTAACACCGTCATCATCGACCTCCATGAAAGCCGGCAAACAGCATCTAATCCATCATCTTTGCCGACCAAGTTTGGCTGAACAACTCTTTCTCCCATTCAAGTCGACATCAGCCAATGGCCCAAATTAAGGTGGGTGTTGAGCCGTTAAAGGTGCCGTCGTCCAAAATCCAAATGAATGGACGTTCCACCATTCATTTTGTTATAACAACATCCAGCTGTCCACTTTGCTGATACTTGCAAGGCTCATGATGATGGAATCAGTAGGTGGGTTGCAAAGACAGAGGTCTTGGATTGCTATGAAGATCGATATGTATACAGACATTCCGGCGGGTAAGGGTCGAGGAGTCCGCTGAGATTGTAATGCTACGTGAAAGGTTAGATAAATGAAGGAAAACTTTCAAAGAAAATTGACAGACCAAAACCATGGCCTTGAGCGGCGAATTTCATTCGTGCTTAGGAATAAAAAATTTTCTGCTTCCCAGCAGTATCGCTGTTCTTTCGCCTCCTTCCACCATTCGGCATGTGTTGCATTATATGAGCCAATGCCGGAGACAGAGACGACATGAGTCGTTGGCCTCTTTCAGTTAAGTCATATATTCATAGTCATATTAGTAATTTTGCTTATTTTGTGACGTTCGTTCTGTTACGTTGGTTACGGAGCAGGCATATCTGGAATTATATGGAAATATAGTAGTTATATTTAAAATTTTAAAAGCATAATAGATGTATTTAAGATTATAGTCAAAGGTGTATTTAGGAAAATCTCCTTTATATTTTGACTGCTAAATATTTTGATTTGATTTCTTAGCCGTCCAACCTTTTTATTATTTTTCTTTATATTTTGAAGTATTATTTCCTACTGTTTTATTAAAAAAATGTCTATCTAACTTCAATAAAATTTCTATTTCATTTTTGCAAATCAATTCCTTCATGGCATTGTATTTACTTGTTGTTGTTTTTCCTAAACTTTTTTTATATTCATTTTTAGGGTGTGTTTGGTTGAGAGTAAAATTTTTGATGAAAAGTTTAGAAATAGTGGTCAAATTGATAGAAAGTAATGAGATATAATATGAATAATAATGACGAGTAAAGAGAATAAAATTAAAATAGTTGCGTAGAAATGATTAAAAAGTATGTTAATTTATAAAAAAAATAATTAAAAATAAAATAATTATAGATAATGAAAAGTTTTGAATTGAAACTTTTTAATTCAAATTTTTTACCGTACAAACTCAGTCTTACGCTTCCTTGTTTTTTTATTTGGCTTCCCCCTTCCCAATTCCGAATTCCCCAATTGAGGCCTTGAACCTTACGAATCAACCCATTCGCAGACCTAATCCAGGCCGTTAATTACAGGATGTATCCGTCTTCTACGGCGATGATTGTTCAGATGTATCCAACACGCACTGACTTTGCATCAGCTGTTTTTCATCCTTGTTAGCGAAGCAGGAAGGGGAAGCGGGAGGGCATTTCAGAAAATTTCCTCCCTTCTTCAACCAACGTCTGTTGAAAGCACCAGCTGCACCACGCGCTCTGCTTTAGTCGAATCTCCCATTGCAGAATAACTGCAAAACCCAAATCTCAGCAATGGCGTCTTGGCTCAAAGCCGCAGAAGGTATGGATCTGTTCCCTTTCTCTCCCTCCCTCCGTCCCCATTTGATGCGCTTAATTACATGCTGCTTTCATTATCGCCATTGGTCCCTAGGTTTCTTTTGGAATTTCGATGCTTCCATCTGATTCCAACACGAAGGTGTGTTTGGATGTTCCCTCAGTTGATGTTTTGGTGGGAAAAATCCATTCTTTCCAGCCGGGGAAACAACAGAATTGTGATTGAGAGCATTCGTCTGTTCTTCTTTTCCATGCTTTGTACTGGTGTTCGAAACGTTCCTCGCGGATCTAAAATATTTTGCTTATCGATTGGAGTGGGAATAAATTTCCTGATTCAGCTTGAATGGATATAAATTTATTTATTTTCGCGTTAATCCGGCGTGTCATGGGTATGCTGTTGTGTGCAGTCGACTGGAGTGATGTGAAGCACAATTGTGATAATGTTTTTATTTCCTCAATTGCCAGTCACCATTTTCCTGCTCTGTTACAACAACAGATCATCAATTTGAATATATTGACGAGCGAGATGTGATTATACTCGCTATGGGGGATTCCGGGGTCCGTCCAATTCAAGGGGACCATCTGATGAACATGTCTCATTCGGGGGTGCACGGAATTCCCCAGGTATTTTGCATTGCTAGAGATGTTCATAAAATTCCGTCAGTTCTTGATGAATAGAGTCATTCCACCAAGATACTGTAAGTTAAGTGAAAGCTTTTTCATTTCATTAGACAAATGTGTTTTAAGTTGACTAAGTGGGGCAGTGAAATGCACCTTAAATGTCAGATACAAGATAAGATATAAATAATCTAAACTTATCAGATGGCTGTCTTCAGATTTACTGGAAGTTGTTGATAGAAGAGCAAAGCTTGTGGTTAGTGAGTTATCGGATGAGCAACAGGAATCACATCCTTCAGCAGGTATGACCTCAATGATTTGTATTATTTCCTGATTCACATGCTAATGAAATTACCTTCGTGACCAAATTCCCAAGGTTGCTTCATTGCACTCTCTCTCTCTCTCTCTCTTCTTAATTTTCCTAGCTCTTCAACTTCAATTTCTGCTGACTTTTCCTTTTTCTTTATCCTTCCAACTGCTAAGCATCCAATGTAAAGGAAGTTCAAGCAAGGAAGACAAGAACAAAGAAGGTCTTGACTGTTAAACATGCTTATGTTAAATATATAATTTTTTTATAACTTCTCAACCTGCCAAACTTAGTCTCACAATGTCTGGTGTATTCATTATTATTATTATTATCATCTACAGGATAAATCAAGACCCAGAACTGAACCTCCAAAATCTGGAGATACTAACGGAGCCCAAACAACCACAGAAGCATCATCATCAAGTGTGGCAGCTGATGAGAATGTGGAACCCCAACGTGAAAATGCTGGGCCTCTGCTTGGCAATTCCACCAAAGGCCAAGCAAGTGCAGAGCCAATGTCTGATGTAAATAAAGATGTATCAGTGCCAGGCTTGTCCGAGATTCGTTTGGATGATGTCAGCAAAAATGAGGCTAATAGTCCCACTAAACTCTCAGCTACTGACAATCACATTGAAGTTGTTACACCATCTGTGGATGGTGTTGGTGGTGATGTTGTTGAGAAGATATATGAAGAACCTGATAAATCCTCTTTGCAATCAACAGACTCAGTCGATGATTCCTTTGATGGACATCATCCAATTCCTTCTGATGCTGACATGAAAGTCAAGCTCTCAGATGATAATACTCTCAGAATTGATCAAGAGGGACCTGACTCAGGAAAGGTAGAAATCCACAGTCGTGACAATGGTAAGGAACAAGATGCAGAGGCCTTGCTGGAACATCCCCCAAATGTGAAGAAGCCAGAAGAGCACAAAACTGATGCTTCTCCTATAAGAGTGCAAGACCAACTAGATGAGGTAAGACTGTACTCTTATGTTAAAAAAATTGCTATTGCTTTAACAATCAATCTTTTAATGTTTTATTCAATAATCAATGTTTTATATATTTATTGGTTTATATCATTGACTTAGCCCCTTTAGTTGTTTGGCAGGCTCAAGGTCTGCTGAAAAGTACAGTTTCCACTGGTCAGTCGAAGGAGGCAAGGTTGGCAAGGGTAAGATCTCAAGCTGCTCAAGAAATCTGGATCATATCAGTACAATTGCTCGCCTGTCGAGGTTTAGTTCAATTGACTCATATTCAGGAAACCTGCTTCTCCTCTGGGGAGATAAGCTACTAGATGATAAGAAAGCAATGGTGGACGTAGTAATGTATATGCTGCATTCCTTGAATCGTAGAATCCATGGCTTATGCCATCTATGGTTAGCAGAGGAAATTGTTTGAAATGACACTTTTATAACATATACTGACTGCATTTGATCCTTTCACATGTGCATAATACAAACTATAACAAAAAAAAAAAAAAAATCTATCTGTGCCATCTTGGCTTTAGATGATACAGCCCAATACCAATAGGAATGGTGCAACAAAATTCATGGAAAGGACCCCTTTTCCCTTCACTGTAACTCTCATGCCTGTCTAGGTTGGACCAACCCAGCTTCCATTCTACAGTGGATAAAAAAATATGCAACAATAAAAATGATAAGATTGACATTTTTGTAACTTTTGATATTTTAGATCTTAAACTCGCCAAAAACCTGCATTGGGCTGGTGAAGTTCAAATCATTATATTCAATTCTGTAAAATTTTGCATGAATATTCAATATATTTTAGATTGATCCTCATGCAGCCTGTTCAATCATAAATATAAAAAATGCATGAATTGAAGTGATTCTATGTAAATACGAGGACAATAAAAAGGAAGAGATTGGGCAGGTGCCGTTTCATACAGTATTTCTGTATTTCTGAGAATGTAACTCACCTTCATCTGTTTTGTAACTAGAAAATGCTTAATAGTTTTTCTTCCAATGATTTGAAGGTTTGCGCTGGACTTTCATCTCGTCTACAAGAATACAAGGCTGAAAATGCACAGTTGGAGGAACTCCTTGTTGCAGAGGTGTATTGCAATTCTCACATCTCCATTTGTGATTAATATCAGTCTTCACTTGGCTCCCTGTTTAAGAATTCTTACATTGGTTTTGACCACTGTAACTGCCATTATAACAGAGAGAACGGTGTAGTTCATTTGAGGCTCATATAAAGCAGCTACAACATGAGTTATCCAATTCCAAGGCTGGAGCGTCAAAAGTTGAATCAGATTTGGCTGATGCTCTAGCGGCAAAAAATTCAGAAATCGAGACTCTTGTTAGCTCAATTGATTCTCTGAAGAGGCAAGCTGCTGTCTCCGAAGGCCAGCTTGCATCATTACAGGTTTCTTGTTCTCATATTATTCTTTATATCAATCTAACATTGGAGCTACATCAAATGTGCTCTGTTACTGGTGTCTTGTACCGAGATTATAATTGGAGCTCCCTGAATCAATCTAATGTTTGGGCCTTGTGCATTTAATTAACCGCAATTGGGACTAGTTTGTCAAGAAGCTTCTCTATGTCATTTGCTTTTAATGTGTATTGATTTTGGGTATGATGACCTCCTATTATAATTTTTATTTGTCAATGGAAACATGCCATCCTGTAAAACGTGCATGCATAGTTTATATTATGTGCACATAAATTTGGCTGAACTAGAAAGGCTAGGTGCTTACGATGCCTTGACACAAGGAATCTGGCAAGAGCAGATTTTGGCTTTCTGAGGCCTCTGGTAACTGTGCATTTGGGGCCAGAACTTGTCACTCAGCAAGCACATCCAGTTGCTGTTTTACCAAACAAGTTATTTCCATAAAGTTCTCCTTGAAGCACCCTTGCTAGAAGTTCTTAATAAACACTGTCCAATTTAGCTGAACATAGGTGAGTGGGTGGGCATGTATGCCACATGCATATGGACTGTGTGCATGTATGCGTGTGTGATTGCCAAATGTTAGGTTAATAGGTTTGTAGCATGGCTGGATGCATTTTGATTGAATTTGACTGGGTGGGGGCGGGCATGGGCATATGCTTCCGTCTGCACTCATGAATGCCGACACATTATGGGGGTAATCAGATTGTCATTCAAAAAGCTGAAAGGAAGGAGAAAAAAAAAGAAAGAAAGAAAGAGAAACACTGAGGTTAGAAGTTCATTTCATTACCATCTGGCACAATGTCTTCATTGAATGTTTCATGTATGTTCTCATGGATCTGATTAATTTCAATTTTCTTATTGGAGTTAAGCAAATATCTCTGACTTTAACATGGTTTTACTCCCTTCTTTGACAAGTATTCCGTATTGACATTCTAGTGAAATCTTGGTTTGCATTGACAATGATAACCTTCTTTTCTAATCAGGCAAACATGGAGACGATTATGAGAAGCCGGGAATTGACTGAGACCCGAATGATGCAGGTAGATTTACCAATCTTTTTTAGTGCTATGCCTGATCAAGTGTTTATAATTTTATTTTGTCTCTCTTTACCATCTGATTTTGAGTTTGCCGTCCACATTCCTTGCAAGGCTCTACGTGAAGAGCTTTCTGCCGCAGAGCGCAGAGCAGAAGAAGAACGTGCAGCTCACAATGCTACTAAAATGGTGCTTACTGAAGCTGAATAGATTGGAGTTCTATTTTCTGTCTTCTCATTTTTCCTTTGTCATTTTTCTGTTAAACAGGCTGCAATGGAAAGACAAGTTGAACTAGAACATAGAGCTGTAGAGGCATCCACAGCTCTTGCAAGGGTTCAGGTAGGTTTGGAATGAGTTTCATTATTGTCGAATTAAGATTCTTGCATTGGTCAAATTAATTTGTTGAAGTTCCTTGCTATCTATTGAGCAAAAATCATGGTTTTGGTTAGTTGTGAATAGATGCAACTGGCTAGTGATTCTAAATGCTACTTGATGTGTTTCATTGCTGTCAGTGGCACTGGTAAGCATCATGGGCTTTATGCCCACAGGTCATGAGTTTGACCCTTTGTCCTCCGGTGGTGGGGGTGTTATGCTGTTCCTCCATGTTGTGAGAATTATGTATATAATGATTTGTAATATCAGATAACTTGCTGTATATATATATATATACATGTATTTAAAAAATTGCTATTTGATGTTTTTCGTAAATATTATAAAAGTATTGGTGAGCATTTGGCCTTATCACAACCAGCTATACAAGAAGGGTTATGTATCTCTGTCCTATTTAAAGCATGAGTATCGAATATGTTATTTCCTCATTCCTGGTTGTTTTGTAATCTGCATTCTAGTGAAGAAAATTTGATCATGAATTCACAACAGTTTTTGGTTTGACTCATTAAAAAAAAAAAAAAAACTGTCTTTTGGTTTGGAAATGCTATGCATAGAACATGACTTGAAGCTATGAGCATAATAATGTCAAATATCTAACTGTGAACTCAGTTATGTGATATTATAATTCAAAATATTATTGATAAACTACAAACCATGGGAGTATGAAAATCTTACTTAAACATTTTGCATATAGCTTGATATATTTGCTTCATGTGCTGTCCAGTATATGATCATATACTGGAGTACTCCAGTTCACTGATTTATGTACAGAATTAAAGAGTTGTTAGCTGCTAGAAGTCGCTTGAATGCTTACTCTTCTGGAATGTCATTTATTATTTCATCTCTAGCTCATGACATTGAAATCTTTCTTTACTCCACAAATATTCATTCTGTGACGATATGTTGTGTATCAACTGTTCAGAGCTTGATATTAAGGCTTGTAGATACAGTATCTCAGATTTTCCAAAGTTGTTTCTGCCAATACGATTGCAATCTCTCACCATACCTGTCATTCACTTCACAATATCTGACAAAGGAATGCATTTTCAGAGAACAGTTGATGAGAGGACATTGAAGGCTACAGAACTAGAGCAAAAGGTTGCATTGCTTGAGGTAAGAACTGCATCTATTTCATTGACAAAAATATTCAGTTAGGCAGCAGTTTTCTAGCTATAAATTTTTAATCTTCCAAGTTCTTGAGCATTGTCCCCCCTCCGTCCTATCAGGTGGAATGTGCATCTTTAAATCAAGAGCTGCAAGAAATGGAGGTCCGTGCTCGTCGTGGACAGAAAAAATCGCCTGAAGAAGCAAATCAAGCCCTTCAGGTGGAGCATTATGTTGTTGCATTTGTTTGTGCTGTTTAAATATTTTACACTTTTGCTTAATTATCAATATCCATCCATTCGTATGTGAAAATCTTTCAAATTCCCTGCACCATGCACGCTTTTGAAAGTTCCCACTAACTACTTCACCATTTCATTCTCTCTGCTAAGAATTTCATTTCCCCATTGGTACTCAATAAAGAAGAAGGCATACCTGCTGGATAAATTCAGAAGTTTATTTAATTTTTTATTTTCGTGGTACCATGATAGTCTTTTAGAGTTCATATTGCCACGTATTTGTGTGACATCATGATGGTGACATGGTGTTGCTAGTAATATTTGTAACATTAGTAACCTACTCAAGGTTTATTTGACAAACCTTTCAGTTGTCAAACATTTAGATGCAGGCATGGCAAGAGGAGGTGGAAAAGGCTCGCCTGGGTCAATGGGATGCAGAGAACAAGCTCTCTTCCTTGGAGGCAAGTTTCCTTTAATTCTGGCCCAATATTTAATACCATATTTCTTCAAACTGCAAGACTGAGGAGAATAAGTTCTTTCACTCTGTTCTGTAAGCATTCATGATTAATTTAAACCGTATGGGTATTTGCTAATGTAATCATGTGTAAGTTTGTGTTGTTAGTCAATTTATTTTAAGTTCCTTTGCCTCTGCTTATTCTGCTCTTGTGTATCCTCTTTATGCCATAATTTTCCTAGAGTGAGCATTTCCAGTTTCATTCTTTGCAGGCTGAGATTCAAAAGATGAGAGTTGAAATGGCTGGCATGAAAAGGGATGCTGAACATTACTCACGACAGGTCAGTTGAAATGCATATATGGTTATGCCTCCTAGTTTACAAACTATTATTCAGCTTTCTTGTCGGCTCTGATAACTACCTTGTTTTGTTGTGTGCAATTAATCTCTAGGAGCATATTGAACTAGAGAAGCGATACCGTGAACTGACCGATCTATTGGTATTTCTTATTCTCGATGCTACCACAACATGCATTTGTCTTTTGATGTTGAAAGACAAAAACTAACTGATGAACATCATAACTACTCCTTTATTCAGTATCACAAGCAAACACAACTAGAAGCCATGGCAAGTGAAAAAGCTGCAGCAGAGTTCCAGTTGGAAAAAGAAATGGGACGTCTTCGTGAGGTAATCTCATTTTTTGACCATTTTGACCGTTTTGGTCACTAATTGAGACTGCCTATGCCTCTGTCCTTACCTTTCAAGGATCAAATCATAGGACCCATCCAGTTCACCGATGGCTTCCTCATGACTCATGAGCTTTATCATGGAGACCATATGGTTGCAGGAACTAGGCTTGCTCCAACTGACCAACACACAAACACTCATCTGCATGGACTAACAACAAATGAGGCATTCTGCATATGGAAAAAGCTATTGCCGACATGTCATTTGTTTTCGAAATTTGTTATTTGCAGGCTGTGCTGATCTGATAGACACACTTGCATATTGCTGGTTATCTAGGTTGTTTATCATAGCAACCATGTAGATTTATACATTTTAGAACTGCATTTTCTGGTGAAACAGGTTGAAGCAGAAAGTAGTAGAGTTTCGCGTCGAGCATCATCAACTTGGGAAGAAGATACTGAGTTGAAGACACTCGAGTATGGTGAAACTCTTCACGTCTCTATATGCACTCGGTTTCTTTTCACTGTGCAAGCTTAATTTCGGCTTTACCCCAGCCAATCCAAGTCACAATGCAGATCCCATCCTACCATTTGCAGTCCTTGATCTATCTAAAATTTTGAAAAATATGAGTTAAAGATTAATTTCACAGCAACTAGCTGTTCATTCATGTGAAAGTACTTTTCCAACAGTGAGACAGCTAGAAAAATATCTAAGAATTTTATCAAAAGATGTTTAAGAGAGTTTTCTAGTCAATGATTAAAAGCTCTATACCACATGTTACACCACAGCATCACAACATTGTTTAGCTTCTCTTTATTTATATCTTCAAATGTTTATCTCTAACAGAGAATGATTATCCAAATTTCCTATGGTGAACAACATGTTAAGTGTCTTTTTGTAACAAAAAGTATAATGCAGGCCTCTCCCTTTGCATCATCGCCACATTGCTGGAGCAAGAATGCAGGTATGTTTCAATTTGTTTTAAAGCTCCCTTGCCCTATCTATTGTGCTGCTTTGACTACGGTTTCTTACAGTTACAAAGAGCAGCAAAGCTCTTGGATTCGGGGGCTGTCACGGCTACAAGATTTCTGTGGCGCTACCCGACTGCTCGGGTCACCCTACTGTTTTACCTGGTGAGAAATATTGCCCTCATTTCTTTTGTGTTTTTTTTTTTTTTTTTGCTGGAAATGTTAGCATTTGACATGCTTTGAACTCAACTGGAGCTTTCTGATTCAGGTGTTTGTGCATCTCTTCTTGATGTATTTGTTGCATCGTCTACAGGTGAGCACATTGCATCATATCAGTATCCTTTAAAAGTCAAGTCACCAATTACTAGTATCATTAGAAATGCCCTTGATGATGATGAGAACTTGCTCCTGTGTTTTGTGGTCTGCAGGAACAAGCAGATAAGTTTGCTTCCAAGGAACTAGCAGCTTCCATGGGACTGATCAAGTCGGAGTTCCCGTGAGATGTAATAGTTGTTCATGTGATACGACAATCTTATGCTCAAGTCGCAACAGGTATCGGCATTAATTGTTGGGAGAAAGTCTTTGCTCATGTGCATCATTGTGGTGTTTTACATTTTTACATTTTTTTTTTTCACTTTGTAGGTTTGTATCTATAACTTTTCATTCTTACACACCTTGATAGAAACAAAATGAGGGAAAACGGAAAAGAGAAGTTGTAAAGAAGGAACTCATCGAAGTGTGGTTACAATTTTTTAATCTACACATGGCAGTGCCTGATCATTATTTACTAAATACCCAAATGATGTAATGGCATTTCTGTATATCTGTCTCTTGGTGATTTCCATCAGATATAAAATTTTGATCCAGTGTGTTTCCGTTCATCTTGCATGATTGGAAGAAGTGGTATACGAGGGAGCCAAACACACCTGACGTTTTCAAATTCTGGAAGCCGGTTTCATCAACTTGGAAGTATGCGTCAGGTTCTTGTATGTTGCATTTTTTTTAGCCTGCTTTCTACGTCCAATGACTCGAAACTCGATCCATAATTGGAATGCTAGTTAAAATGTCCAGAAACTGTCAATTTTTCATTTAGTAGCATACGAAATGCTGCTCTCTCTTACGGTTTCCATCTGTCCACGCTTCCGCCAGCTCGACTGTTTCTGCTAAATCATGGACGGTTGTGATACTATGCGGTTGATTGCCATTTTTTTTTTTTTTTTTTTTTGTAAATCTTTTTTATGCTCTCGAGGGCGCTTACGTGAATTTTCAATTTTTTGAAATATTTTTAGATAAGCATAGATTAGGTTTTATGATTTTTCAAAATAAAATTAGGGCAAGTTCCATTTGCGGGTAATGAAACTTGCCTAGTTCTTATCTTGAAAAATCAAAAAATTTATTCTAGTCTAAAAATTTTCAAAAAAAAGATTATCTAAGTTTATCTGTGAGCCCATCTAGATAATGGATTTGTTTATCTAGATGGGCTCGCAAAAGTATAATTTGTTTATTTATTTTTTTCAAAAACATGACAATGGATTCATTCAGCCCTAGAATCACAACTCAAAATCATACGAGGCCACAACTTAAAAGTACGTCCGCACATACGTAGCTTGTGCCTGGAAACTGAGCCCTCTTCAACGGATGTCACAACTGTTTTTACCCCGAGAGAACCGGCTATCACAACTTTAGCTGTCTGGTTTCTATGCGGAAGATATTTTTGAATTTTCAGATATAGCTATGAAATTTCACCTTAATTTCTTATGTACTCGCATTTAAAAAAAAAAAAAAATTTCCTCCCAGACTAACGTATTTTCTTTTACGAATGGGAAAAAATTGTGGGTATAGAATGGAAGTTGGAAAGAAAATATCATAGAAATTGTGTGATTAATATAAATAATTGGAATAAAGTTGAAATAAATAAAATAGTCGGAAGGAAAAATAATTGGAATATAAGATCAAATTGAAAAAATATGATAATTTAATTGTAAAATCAATTGTTGAAAGCATATTTACCCTACCATTCCATCCCATGGCCAAACGTCCCCAACAATTGCCATTAAAACAAACATGAGATGACCACCAATCTACGCCCTATAATTTACGGCTCCAAAATCCAAATTTTATCGTCGGGCTGCCCTGTTGCCGGTGGAAGTCGTTCGGCAGCGACGAACATGGGTGCCGTCCCCGTTGAAGCAGCAGTAGCAGCAGCTACTGCGTATGCTCGATCACACATGCTGGCGTTAGAAAAGATGGAGAGGGCGGTTGCTGCAAATGCCATTGAGATGCTGTGGCCAGCGAGTGCAAGATGGTCGTCATTAATGGAGAAGAGGCAGCTAGCAATGACATCCGTCAAAATCTGATGGATTACTGCTCACTTTGATCAGTGCTTGCTGTGGCTTGGATGGAAGGCATCCAATTGGAGATGGCTGGCTTTAATGGCCTAGTCATCACTGGTGTTGGAGATGGAATCGCATGCTGTTGATTCAATGAAAGATGGATGAGTGGCGATCAATGAAATGGGTTTAAGATTGGGTTGCTACTGTGGTGGATTTCCTCCAAATCCTCGCTGCTGGAGGAGGGGCAGTGGCTGGGGCGTGCGTCGGTGCTTGGAGACAGCAACAGTGGCCGAAACCGCTGTTGGATAGTTGGGCTTCTCTGGATCAGATGATCGCTGCCGATTTGGGGACAACCGGATGATGGATTCGGTAGCTTCAGCTTGTCGCCGAGTGCTGTCTGAAAACGAGAAGATGGTGCCAGCAGGATGGGAGTGGTACAGCGGGCTGGGGTTTTGGAAGAAGGCAACTGCTGGATTTCTTCGACTTCATGGAGACCACCAGGGCTGCTGTTGCCGTTGGACTCGAAGAGGAAGGAGACGACAGGATGGGTGATCTGGGCATTTTAGAGAATATCAAGGGTATGTTTGCAGTTTGTCTACGTTAAAAACTGAAGTTTTTCAATTCAAAACTTTTTACCCTACCAACATCTTTAAATTATTTTTTCACACCTTCTAAAAACACCGTAAATTTTTTAAAATTTTTTCAAAAATTCAAACGTACCTTAGGTACCTAATGGAAGGTAATGGTGTGCGGATGCAAGAATATCAGGGAAAATTTATGGGTATGAAAAATTCATTCGTATATTTACAAATTCTTATAAAATTTTATGGATTTTTTTTACATGTGGCCCCTACTTAGGTCTCAAACTAAATGAAATTTGGTGATTTTTTAAAATTTATTTAGTATATTATTTAAAAATAAAATAAAATATCAAATAAATTCAAAGAATTATCAAATATCATCCGGTGAAAGATCTAGTTGAGTTCATACTTGTATAAAAATTTCAAAAAAATTTAAAAAAAAAAATTTTTTTATGGTGGGCTGCTGTGGATAATCGCTGGGCTAAACCATGTGCTTAAATTTCCTTGCCTTAAAAATAACAGCCGTTGAACTTGAACAAGTAGTGTAAGAAAAAGCTCCAGAAGCTTGGATTTCTCAACGTAACATAATAAGTAGGGAATGTCATGCGGACCAACGAGTATTCATGGGCACCCTTCTTTTAAACATGGACACTAGTACAGCGAAGATTGCTCACCAAAAAACAAAAACAAAAGGAATTATGATTGGTAATCTCAGTGTTTTGTCAGATCGAAAGAAAAAAGGAAAAGGAATTAAAAAAAAAAAAAAGAAAAAAAGAAAAAAGAAAAGAAACCAAAGTAGACACTGTCACTTTGCTTACAGGAAGAAAAGAGGTTTGGGTCTGCACTCATAAACAACTTAAAAGGTTCGTGGAGGTACTCGTATATGCCACGATGAACAAGAATATAACGACCGTAGTGATGGCACGGACACAGATTGGTAATTGAGAGGTAGGTGGGGAGGTGGAGGGAAGGGAAGGGAAGTCACACAATAGCTGAAACGGAGGGAAGACCTGTTACATGGTTAGATCGCTTTTCCACGACAAAGCGCACTCCATCGAAAGCATGGATCGGCCAGTTCTGTACTTCTAACTTATGCCATTAATGATCTTTGAGTGGGGTCATAATCAATCCAACATATTTTATAAACTTTGGCCGACATCAAACGAGGAGGGGTTGGTTCAATGCAACTTTTGCATAACTTATGCAAACGTTTAGATGGCTCACTCATTTTTCTTTTTTTGGCATTAATGTACGCCCAAGCATGTACTTCTTATCTATACAATTTTATATTCTTTAATTTTCTTAAATAAAATTAAAAGGAATTTGAATACAACGATAAGATCCACTGTTCCTGTGCAGGGTGCGCATGAACAGTGCAATTTCTTGGTCGAAAATTTTAAAAAATATTTAACAAATTATAAAATTGCATAAATAGGAAGTAAATGCTTGGGCTCACATATTAATGCCAAAAAATAAAAAAAATAAAATAAAATAACGAGATCATGCGAGCGTTTGCACTGAATCTTCCCCGTACATCTACCAAGGATTGTACATTTGTATGGTTTCATTTGTCATTTCTACCAAGGTCCTCTCTCTACAAATTGCAAGAGCATTCGAGGAGATTGGATTTTTGGAGAAAGGAAAATTCATGACTTGGAATTTCTACCGTCGTCATCTCGTCCCTAGGAGATTGGTTTGCTGGAGAAGGGAAAATTCATACTTTGGACAAAATATGAGGACAAAACCCAAAATTGCACTATAAAAGGGAAATAAAATATTTATATACTTGACTAATCTAAGATGCTCACCAGTTTCTACACGACCCACACACTCCTGCAAGAATTTCTTTGCGAACTCTTGAAGACGATCCTCAGCCCATTCTTCTTTACCCCAGCAGGCAAAATGCAGAAAACTTAAATCTGTTGATGGATCAATATGAGGGGCGGCGGCATATTCTTCTTAAGTTGAGTTTCTCCTGTAATTGCGAAGTGTAGAACAAATCGTCAGCATTTTACAAAATGTGAGACATGGAACTGACCAAGAATGAGAGGAATAACCTGAGGGGACCACTCTTGGAAAAAAAAACAAAAAACAAAAAACAAAAAACAAAAAATTGCAGAGTGAAGCATGGTGCGTGCATGAGATGGGTGGAACTGGGCAGCTTCATTAATCAACTCTCTTAGAAAAAGGAATCAGGCTCATAGAAATATAGGGGCCGTGTACTGCATATGGATCAAACTCCCTAAAGTTTATTCTTCCATTCATTGGAAGCACAAATGTTTATAACTGACTGAGCATCGTAGGCAAGCAGATGTTCGCAGAAACTCAATACATAGATTAGATATTGCATTACGTACTGGACAGCAATAGCCAGAAGTTGAACGATTATGCTAGTTATGCTCAAAACCATTTCCTGCCTAAGTGGTCTCAAGCTCATTCCAATATTACAAACATTGTCCAGTCTATTCTTCCAGTCCCACAAAAAGTGGTTTTGTTTATTGTTTGAAACTTAAATTCTGAGGTCTGCATGCCTAAATGAGATAGTGATGGATAAGTAAGAAAACATAGATCTCATTATGATCAGAATTCCAGCCAAACTGAAATGGTTGCAGTTATGTGTAATGAACACCTCATGGCTGCATCATGACCATCTTGGCTAACAATGGGCGGTGAAATTTAGATTGGTGCGAGAAAAAATATGAATGTTGAAGGGAAAAACGAAGCTTTCTGTATTGCAGAAAGACCTAGGGATATCTTGATGTTCACATTCACATACCTCACTGTGATCATGATCGTAGCGGATCAGAAAGAGACACCTGCAGCCCCTTATGTCATGCAGCCTCCTTTGGATTTCCAGAATATGAGCATCATAGTACCTAGCATTATCCCTCCTCTCCTGAGATAGCCAAAGAAACTCATTTAACACCACAAATTGGCTTTTGCAAGGAAAGCAAGAATAATTGTTAAAATCCTTTTTAACTACTTACACGATAACAGAGGACAAGGTCACCAACATTAACCTTCCGACATTCAGTTGGTTCCAGTGGGATAGAACGTTCTCGGACAGCCCTTTTAACATTCACCCACTCGTCCTCCTCTGCACCAAAACCAACATACCGTACACGCACTTCCTGTAACAATATACACAATAACCACCATCCAATTACTAACATGTATCATAGGCAGATGAAATCTGCTTCCAATCATTAGTCTCTATAGATTTGGGCCTTCTGTAAGGTTGTCCATATAGGCCACATGCTTTCTCATTATCAAGTTGGGCTAGCTTCAATCCTCATTGTCTTGTCTTATGATGATGACAAGGGATGCCGGCCACAACTAATGCACTTCATGAGTCTAATGGCATCCTATGACACGCATAGGAAAATACCTAGGCTACACAAACATTATCGTTTTACATACCAAAATGAATATGTAATAAAAAGAGCCAGGCAGAAGACTTTAGCAGGAAAGAAGCACTTGGATGATAAAGCTTATTAAAGAACCAATTTATCAAAGACAAAAATGTAGGATTTCACCAAAGAAAACAAACTTCTGAAACCAATGTAGATCACTATGATCTCAAACAAAACAATAATGCTATGCCTGTACTGATTAATAAATCTATAAAAAAAAAATAAGAAAAAGAAAAATCCATACAGTCTCGCCTGAACTAACGATTCTGTGTGTGAGAAATGCTGCAACATCATACCTGCAAGTCAAAGAAAGTAGAATAGTTAAATATGAAAATTGATAGTTAAGAAGAAAAATAACACAGCAGTAAACAGGTTTTTCTTGTATATTAATCCAACTATATACAAGTAAAACCAAATTCCTGATGTCTCTTCCTATTTCCTTCTTCCAGATAAACAGTGCCAGAAACATGCAAGGGAAAAAAATTATGATTTGTGTCTGATAATCATGCATCCTGCTGGGAAAGGAAGAATTTATCAACTCTTAGAAGAGAGACAGAAATACAGACCCTAAGGATCAAAGAAATAGATAGATGGACATGCAGAAAAGGAAGAACGTACAGGGGGAGTGGATGATGGGGATATGGCATTTAGTGAACAATGTGCTGGGGGAGTGGAGGATAGGGATATAGTATTTAGCCAGTGACTACCACATAATGGACAGCTTAGACATTTAGTAAGTAATTGAAATGGATAATTTTCCAATCTTTTTAGAAATAAAAATGTCTGATCTGCTTATAGGCTAGCACAGAACTCTCCCGGATGATTGCTCAGATTGACCTGGAAAATACACCACTATCCAATATCTTCAGTGATTCAATATTAAACACAGGTGAGCTGTTTACTTAAAGGACATCATTGGAAAATTTTGAAATTATGAGTGGTCGACAACACCTTTAACTCATGTGCCATGTTTACCATCCCAATAGCAAAATTTAACCGACCAACAGAAAATAAACCAATAATTCACAATTACAATAATTGTGGACATAACCCCCAGAGTAACTAAATCTTGCTAACACATTACAGTCAGGCATACCATGCTCCATCTTTTGATGATCTAGCCTCAAACTCTACCTCTGCTACATCCGGGGACTTCTCACCTGCATCTGGATTCATACATCAGATGGAATGAGCTATCTTTTCTCAGGAATCATGAGAAAAAGAAGAAGACAAACAAGAGAGGATTTCTATATTGGCTAAAATACCTTTAAAAAAGCACAGCAGATGTTCCAGGAGAGAATCCAATAGGCGCAGAGAATAAGACCTCACATCCCAGAAAGAAATTTTAAAATCATGTGGAGGAAGAGGTGGTTAATGTGAGAAGTACTCATTGGTGAGCAAATACACTTCTAGTTATAGCTGAGCCTGCGCCTAGGTCTACACAAAATGTCTGTCTGTCACTGTGACTATGGACTCATAGAGGTATTAACTAACCAAGTAAATGAAGTAATCGTGTCACTTGCAGATATAAGAATTTCATAGATTAAAAAAAAGGTAAAAACAGAGATCAGACTGTTGATGGATGACTTAGAATGTGAAAAGTAAAGACTTCAAAAGCATCTAGATTCTAGACAAAGCGGCTCATAGAGTGCAACTTCAGTCACAAAATAACTATAATGGAAATGAAATGAAATCCCTTTCAGCAGGGAGCAAGAAACTCTAAAATGATGATTTAAATCAGAAAGTGGACTGAGGTTGAATTAAGTGGAGATGTGCTGCTAGAGTTGCATATGATGACTAACATCCACACTAAGGAACAGGAAGTTTGGTAATATTTTAACAGGCTCAGTCATAATGAAAAAGCATGTGACCATTCACCTATCGAATTAACTCAAAGATCTCATCAAAATGAAAGCATTTGCTCCAGGAGAAAAATCCAAACAGAAGATAACGACAAGAAAAAGCCAAGCACCATCTTCCTCTGCTTGCAGATAATCAATGCTGCATCAGTTTGGTTAACTTTCCTGGATTCCAAAATGCAGCTGTTAAAAAAAATGTAAATATACAATCACCTTTAGGAACATCAGAAGAACTTTCAGGTGCTTCATTTGAAACACATGGATATGCCTGAATTGGTGCTTCTTTTGAGATAATAATTGAGGAAGTAACCTTAGGGGTGCCAGCTCCCCGCTGTTTCATCAGGAACCAGCTTCGTACCTAAAATCAGATTGGTCCAACAACAAGAGACAGTCATGAGTTCAGATTGAGAAGGAAAAAAAAATGAGCCTAAAAGGAAGGAAAAGTTTGCTCATCACCTCATGATCTTTCCCTGGAAAACATGACCTAGCAAGAATAAAGAAGCTAACCTGTTTCCAGTGTATAGCAGTTTTTCCAGCTCGACCCGAAGCACAACTGGGACAATAGTCCACAGTAAAACAGGAAAATCATTCATCAGAACTAAATCAATGCTATAAAGATCTGTCCTAGAGAGGCTAGAAACAGGCTTCTACAAAGTTGTCTCAACAGCAAAGCTTAATAAAGCCAATGTTGACCACTGGAATATCCAATGCGTAGCAGCCATCAAATATGTTGACAAAGTGTAAGCTCAGCCACAATAGTTGTAGCTTCAATGACTGACAACATCATTTAATTTATAAATGTGAAATGCACAATCAGCTGTATCCAGTACCAGTACAACTCATCCATCTTCTCATTCTTTTCCCCCTCTTTACACAATTCTAGATTCCTATGGGTCCACATGAAGTCAAGCACAATTTCTGAAGCAAAAACATTACCAAGGAGGCAGGGATTCTTTTGCACCTGTAGTCAAATGTGCAAACGAACAAGCAGGTGTTGCAATGCTCAAATCACAATATAGGGTACTAGTATACAGCTATGCATGCCATTTAAGCTGTGAGTTCCATCTGGATACACTTGAATTTACACTTCTCTTTCTTTGTTGATCAAAATCTACCTTCTGCAAATGTTTTTAATGCACATTATAGTTTCAGAACCAGATGCAGCCTTTTTTCTCATAGTTCTTTTGATGATGGAAGGTGGCTGAAAGGGATCCAGATGCCATTCATGCCAATGTCACAGAATATGTACAAAAATGGTCACATTATTTCAATTCTAGAAGGACATGTCAAAGCATAGAGCTTACTTAAGCTTCTCTACAGTCCTCTGATAGAAATTCTGATTCAGAAATCTGATATCCACTTCAGAAAACAACTTCTCCAGCTGATCAATCTGTTGAGAAAAGAAATACTATGGTATCATATGTTGACACCTTAGTATGAAGATACTAGAAATTTCCAAACAACTTCTTGCATTAAAAACATGAAATGAAGCCATTTAACTTTCCAAACCAAATTTACAAGACCACACCATGTTTGAGGAAAAGAACAATTCAAAATTTATATGCAGAAAGCAAAAAAAGATAAACATCCACTTTATCAAATCTCATGAAATGTAATGGCTAGCTGGATGAATTCGACCAGAATTTGCAGTTTCACTAGACATATCTAGCTCATTGCCAGGTTAAGTGGAACTGAACAACCAGAATCATAATCATCTACAAATCAACCACTAAAAATATAGTAGAGAATAATAAAAATATCTTGCTAGAATCTCCTAAAGCTGTGACGCAGCATGCAACTTGAATTGAATTCATTTCCTGCTGCAATAGGCAACATTTCAGGGAAAGAACATGCATTTAATGCCATATTGTATCGCGTAGCTGCTCTATATAAAAATGTGCAAAGGGTAATCACATCTACAGACGTATATGCGAACACATATTGATAATTTGAATCTTTGAACATCCATATCTTTCTTTGAAGACAGCCAATGTTAAAGTAGTTTTCACAAAATTAGGACAACACGGCTGTTTGATCTCCAGATAACCTTTTGCATTACTGACCCATATGTGCTCCAAGGCATACATGTAACAACTCCTATAAAAGTTTCCTGTACATAACTCATACCAATTTTGCTCAAAAATCCATGCCCTCTCCGTTGCAAACAATCAACATGACATCTAAGCTTTCAGTCAACTAATTAATTGCAGGAAATTTCGTTGTGCCAGGGCAATGTTCTAAAGAAGGCTGTGTTCTTGGTTCTCATCAAAAGAACCTTAACCATGTTCTACGAGGTCTTCCATTAATCTCTAAGAGTCTTCAATATAGCAGACTTTACTCACTCTAACCACTGTAAATTGAATATAGACTATAAACTTAATCTGATAATTATAGTTTTTAGCCTTTATTGTATGGCCAGAGCTCCGAACTTTTACATTCCCTCATATCATTACTGATGACATCAACGCCTAAAAATCATTCAATACTGTTCTTTCTGATTCTATCATTCCTGGTTTTGTTGTTGATCGGTCACAGCAATCTATTTCAAAGAACACATACCATGAAAAAATTGTTCCTTGCATACCCAAAATGCTCTCTAACATACATTTATGGTTAAAAACCAACGATAATATCATAGTATATATATTTTAAAAATCCTCGTATAGCAGTTGTGTACAACCTTCAAAGCTACCAAACTCCAACCCCTCAACGAAGAAGAGAGTTTCTAGAATCCAAAAGACGGAAATTCGAATTCCAAAGCCAAGCAAATAAGAACCAGAAAGCATAACCCGAAGGTTCAGCACAGAGAAATTGCAGAAAAGGAACAGAGGAAAAATCTGACCTCGAGACGCGTGAAGGCGGAAGGCCGTTTTGGTCTGGGACGAAGATGAACCATTTCACAACCGCCTCGACAAAGGTCGTATACACCGAGTCCACGGTGCAAGTCCCGCGAACCGGATTTCTCCCCGGACAGAAAAAATCCGAAATACAAAACACGGGAAGCGACGGTGTCTTCTTCGTTTTCGTCTGCAAATGTAGAGGATGGACTTTAAAAAATGAGACGAAAATCTCAAAAAGCACGGAAGAATTTCTCTGTGGGATTCTCATACCTGGCAGTGCGTCGCTGTTATTGAGCGCGCTACGGCGCCACGTCGACACCGCTCGATGCTGCGTACGCACGATTGCATCCTGTAGTCCAGCAGCTGGCTGGGAAAAAAAAAAAAAAACAGAGGGTTGGGATTACTTGGGAAGAGCGGAAGAGCTATACTTCCACTCGTGCGCAATGTTTCCGTTTCGGGGAGTGCATGTGCATCTCAGCCGCACATCACGAGAACCTCGAGATGAGTTGGCTGATCTTGACGTTGTAGACAAATTTCAAGTAACACTTTACCTATATATGTCTATAGAAAAAGCAAAAATAGCGTCTGCGTAACCCCGCAAAGGGTGTGCGGTTATAACAAGTGGTCTTGATAACCGGAAAGCTGATGGTGCTGGTACGAAATCGACCGTTGTCACTGTCCGCAAGGACCAGAGGCGGCTTCACCGGCGCATACTCCAGCACGAACGTGTAGCAATGTTACGGGGTGCCCTGTATGAATGGGGTCCACAAGTCCAGCCTCTTGATACAAGAGGGGTGATTCAGTGCCGTCTACTGGCCGCCGGCTGGTTGCCGCCTCAGCTTACATCTTTTCTGCGCTCGTAGAGTCATTAGAAATAAAGAAAATAAAATTTAAATAAATAAATTAGTTGTATAAATAATTATTAAAAATGATTAAAAATAGAATATTTATACAGAAGACGCAGATAAATAATTTAAAATTAGAATAATAGTAAAAAAGCAAAAAATATTTTGATTGAAGACTTTTAATTTAAAAAGTTTTATATCGAGCTAAATATTGGAGCATAATTTCTCCCCTAATCACGGATTTTGAAAATTCCTCCTGCAGTTCTCCCGTACCCACGCCATTACTTCCCATCAGCCATATTTGAATTATCGAATTTCTTTAACCCAACTGCCTATCCATGAATAGACTAACGTCTTGCCCACCGTAGCTGCCATCGTCTCCGGTGCCGTCAATTCGTGGGTTTTAGAAACTTGGAATTAGACAATTGTTTATTCCAAGCTTTTGCAGAAGTGGGATGCAAGCAGAGGTCGTTGCTCCCATTGGGCCACCAATTGAGAAGACTGTAGCCTTAATGTTGCGGCTGGAATTAGAAAATGGAAAGGTGATGGGTTTTGTGCAATCGTTGCCAGCAGAACAGTTGGACACCACCGTCATTCGTGGAGGTGCTATTGGAATTTCGAATACATGTCGTAGAACAGGGGGTAACGATGAAAATTGCTGGCAGATTCATGGGCGCCGATTTTCAGAAATGAGACTGCGGATGCTGCAGACGGTGAAAGGAAGATCACCGGTGCTAATGGGGTTAAAAAGTTGTGGCTGGATTTTGCAACTCTGGGTGCTTTCACGGCTGCCAACAATCCAGAGATGCTGCTGTTGCGAATCAAAGAGAAGCAGGGGCTTCACTCTGATGGCATTTGGGGCATGCTCGAAAGTCGGAAACGAGGGAGACGGTCGGAGGTCGGCTTTCCTGGTGAGACGACGGTGAGTCTGATCGGCTTTTAAGAATGTGCTGGATGTAGAATTTTGCAGGTTATCGATGGAGGACCCACGTGGGTGCTGTTGTATCTAAACAATTAGATGGCTGCAGCGGCTACCGTGCAGTTTGTGGATGGCGGTTGTCGGGGGTTAGGATGATTGAGGATTAGGGTGGAGGCAATGCTGCTCAAATGGTTTTGATTCTTGATCCTGGTTAATGGCCTGGATTGCAATTGGATTTCATGGAGTCTGGTATTTTTTTTAAATCAGGTTTATAATATTACGTCTCACCTCATAAAAATATTTACATCCTATGTCCTTTTATACTACAAATTAATTTAGAAACGGTTGAGAGTCAAGGTGTAATGGAGATGAAATGAGAATTTGAGATGAAAATGTATTGAAAATGGGCAAAAAATGAGAATGTGAGATGAAAGTTTTGAAAATGAGAAGAGTTGTATTGAGATTAGATAAATGCATATTGAGATTAAGTAAACACAGTCAGATTTGAGATGCATTTGGGCTGCTGAAACGATAATCGTTGGTGGTATTGACAGGTGGAGACGGACTCTCCAATACCTAATTCTAGATTGGCTGCCTTTTATTTGCTACAGGATTTGCGTTGGGGTTGTGATGTGTATATCCGAAAATTTTCCTTTTAAAAATTATTATTATAGATCTACTGCCCCGGTTATATAAATTTTTAAATTTTTTATTTTATTTAAATGCGAAAAAAATTTTGTTTCTCACGCGCTCTGGAGAGTTTGAAACCGAAAATTGTTTTGGTTTTAAAAATTCAAAAGATATTTTTAAATAAGCAAAAAAAATTTTGGAAAAAAAATTAAAGAAGCAGATGCATAATAAAAAAAAATTTTAAGAAAATCATGGAGAGGGGTTGGCCGTACGTGCCAGATCACTCCACTTTATAACTCCCCATCTGTTTCTAAAATCAGAAAATGCTTAATACCAAAATTTTATGTGAGTATCGATTATTTACTTTTTCATTTAAACACAATATTATGTTTTATTTAAAATAGTATCTATTGTGATCTTTCCTTCAAAACATCCATATTCTAAAACCATAAATTTAGTAAAAGGCGAAAGGACAGTTCGCTCTGTGCTCATAAATTTTAATTGCGTAGACCGAAAACTATGTGTGACATATCGACGTAAAATAAATAAATAAAATACAAATAGTATTATTCATGGACTTATGATTAACATTATCAAAGTATTGTGTACTATCAAATGGACGTTGGTTCAATGCACCCGGGTGTACCGAGCCTCGATGCACCCAAGTGTACTTCATCATTGTTTTAATTTTTTTATGAGACTTTTTCACACAATTGTTAATGTAATTGTAATTAACATATCTATAAATTTTTAACATTTTTGGAGATTTTTAAATATTTTTTTCGGATTTTTTAAAATTAGTAGTATTTTTAATAATGTTAAATACACTTAGGTTAACATTTTCATTAAAAAAATTTAAAAAAAAAAAAAAAACAGCTGTAGTACACTCATGTGCATTGAACCGGCGTCCCCATCAAACATGGCCATAACACGGTATGATGATTACAAATAAATATAATTGTTTAAAATAAATTGGGCTCAATAGACATTGGCCTACGACGATTGTAATGAATCTGCAGCTTACAAGTCGATTCATGAGTTCAGGGGCTAGTAATGCGGACTCCCAGACCAGGACAGGGCCGGACCAATCCTCAAGCCATTGAAGAATTGAGTTACGCAGTATTACACGTGCATTTTGGAGTATGAAGAAAAAACGCTTGCTGTTTCTGTTCCGTCTTCTAATTTCCTGGCAACAAGGCGTGGAAATCTTCTTTGGGTGCTGCACTCTCTCTTTTGGAGATGATCGATGCCACAACTCACAAGGATCTAAGTTCCAGCTTGCAACATGGATGTGGTCTAATCTTTCTTCCACTTACCGAATCACACGTTGCTACAAATTAACTTAGGCCCCCACAAAATCCAAAGACGGATTACAGTAAAATGAGGTGAGTTTCGATTCCCATTTTACAGCTTAATTATTTAATCATTCTACTTTTTCCGTTTTTAATTTTATATTCTGATAATTTTCTTAAATCGACTATCATACTTATGTTATAACATTCTCACACTTTTTAAAAATATTCTTTTTTTTCAAAATATGAATGTAAAATTTTACATCATTAACTATGTTTTATCTTAGAAAAGCTTTACATATTTAACTATTTATCCCTATTTTCTATAAAAATTTCATGCAAATAATCTCTATGTTTTGGGTCCACCATAATGCGTGGTTCAAATCTCGTTTACTCATTTACACACGCATACATATTTGTAGTACCCTACACCAGCGCTACGATGGGTAAGAGTTCTCCTCCAGTCTTAAACATCTGAGTTTGCATAACAAGGATAAAATCTGTAACTTTGCCCAATAAGATGATGGTTAGTATAGTTTGCCAAAAAAATCATCACAGAAATTAGGCCTGAACCTGCACTTAAGAGTTTTATGCATCTGGAACAGTAGTACGTGTCTTTGAATCCTGCATGGCTATGAAGTAGAACATGTCAGTAATTGATTTTTTAAATAATGATGGCCTGTGATGTATTTTCTCTCTAATCCGGATGAAGGGAAGCAAATTGTATATGATAGAATTTTGCTGCCACGAACTCCTCTCTAACCTTGCAAATTTGGGTTTGATCATTAATCTGGAATCTGTGATTCTCAAACATGATAGTGGTTAGTATGGAGCGTAGAGAAAGAATAACCGAAGAGAATGGACAAAGGCGCTCCAGAAACTAAAAGTGTTAGTAATGGATCAAACAAATTGCAAACACCATAGCACGTACGCACATTTGTAATAGCTAAGAATTTTTAAAAACTGGATGGAGTCACCACTGATCTTTATGGGAAGATTAGATCTCATTTCATTGAAAAGAAGGCACTAGTCTTACAGCTCTTGGATTCTAGTCTTAAGACAAGCAATAACAGCAGCAATCCTTACTTGGTCAGAGCAGTTACATGGACATGAAAATGGAAATGGAAATAAAGTAAAAGAAAACAAAAAATCTGGTGGAAAGGTTGAAAGGGCTGAAGAGTTGACAGACAGTTGAAAAGGGAGACTAGAAACTAGCTGAGAAGGCGAGAAAATGGAGTGAATGAGGGCTGATAAGAAAACCCAACTAAAGCACTATTCCCTCCCTTCTCTTGAGCCTTTTTTCCTTTGTTGCTGGACACTGCCTCTATTTATAGAGGCTAGTTGTTGTGGTCTGGATCCAATTTTTTGCATGATGCTGTTGGTTTTTGCATGCATGTTTTAATTTCTTGCATGGCTCGGTAAAACGTGTATTCATCACGTTTTTACTACGCCATTTGATGGCATGTACGGCTGTCTATGAGCTATAGCTGGTGGAGCCTCTTGGTGGGTTGTTGTTGGACTTGTCGGATCTAGCAGGTTGTTGTTGTTGGAGCTTGGCTCTTATGGGCTGTTGAAGCTTTGATACTATGGGCTGGGTGTTTCTTGTGGGCTTGCTGAACTTAGCTGGCGGGCTTTGTGTTATGAGCCGTGACTGCTGACTCTGACTTCCAGTGGGCTGCTACTCAAGAGCCCGTTATGGGTTGTTGGTGAACTTCTGGTAGCTGGGCTTTCTAATGACGATTTTCAGCCCATGGCATTCTTCGTAATGCTATCATTTTATTTTGTCTTATTTTTGTCTAAGATTTTTTTTTTTCAATCACGTTGTTATTTCTTTTGGTGCTAGTAGTAGGGGTGTCTATAATATTAAAAGGATTTTTGCAAACATGCCAATGAGGTTTAACTAATATTGCATTCGTATATCTAAGTTTGTTAAAATTATAAAAATATCCACAAAGTCTACATAAATTTCAAATATGTTCCTTCCATCATGATGTCATTAAAATTTTTTGTAAAATGATGAAAATAACCTTATAAAATTGCGAGTACATCTTTTAACTTAAAAGGATATTTTGTCATTTTATAAAAATTTCTAATGACATGTCAACGAAAGGACCATATTTCTAATTTTATTTAAACATCATAAACATATTTACAATTTTGAAAAATCTAAGAATACTGATGAAATATTAGTCATTTTTTTTTTGTGAGAATATATTTTACGATCATCTTAACATGTTTTACAATTAGACCATCAAACATTCTTACAACATTCGCTAGATATTCTAACACATTTACCTGACAATATTTTATATTTTTACTATTTGGCGGACATTACCACTATAGATATGGGGGAGAAATGATGCCACCGCTATTTATACCTTGTCGGCTTTGTAGCAGTGAATGAGATTACTAACGAGGCAACATTAGTTAAATATTATAAGTATATTTGTAAAAAATTCTTAAATTCAACATAAAAGTAAATAATTAAAAGAAAATAACGTTAATAGAACAAGGGAAAGCCGTGTGAACCCGAATACGCTTGTGGACTTGTGAAACAGCCCGCATGCAACTTTGTACTTTTTTGATAACTGCAGCTCTGCAGTTTGCACTTGAAAAAGGCTTCTGGGAAGAGGGGCATTTATTGCGGCGGGTGTTGACTTATCTAAAAGCATCAGAAGCAAGACCACGGGGCCCAATAGCTGAATACGAGTCACCTCCCAATTTCAATCAAGGCTAGCCTGACACGTGACAATGAAATAGATGATCCGAACTGAACGACAAACGTTTATCGGGTTTTTTGCGTTTTGGACCTCTTAAGTTTGCATATTTTCTTTTTAAGCTTCAAAATTTACATATTTGCTTTTTAAACACTTTAAGTTTCATTCTTTTGCTTTTTCTACCCTGCCATTTAGTTAAGCATGTAAAGTGACGGAATCTATCGTAGCAATGTCAGTACATTTTTTAAAATCATTAGAATGTCCTTTACTTGAGCATCTAAGCAGATAAATTACGCCATTTCCACAATGCATAGCTGGTGCGTTGGTAACCATTACAAGAATCTAAATGCAAACATTCCTTTAAAAAAACTAAGCAGTGTTTCATTTACATACTCCAATGTCCAGAAAATTTTCTACAATCAAAGCAACGATTACACGCAAATAAACATACCTGCAATGGGTATTCTAAGTCAAGAAGAAAGATACATAAAATTGGCATTAGTAAAATAATCCATCCACATAAATTTTGCTTCTAGTCCCCTCATCACTCGGCACATTGACCCCACAAAAATTTGCCAAAAAAATCGTTCCACATAAAAACGATTTGCACAAAAGATGCTGTGGATAATTGATTCAGAAAAAAAAAGAGGGGGAATTGATTAAAACACTTAGAAGACAACAATGGATGTGATGCTCGCCCTCACAGTCTCAATATTACCGACGGACTGGAAAGAGAGCTCTAGGAGGAAAACAAAGTGAACATGAAAATGATTTTCGTTCTTAGGGATGTGCTGGTGGAAGAGTATTTTAGTATTTTCCAATACTTGAGACGAATGTTACATTGTTATACGGTCTGTCTAACGGTGGAAAAGTATAGAATTGAAAAAGTAAAAGAATGAAACTTAGAGGTTTAAAAAGCAAATATGTAAACTCTAAGGATTAAAAAATAATTACATAAATTTAGAGGGTTTAAAATGCAAAAAATCCACATTTCCAAGTTCACATTTCAGATGTGTTTAGGGAGTTGTAAAACTTTTGATGAAAAAATTTGTGTAAAGATTGTTAAGTTAATAAAAATTGATGTGATATAATAGGAGTAATAATAATGAGTAAAAAAATAAAGTTAAAATAGATAGGTAGTTGTACTGGTAGTTGTGAAGAAATAATTAAAAAGTAGAGTTGTCGTATAGGTAGATGCAAAAATATTAAAAATAAAATAATAACAGAGAGTGAAAAGTTTTAACTTGACAATTTTTACAAATTATCAAACATACTTCGTAGCGATTGAATCAGCATTTGATTCATTGATGATAGATGAGGCTACATTATTACAATTTTCTTAGCACATGGTAAATAATGACTTATCCGGTTTACTTCAAAAGCCCTATTTGTTAATTAGGAATAATCCTAATAGTTTAGGCTAAGTAATAGTTTATCTATCTAAAATTTTATGTGTATTTAATATATAATAAAAATGTGGGAGGATATTACGATTGTATCAGATATATTGAAATTTGAATGCATTTTGCTTGGATTTTTATTTTTAGAATTTTTTGAAAATTTTTTTTATAAAACTTTTAATCTAAGTGTATTTAGTTTATAATTTAAGTTTTATAATTTTTGAAAATATGTATATACATTTTTTATTTTTAAAATACAATGATTTTAGTAATTTTTAGATGACTTCGAGAGTGATAAAATTTAATACTTAAGTTAAATACACATAAATTAAAAGTTTTATAAAAAATTCAAAAAAATTAAAAAGTAAACTGTCTAGTTGGATGCATTCGGTTGCATTAAAATAAAACTCAAAAATGTGTATATATATATTTTTTAGATTTTTAATTTTTAACAGTTAAAAAGGCTAATATATCATATGTTTAAAAATTTTAAAATATATTCATATATACAAAAATAGTAATACTATACATTAGATAAATATTATTAACAAGGTTATAAAAGAAAAAATAAAAAATAAATTCTTTGTTGTATGCTGACTTAGTTCAGGTTATAAAATCATCCCTTTTATTAATTTCTTTTTGCCTTTTCTTCCATAAATTTATTAATCTGAATGTATTTATTATATAAACCAAATATTATAATTTTTGGATGCATGTATATCTTTAAAATTTTAAATATAGGAGTATTTTAGCTATTTTTATTCTTTTAAAAACTAAAATAACCTAGCATTTAAAAATTTTATAAAAAATGTACAAATATTTCTTAAAATAGTAAAACTTGATTTATATATTGAATACACATATCTTAACAAGTTTACGAGAAAAAAGTAAAAAAAAAAAAATTTAATAGATTTTATGAATGGAGCTAAGTAAATCATCATTTAGCTTGGGGCAAACAAGATCATGGCTAATATACAATTAGTTATTTTTATGCTTAAATTATATTTATTTTTAATTTTAATAAATATGTTTTCCAAATGTATTTAATTTATAGATCATGTTTTATTATTTTATAATATTTTTATATATTTATTATTGTTATTATTAAACTCAAGTTTTTAAAAGATAAAATGACTTAAATATCCCTGAAATTGATAATCTTAAACAGAAAAAATAAATACATAAAAATATCGTAAAATTATGAAACTTAGTATATAAATTAAATACACTTACAAAAAAATATTTACGAAGAAAAATAAAAAATAAATGTAGTAAGTTAAAGTGTTAAACATATATACAACTAATTTTGTATAACCCGTTTCAAGTCATAAAAATTCTCCAATGGAATTTGTATCTAAAATGAAAAACGTAATACTGTACATTGAAAATAAAAAAAATGTAGAGAATATTATATGGCTTGAAAATAGGGATCATGCCTAAATAATCCCGGGTGCACTTGGGTTCAGTGCACTCAGGTGCTTTTAACTCATTTTTTTATTTTTTTAAAAATTTTTAGACAATTGTTAATATAAATATATTTAATATATATATATATATATCAATTTTTATCAATTTTTAAGATTTGTAAATATTTTTAAATTTTTTTTAAAATGTGTTATTTTTAGTACTTTGAAAGGGACCATGAAGTGGTAGAACACCGAGAATGATGTATACCTTCCGGTACATGACTTGTTAACAACATGGCTTTTAAAATGGAGTAGCGAAGGCAGCTCATGCAGCTGGACTGGCCTCAATCCATGTACACTGCATGAAAAATCAAGCCCTGCAGCCGACTGAATACGTCACATGCCGTGTTCCACGCCACACAGACCACACGTCCCCATGTCATTGACATAGCATGGGATGGAACGGGACACGAGAGGGATTGTTCGTTGACTTTGGGGTTCGCTGAGCGCTCCCTCTGCCACAAGCCTCCACCTACTCGTGAAATTTTAAAAATACGCTGGGATGAAGAGCCATGCTCTGTTGACAAGTGCGCACCCTCTGTCTGTGGACCGTGAAGTGAAGTCGAGTACTTGCCTACTGCCAAGTGCCGACCCCATTACTCCGTGCTTGGGAGCATACAACGCTCTATTTTCTTAAAATTTTTTATAAACTGTTCATATAAGTGTATTTAACATCTTTAAATATTTTTACCTATATATTTATTTTTTATTTTAAATTACCTAGAATGTTGCTAATTTTCAAAAATAAAAAATAAAAAATAAATATCTAAACTACTCCAAAATAGTAAAAATTTATACACATATTAAATACATATAGATTAATAATATTGTAAAAAAATAATAATAATAAAAAATGGGTGTATGCATCTGGGAGCATAGAACCAGTGTTGTTAAAACTGTACCGGACCGAACCGGTCGATCAGACCAAGAACCGGTCCAAATTCTAGTTTGTATGGATGTGGTTCAGCTTGATTGTAATAAATAGTTCAGACCTTCGAACCGGATGTCACAGTTGGATCGTATGCGACCGGTTCGACGGATAAAAAAAATCGACGTCCTCGGCTCCTCATCACTTGTCAGTCGTCCTTCCTCGCCCCCAAATCAACGACCTTGCCGGCCTGGCCTAGCTGATTCCTCATCACTCGTCATCTTCCCCTCGTCTGATTGGCGTTTGGCGACTAGCAGACAACGACCTCTATTTCCGGCGATCAGCAGACAGCGACCTCCATTTTCGGTGACCAACAGGGCCGCCCATTCTAAAAACCAAAAAGAAAATACCCATTACCCACTGTTGTCCTGACACCCACTTGCCCTCCTCTCGTTTTCCCCCTTTCAACCAAGAAGATGAAACCTACTGTGTGCTTTGTCGCCGTCGTCAGCTCGCCTGACACCCGTGCTCGTCCAACGCATGACACCTACACGACTCTCGCCCACTCTCTTGCGCTTGCACGACACCCGCCGCCCACTCGCACGACACCCACTGCCCGATCAAGACATTGACGCATAAGCAGAACTGAGAAATCCCGAAAACGCATGTTGCATTTTTTTTTTTGTGAGGCGACGAGGTTTGAGGCTAACGCGATTGATGCAATCAATGGACGAAAACATAGGTTAAGTACAAATAAGATATAAAAAAGGAAGTTGACTGGTAGCAATGCAGTGTACTGTCTGCTTTAATTTATTTTAAATTTTTTTAATACAATTATTAATCTAAGTATATTATGTGTATTAAGTTTTACTAATTTTAAATATTTTTCAATTTTTTTAACATTCTAGTAATTTAACATACTAAAATGCTACTAATTTTTAAAAATAAAAAAAAGTAAAACCTAATACATATATTAAATATACTTAGGTTATTTTTTCATGGATGTTTTGTACTTATATATAGTATAGTTCTTAAAATCTAACATATATATTTAGAATTATGAAAAAATAATTTTATCAATATATTTATTTAAAATTAAAAATAGTTTAATATTTATGACATCATAAATATCTTATAGTGGCGTCACTGGTTCAAACTGGTTTGCTTAACCGGTTGAACCGGTTCAAACCAGACCAGTTCCTTTATCGGTTCAATTATCGGTTCGGTTCCGACAACATTGCATGGAGCGCTGCATGCTACGGGGCGCATAAGATTGGCGTCCATTACTCCTCGGAGCTTGGTCGTATGCTCCTGGGAGCACCCGTTTTTTTATAAAACCATTAATCTAGTTGTATTTAATCTTTATGTAAATTTTTACCATTTTTGGAGTATTTTAGATATTTATTTTTTATTTTTAAAAATCAACAGCATTTTAGTAATTTAAAATTACTAAAACGCCGCTGATTTTCAAAAATAAAAAATAAATATCTAAAAT
>JAXCLR010000081.1:11862436-11886938 GCA_035584095.1 Annona squamosa
ATTTTTTATTTTTAAAAATCAACAGCATTTTAGTAATTTAAAATTACTAAAACGCCACTGATTTTCAAAAATAAAAAATAAATATCTAAAATACTTCAAAAATGGTAAAAATTTACACACATATTAAATAAACCTAAATTAATAATCTTGTAAAAAAATTTTAAAAATAAATTAAAAAAGTGAGTGTATGCGCTTAGGAGCATTGAAAGCTCAATGCTCTTGGGAGCATACGACCAAGCTCCGTTACTCCTCAGCCACTAGCTTAGCACTTTTTCCAACCAAGTATATCCATTGCTAACTCATTCTAACAATTACAGTCAAGTCCAAGAGAAACAATAAGTTCCTAGTTAATCAATTAAAAACAATAAACTCTATCTAAATTACAATGAGGAAATAGTCGTCCAACCAAAAAAAAGACAGCTCCATCAATTAATTGAGAAGGGACACAGTGGCTCTACGGTTGTTCCGTTTCGAGCCAAATACCTCATTTAACGGAGGTGATTCTATAAGGAGCGAAGACTTTAAGGAATGGATCTGAGGATTCTGGCTATCAATGGCCCTTATTGAAAAAAAAAACAAAAGGAATATAATTATGAAAACTAAAATTATTAAAAACGTTTCAAAAGATACAAGATCATTTGAGCTTTGTATTTTTAGACAACTTTTTTAACTTTCCAAAATAGTTTTTAAATTTTGGGTATGTTTGGCAATTGATAAAAATTGTAAGTCAATCTAAAACTTTTCACTTTCCACAACTATTATATTTTTTAATCATTTTTTTCACATTTTTCTATACAACTACCTTACTTTTAATCATTTCTACACAACTATCCATACAACTAACCTATCTATTTTAACTTTATCCTCTTTACTACTCATAATTACCCCTATCATATCACATCATTTGACAACTTTTGCTCTTTAAAATTTTTCATCAAAAGTTTTATTTATTACCAAACATACAATTTAAACACAACTGTTTATATTTTTAATATAGTTGTTTCTATTTCTAATACATATTATTATATTTTTATCCCGGATAAGGTTTAATTCACTGAGGAATACAAATGAAATTGGTTATTTAAAAAATACGAAAAATCGTTAAAATATAGAATTAAAAATAGAAAAAAGGATAGGAAAGTAATTAATGTGTTAACCTTTTGTTATTTTTATTTTTCCCTAAACAAAAAAAATATTTTTGTTTTTTAATAGAGGATAATATGCTATTTTGGGTTCAAACCTCAAATGTCTTGTTTGTTTGTCACCATCAATGACGTAAAAAGGGGTTTTGTTTCAATGCAACCTAGCAGAAATTTTATTTTTAATATTTTTTTGAATTTTTATAAAACTCTTAATATATGTGTGTATTAAGTTTTATCATTTTTGAAAATTTATATATATTTGACTTCTGAAAGTAGGGGTATTTTAGACATTTAAAAAGTACTAAAACACCTCTATTTTTTTAAAAAAAAATATTTACACTTTTTCAAAAGTAATAAAACTTAGTTTATAGATTAAATATACTTGGATTAAGAATTTTATAAAAAAAATTTTAAAGAAAGATTAAAAATAGAATTTCTAACTAGATGCATTGAAACATTTTCCATAAAAAAGTGTGTATGATTCAAAGATGCAATATTCTTCATGGAAATGCCCTAGTGGAATAAAATGTTTGTCTTTAGGGGTGCAACTCGCATCATTATCATGTTGGTTTGATTTTGGGCTACCCTTTTTATATTGTAAAAGTAATAACTTAGCGTTGGATTTGTTCAATTTTGATTTCAAACTGATTTCTTGAAAATACAAAATTTAACCTTGAAATAGTCAGATTGTTTTTTCATGAAAATAAAAAAATTAGACTAAGGCGACGTGGGAAAAAAGAATCCCTTTCGAGAGGAAAAAAATGAAAGAAGAAAAATTAATTTCATCCTAGAGATAAACATGTGGTCTATGCGGACGTGGAGTACTATTAAATTGTTTATGAGTATGAACGGGATGAAACTTACTATCATCTATTGAAAAGTAATTCCGTTAACTCATACTAAGCAAATGATTCACTTAGCACATTTCGGAAAATCCATCGGAAAATTCATTTAAAATATTTTTTAACTTTTTTCTTCGTATATTTTTATATAAGTGTATTTAACATATAAACTAAATTTTACTATTTTTTGATATATGTATATATTTTTTGAGATTTTTAAATATCCATATATTTAAAAATCTCAAAAAATATATATATACACAAATGGTAAAACTTTGTTTATATGCTAGATACACTTAGATAAACAAGTTTATGAAAGAAAAAAAAATTAAAAAAACAAACTTAAATGAGTTTTTTGAGGTAGACTAAGTAAGTCCTTTGCTTAATTTGAGCTACTTAAATCATTCACCTATCTTATTTGTGGACAAGAGCAATACCTTTGCCCCACTTATGATCTAGCCAATTTTTTATTTTTTAAAATATGTTGATTTAAGTATATTTAATTTATAAATTAAATCTTACCATTTTCTAAGATATATTTTCTTTGGATTTTTATAACAAATATATTTTTATTATTTTAGCTATGAACCCATACTAACAGGATGAGTCCTCCTTTTACCTAACCTTAAACATAAATATTTTTTTAAAATTTACCTTACTCGATAGAAAGTATTTTCAATGGATATTCACAAATCACAATTATCCTATCCAACCTACCTTGGAGTATTAATGATCATGGTTAACCCGTCAACCTGCTTATTTGACTAATTTATCAATGAGTTTGGTTTGAAATTTTTAAATGATTGTAGACCCTTTTAACTATTTAAATAAATAAACAAATTAGAATTATAAATTTTTTACAACATGGTAACCTGTTTAATAACGGATTTAACTCATTTAACCCGTCCATTCATTTACAACTTATTAAGAATGAGTATATATATTTTCTAAATCCTAAATATATTTCTCATATTTTGATTTTCTATTTTCCTCCCCTAGTCTATGACTTTAGAGGGACTGATTGGATTATGGTAAAACTTAGATAACAATTTTTGTTATTGTGTAAACAGTAAACTTTAAATGCCATGACGAGACATGCACTCCCAATGGGTTGTGAATGGTGCACTAATTGTGCCTGCAAATTCAAATGGGTGGTTAACTGTGTACACAAATTCAAATGAACGACTATTGTGTACCATGCTCAGGTACGTTTTATCCAACTACATCCTTGTTTGACAAGTTTTTTTCATAATTCCCTCAAGTTTGAAAAATTTTATACTCACCTGTAAGTTTTCTCATTATCCAAACAGCCCCATAGCATCTTATTCGCTATCGTCCTATGGCTTTGCTATCACAATCTCTACTATTCCTGCTAAAATTCTTCTTCCCTTTTTGTCCCTCTCTCTTTCCCTCTCTTCTTTTGAATAATCTTCCTCTCCATCTTTTTCCTCATTTTCGCCTCTCTCTCTCCTCTCTTTACCTTCATCTTTCTCTTCTTGTCTATGATGATTTCTCTCTTCATCTTCATTATTGTTTCCCCTTTTTGTTTACTTTCTATCTCACCAAGTTGTCATTACTCTTTGTACTAGCAAGTTGAATATACACTTCTCTTCTAATAAAGATATAATCATACCATATATCTCATTGGTATAGATCAATTTACAATGACAATTACAAACAACATATGCTCAACTATTTTTTTGAAATATTTATAGTATATACACACACAACTCATTAACAACCTAATACTCATTTATGAAATGGGTTGTAAATGGATTAGAGTCAAAAAATTTTAAACAACTTAATAAACAGATTAAGGTTGATTTTTTAAATGAGTTAAAATTAAAATTATGCCTTAACTTGTCAAACTCGATCCATTAATACTCATTAACCTACCCATTTTATATCTCAGTGACTTAGATATGCTTATTCTTCTCTTGTATGAAGTGAGAATATTAGATGAAAAAGTATAGATTAATTGAATGCACCCGGTGCACTTGGGTGCATTTAACTCGTTTTAAAAAAAAATTAAACTTTTTTATAGAACTGTTAATCTAAAACTATTAAAAATCTAAAGAAAATATCTAAAAATATCTAAAAAGGTAAAAATTGATACACATGTTAAATACACTTAGATACACATGTTAAAAATTCAAAGAAAATATCTAAAAATCTTTAAAAATAATAAAAATTGATACATATGTTAAATAAGCTTAGATTAACAGTTGTGTAAAAAATTATCAAAAAATAAAAAAGGGTATTTGCACCAGGGTACACTGAGTCTAAGTGCATTCGGGTGCATACAACTAGAGCAAAAAAAGTATAGTAGTGTACTAATAATGAAAAATGCTTGGGAGGATGAAAAAGTGAGAAAAATAGTTCTGGAAAATGTGAAAATATTGTGATATGATAGAGAGAATATGAGAATAGACAAGATAGTTGTGTGAAAAATAATAGAAATACTAAAGTAAAAATGGAAAAAAAATAGGCTAGTTAGATAGTTACAAAAAAACAATTTTTCAAAAAAGTGTGGAAAGAAGAGGAAAACCACTTCCCCATAAAATTATATCACCAAATGAAGCCTTAAAAAATTGTATAGAAATGCAAAAAATAAGTTATTAAACAATAAATTGTTGTGTATATTCTTGCTTTTCTAGTTAGGCGTCTCATTTGACTACTGTATAATAGATTTTTGAAAATTTCTCCTTTCAATAAAGTTGCAAGATGGCCCACCAGATGTCGACATGCCATTAAAAATTTAAAACAGAACCATGTGGTCATCTTTCTGACCAGATTGTTGGAAAAGTGTGAAAAGGGGACTGGGTTTTACCTTTCGGTTCACCAACCAAAGAATTTCCGTGTGCGAGAAGACCGCATGAAAAGATGGCACCACCAGGTTCATATGACATGAATCGATATATGCCTACACATCCAATATTCCAATCTGGAAGATCGTTCTGTTATTAGATTACCATTGCCGAACCTCGTCGAAATGAGCAGTAAGCTACGCAGAAGATGTTTTGGGAGTGGGGTGTGTGATATCAAAGAAAATATCGGGAAGTCCAAAGTTATGATTTGTCATTCTACTTACATCCGCGTGATGCAATCATGAATATAAGTTATCTTGTGAATGAAAACTCGTGCATAAAGAAAGCTTAAGCTTACACAAGAAAGTAAATATTTTATACTGAAAATTAGAAAAAAGGAAAATAAAATAAAGGATTCTCAGCAAGTCAAGATTGCTAGGAGCCTACTAGCCTAGGACTGCCAATAACGAGCTCTCGGGTTCGACTAGGGTGATTTGCAAAGCAAGGTAATTTAATACACTCCGGTAAACTTAGCTTCAATATACATGGTGTATTTAACTTATTTATTATTTTTTTAAATTTTTTTATAAAATTATTAATCTAAATGTATTGAACATATGTACCAAGTTTTATCATTTTTGGATATTTTTAGATTTTTTAAAATTAGTAACATTTTTTTGTAATTTAAAATTACTAAAATGCTATTGATTTTAAAAAATTCAAAAAAATCTAAAAAATACAAAAATAATACAATTTGATACACATGTTCAATACATTTAAATTAACAGTTATATAAAAAAATTTTAAAAAATAAAAAATGAGTTTTTGCACCCAAGTGCATCGGATGCATAGGAACAATTCTCATTTGCAAATATATCCTTTTAGTTTGGAAAAAGTTTGAGTTCCAAGCCATCTGCAGGTGGAGTCGTGTCTAGGTTTTTTGTGGGTGGAGCGGTATGTTTCTGTAGCCTTTGTGTGGGAGTCGTGTCTCTCTTACCCATGGACTTTAATATAAGTTTAATATGTTGCATGAAGTATTTTGTATTTAAGTAACTTGAATAATAAAAAGTATATTCATATAGTTTTAGAAATTATAAATAATCCCTATATAATTCGATCATAATTATAAATAGACTCGCGATGTTATAATGTCATTACTTCATAATTATAGTATGAGTATATCTATGAAAATATGCAAATTATATAAATATATTTACAATTTTAAAAATTAAGTATGTATATTTAGTTGTTTCAAATATACCCAAATAGTTTGCGTATCTTTGCAAATATATTTATCTTGTGATGTTTGCAGTAATGATGTTGTAATGACGTGAGTATATCTACAGTTATAGTCAAACTATATGAGATTATTTACAATTTATAAAACTACACAATTATATTTATAATTATGGTCAAACTATTTTTATATATTTGCAAATTATCCATTTAACTACTTCGATGAAGTATTCTCGTTTTTAATTAACTTATTTTAAAACGTGTTCATCCGAACAGTGCAATTTCTGACTTGGAAGTAAGTAGACGATATGTAAGCAAAAAAGAAAGCTTTATTTTGATTAAAAATAAAAAGAAATAAAATATAAATGACGGTCGGATAAATAAAATTATTAAGGGTAGTTAAAGTGCTATTCACAAGGATATACAAAATGGTCTCGATTATACTTTCCTTCTTTCTGCATGCCCAACCAAGCGACGTCTTAATGATATTAATTAAATGGAACTGATTCCGTGCGGCATCGTGAGATCAGCCCCCTAATAGCTTTTTAAATTTTTTACATCATTGCTGACCCACCTAAATAAGTGTCCATAATTCTTTTTTTGAATTTTTGGAATGATTAAAATAGATTTTTTTTGAAATTTTCAAAATTTAAAATTTAAAAATCTCATGCGCTGGGTAGCCTGAGTTCTACTGGGCCTTAAATTTGGATAAGTTATGTTCACACTTAAGATTATCCTATGATGAAATAAGATGAGATGATCCGAAGTCCAATAACTTTTTTTCTAATCTTAATACACCTTTATCCAATACTAGTACAACTTTTCTCATTCTCAATATATTCATCTCAACCAATCTTTGAAAAACCCTAAGAGTAGCCTAAGTTGACTGTATCTTCTTTTATTAATTTGCTATACCTTTTGATTATCTGTTGAGCCTTAGTGTATATAGGATTAACGAATGATTATTATTGTTGTTACTGCTGTTTATTCTGCAATTAATATAAGAAAATGCACCCGCAAATTAAATCAAAACAGGTTCTGCATGATTAGGAAGACAAAAAAGAAAAAAATTGTCCCATACATATGAATATAATGGTTGCCTCTAATAATTTGTAACCAACACAGCGAGTTATAGTTGGGCCAAGCTTGGGGAGCATATTACCAGTGCAAGTTGTGTAAGGTTCATATGAATAACCAGTCAACCAACTCTCAACTTAAATAGGGTGAGGTCTAATAAAAAAAAGTACCAATATTGTGCACCCAGAATCACTTAGCTTCGGTGCATCCGAGTGAAAAAATTTATTTTTTAAATCTTTTTGAAATTTTTTATATAACTATTAATCTCATGGCGTATTTGATAATGAGAAGAAAATATCAAGTTAAAACCTTTTAATCTAAAAATTTTTACTCTTGATAACTACCATATTTTAAAATTATTTCTTTACATCTTTCTATACTACTACCCTATTTTGTAATCATTTCTATACAATTACTTATATAACTAAATTATTTATTTTAATTTTATTCTTCTTACTTCTCATCATTATCCTTATCCTATTACATTATTTTCTAGTAATTTAACAATTTTATACCAAAAATTTTCATCCAAAAGTTTTATAACTTTCCAAATACACCTTAAGTTTATTTAACATGTGTAACAATTTTTACTATTATTAAAGATTTGTAGATTTATTAAAATTCCATTATTTTTAAAAAATCCAAAAAAGTATAAACCTATAAAAATTGTAAAACTCGATACACATGTTTTTTTTATTATGATACATATATTAAATATATTTGGATTAATAGTTGTATAAAAATAATTTAAAAATAAAAAAGGTTAAGTACATCCGAGTGTATTTATAATCCTTTAATTTTTAACCAGGTTACATAGAAGCGGTCGCATGTAGCCACTTAATTTTTAAGATATTGATGATTGATTCAAAATCTAATTCATTCAACACTTGTTTATCTAAGAGACTAAATTTTATCCAAATCGAATATGTGCATGAGCCACATTTGCTCAAATATATATATATATATATATTCATGTGTAAATTATAAATAATGCTTAAATCTATTCTCACATATATTAGAACGTAATAATAATTTATAGAATTACTTATCCATGGAGTATTAATATTTTAGATTCCTTAAATATTGAAAAAACTATTTTAAAAATTGATATTTTAGTATTAAACCATTTTATTATATTGATTTTACACATTTATAGATGAAACTCATATATAATGAAATTTTAAAAATAAAAGAATTTTCAAGATACTATAAAATGATGCAAAATATAATGGATGAAGTAGATTTTTTATCAAACATCAAAATTTTAAAAATGAATAAGTTACATGAAAAAAGAGTTTCATCGAAGCGGAACTAGTTATATTGAAAATTTTGTACATGTCTTTTGTAGATACATTGTTAGACATTTAGAATCTTGTTTGTGGGGGAGCTTTTCTCACATTTCAAGAGTTTTGTCTCCTATAAATATATTATTAGCTATTTAGCTAGATTTATCTCTCGAGCAAGAAATTAAAAAATATATGTAATTGAGTAGTAATATAAATCAATAGAAAATATAGGATAAAATAAGAACATAAATTTAATTATAAAATCTTATATAAATTACTTAAATTATTTGTTAATTAAATAATTAAATATTATTTGAATTTTCAAAATATTATCATTAATCATTATAAAGAGTTATAAGGATAATTTGATCTTTTGTATATTATTTTAATATTTCATCTTTAGCTAAATTAAGCATAACATATTAGTTTAAGTCATCAAATTAAATAATCTATGCTATTGAACTTTGAACTTTACATTTGATTTCATGTAATTCTATCTATTTTTAAGATATTGATGTTTGATGTGAAATTTAATTTTTTATTATATTTAACATCATTTATTTAGCAATGAGATCAAATTTCACCTGAATCAAATATATGCAAGGGTCGCATTTACTCAATACTAGATATATTCATGTATAAATTAGAAGAAATATTTACAATTATTTACGTATATATTATAATGTAATAATACTTTAAAGAATTATTTTTCCATATAGTGATGATATTTTAGATGATTTAGATATTGAAAATAATATTTAAAAATTAATTTTTAGTATTAAATAATTTTATTATGGCGATTTCGCACACTTATAGATGAGGCCCATTAAAAAAATAAATATAATAATAGAAATGATGCTAAATATAATAAATGCATTAAATTTTCCATCAACCATCAAAATATTAAAAATTAAAAAAATTACATACAAGAGAGGTTTCATAGATGCAGATCCATTTAATTTCAATCAGTTATTAATTTTAGCTTATCAACCATAAACAAATAATCTCCAGCAAAATCAACCAGGATCTAGGTCCACCCTAAAAATCTGGTGACAATTTCTTACTAAAATTAGATTTCCTGATCATTATTTTCCGAACTGATGATGGTCAATAGATCATTAAAAGTGAATCGAATCATGAGGCAACCATATAAAATCGTCCCTACGAGATGGCGGCTCAAATCTTCCAATAAGAAGTAACAATTACGTGTTAAAATCCAACCATCAAGTTAATAGAAATGTGTGTAAAACGAAGCCATCTAAACGGCTCAATTCAGACACGTGGCAATATAAACTGGACCAATGAATATTTTTCACTAAACGGGTCATAGACAGCTCAATGGACAGCATATGCCATATAAAAAAATTAGGATTTTTATGCAAACACCAGGGAAAAAAAAGAAGAAGGAAATGTTAGGTGACCACAGCGTGGTCAGGATTTGAATCTCACATCATGGGACTTTCGTCCCCGTAAGGGAGCAGTAGGTCTCTACTCTCTCGTGGTGGTATGGGAGCTATGGTCTTTTTGGGATGGAGGGTTTATCTCTTCTTTGATAGATGAGAGTAAAGAACACTGTAAGAACATTTGAGGATTAATCTGTAAGATGAAATGGTACGAAGATATACAAATTTTAAGCTTGATTATAATATGAATTGAGACAAAATATAATAATATACAAACGGATTTAAAAAATTTGCTAAGTGACCTAAAAAGTTAGCCGGAATGCATAATCATGACTTAGCCAACTCGTTGATAGCTTAATAAGCAGAGAAATTATCTTTTACGATCGGTCGGTGGGTCGCGGAGGCTACGACCAGTGATCGTAGCCGTTGGTGGGAGAGGGTTGAACACGAACCGTTGGATCGAATGGGGAAAGGTGCGGCGTTGCAAGCGTATTAAATGACAGGAAGAAAATATGTCAGCTCCCTGTCAGCCCGAGAAATTGCCCAAACACCCTCCCGCACATCTCCCAAACACCATCTACTGCACATCTCCCGCCACAGTAATGCTTTTACTCTCTTGCAATCTCTCTCTCCCGCTGGATTGCGCTCTAGTCTCCCGCACCTCTCTCTCCAATCGATCGTGCAGAGATTGGTAGAAAAATCACAGTGTGTCAAAATCATCATCTCAGATGCTGCAACTCCATCGAACAGCCATGTGGTCTTCTTAAAATCCAACACCGGCACTTTCCGCCATGAAGATCGGCGAAAACGAGTGTCCCCATCGATGACCTCTGAAATCGTTCCTCTGTTGTCGTTCCCCTGGAGCTGGCAAATGCAGGATCTAGGTTTTTCCCCATTGTCATTCCTTTGAAGCCAACACATGCAAGATTCAAAACTCCATCCTTCATCAGATTTGACCGTTCATCAGTAGCCAGAAATTCGATGCTCTGTCACACTTCGCTCTTCGGTCTAATGTCCCCAAAATTTGTGTCGGCGAGAACATGTCGGTCTTTGAGAGGGGATGGGTACTTGTGCGAGGAAAGCCAATAGCTTTCAACCGTTGATGCTTGGTTTCCTCCCAATTTTCATGAAAGGAGAGGCTGAGTAAGATGATGTTGGGTTTTTGCCATGGTGACACATTGCGAGTCGCCTTCCTCCACTTTGATTGTTAGTAGCTAGCTACTCTCCATTCATAAGGAACTTCGGACTACCATTATTGAATTATCAAAAAGAAGGAGAGGAAAGGTCATCACTCTGGACTACCATTATTGAATTATCAAAAAGAAGGAGAGGAAAGGTCATCACTCTGGACTGCCATTATTGAACTTGGAAAGAACGAACATAGGAATAAAATCTTATTTGAAATTGAATGTTACAGGGCACATCCAATCACAAAACATAGCACCAAAGTCACTGATAGGATTAGAAACAAACAAACACCTTCAACATACATAACAAAAGAATAATAAAAATCAGGAGGAACTTCAGATTACCATTATTGAATTATCCAAAAGTAGGAGAGGAAGGGTCATCACTCTAGACTGCCATTATTGAACTTGGAAAGAACGAACATAGGAATAAAATCTTATTTGAAATTGAATGTTATAGGGCACATCCAATCACAAAACATAGCGCCAAAGTCACTGATAGGATTAGAAACAGACAAACACCTTCAGCATACATAACAAAAGAACAATAAAAATCAGGGTGAAATAATTTAATTAGATAGCATCCCATGTCTATAAGAAGTCGACGAACTGCTAAGAAGAAATGACAGCGGCAAAGTAGCAGAGTAGCTAGGAAAGGGAGAAATTGTTTTTATAGTAGCAGCAAAACAAAAAATGGCGGAAGCCAACAAGTGTAGCAAGCTGCAATAAAAAATGGTGGAAGTTGGAAAGCAATGAACAATGATTTAGGTGTTGCCGTGTTGGCAACATAGGAGAAAGAAGACGATTTAGGTGTTGTTGTTGCCTGTTGCCGTTACCGGATAAATGGAAAATACGACATTGATTGAATATTGCCGGTGGAGAAACCAGAGGGAGAAGATCGATCGGAGAGAGAGGTGCGGGAGACAAGAGCACGATCCAGCGGGGGAGAGAGATTACGAGAGAGTGCATTCCTGTGGGAGACGAGAGAGGGAAGACAGAGAGTGGGAGAGAGAGAACATGCAGGAGAGGGAGATCGTGCGGGAGGGTGTTTGGGCAATTTCTCCGCTGACAGGGGCTGACATGTTTTCTTCCCATCATTTAATGCGCCTGCAACGCTGCACCTTTCCCCGTTCGATCCAACGGTTCGCGTTCAATCCGCTCCTACCAACGGCTACGAGCGCTGGTCGTAGCCTCCACAACCCACCGACTGGTTGTAAAAGATCATTTCTCTAATAAGTATGGACGCATGATGAACGGACAGCATGCAGTTGTACATGGGCCAATCTGCAACGAGAAGCTTGTCAAGAAAAATGAAATATATATATGCATGGCCTATCATATATTTGGAGTAGATTAAGCAAAGGAGAAAGTTATCAAGATCATCAAAGCAATCAACATCAAGATCAGGAATACTTCAACCCGTTCTAGATAACAGGATAGTCCCACCAAAAAATTTTAAGACAGCTTCATTGTCACTTCATCATCATCCATACCATATATTAAGAGTTGATTACAATATGCTCAATAATCAACGATCAGATAGCCACGATATAGTGACTGATTAAGAGTTATAAAAATTATAATTTAATTCCTACCACACCTTATCACACCATACGTAACATTTGTACCATTCACGAGCTTTTAAAAAAATTCGTCTTTATGTTTTTAGAATCCATATATTAGAAAATATAAAATAATCAATATTTTTATTATCTTTTGATGAGTACCCACATACAGTTTTTGTAAGCAATGCTTTTAATTAATCTAACCACCATTTTAATTAGTAATGACTCTGTCTTTATTTTATTTGTCGTTGTTTTTTTGTTTCTGCAACCATCATTGTATCATTGAAAATTTTAACTAACTTTGCATCATGCAAACTTCTTAACCGTATCATATTTGATTGCCAATCTTCATAGCATATACTATCATGTTTATATTCCATCATTATATGACATGTAATGCATAAATAAAAATATTTAGAATCCATTTCATAGTGGGAGTAGATGGAAAGGTCGGAAAGTGAAGATAAAAATATTTTTGAAAAGTATAAAAATAATACGATATGATAGAAGTAAAGTATAAATAAATATAATAGTTGTCTAAAAAAACAATTAGAATATAAAAATAAAAATGAAAAATTATAATAGTCAGATAGTTAAGATAGTTAAGTTATTAAATCTTGTTTTGAAAAGTGTAAGAGGGAGAGGTGCATAGTTCTTTTCACGTCCTTAGTTTAGTAAACAAATTCTTAATTAGAAACAATGGTCAACACGTGGATTACCAAATGCTTGAGATGACATGTGGAAGTCTATATAAGACATCATTTGGTAACAATGGTGGGTGAGAAATTATTTCTTCTTTACACTTAAACAAAAAGATTTAACATTTACTACTTTACTACTGTATTTTTATTTTTACTCCTATATTTTAATTATTTTCTCATATAATTATTATATTTCTTTACATTTTACTCTTATCATATCGATATTATTTTTATATTTTCAAAAATATTTAAATTTTTCTCAAATATACGCACTATTTTTACCCTAATTTAAAAAATATTCATGATGTTTTTGAAATCTCAAATATAGCCACAACATTTGCATTGATGCAAAAAATATTTATTTCGTGAGTTAACGCTATTAGTTGATACATGAAGTTACTAATATGCTCATTAAACTTATGACAGGATTACTACTACCACAATTTCATATGAGCTCTAAATTTGAAGAGCCTTAACTTTATTCCTCTTTAATTTCATTTCATCTTTTGTTATTTTGCAATGAGGATATTTTGGATATTTATAAAAATTTAACAAATGTTTTTTTTATGAAATGAATACTTTTAAGATTAAATGTAAATATAATGGGCATATTTTGTATTTTAGAAATAGTGGATATATTTAAAATTATGATTAAACGTAATTATATATTTAAGAAAAAGTCCAAAATAATCCCTTCGTTGCTTTGCCGCCCACTCACCGAGCAGACGGCGCCGGGTTCGAAAGGCTTTAGCCTCGGACCGGAAAAGGAAAAAAAAATATAAAATCCGCCAGTTCGATGAGAACTCTCACCGCTGCGGTGCACGTGCATATATTCCATTTATTATTTTATTTTCTTATCAGTTAGTCCCTTGTACTTTTTTTTTTTTTTTGATGACTTCATTTCCTATGAAGAATGCTTTGACCGGTCGTCACCGTTCTTCCAGCTTTTCCACCGGCCGCCTTAATGGTAATGTAAATGTTGCTGGGATAGTGGGACGGAGAATGATGAAAAAAAATATTTTGAAAATTTTATAATTGATATAAAATGATGAGGATAAAATTAAAATAAATAATGTAGTTAGAATATAAGGGCAGAATTGAAAATTAAAATTGTTAAGCCGAAAAATCATTTATTAAAAGATGAATGATCCCATTAGTATGGGCTAAACAAATGCCCCACTTAGCCCATCTTGAAAAATTTATGTACAATATTTTTTATATTTTTCTTCATACATTTGTTTATTTAAGAATATTTAAGATATAAACCAACTTTTACCCTTTTTGGATATATGTATATATTTTTTAAAAATTTTTGAAGATAAAAGTATTTTAAATATATATATATATACTCATAGATATTTAAAAATCTCAAAAAATATACACATACATCCAAAAATGGTAATAGTTGATTTAAATGTTAAAATACTTAGAAAATAAGTGTATGAAAAAAATTAAAAATGTTGTAAATAATTTTTTTGAGATAGACTATTGGCTTATACTGAGTTAACATGATCACTTTTCTCGTTAAAAAAGTACATCATCAGCTTAGTTGATATCATCTCCCACGCTAAGGTTACCAAATGTCCCCGTAAAGAATAATATGACATAATAGATTGGTATGGTGTCCACTTGCATTTTCAGACTTTGGTCGAAAATTTTAGGCTCCTCTTGCTAAATGCATCACTAGTTATTTCTAATAAGACTATTATTTCCATTCCTGTTAATATAGGCTGAGTTTGTACATTTTGGTCCTCTTAACTATGTATATTTACTTTTATCTCACGAATTTTGCATATTTATTTTTAGAACTGTGAAAGTTTAACTTCTTTATATTTTAATTCCTTTCATTAAAACACTCAATTAAATGTTGTTATTTGTAAATAAAAAGTCTAAAATATTTTTATGTCTTAGTTGAGTCAACTCATGTATATATGAGGACAAGATAATTTTATATGGCCTCGTTGAGTTGACTCATCATGAGTTGACTTAAACTTGTAGATAATGAAATTTTTTGTTGTAGCCAAGTTGAGTTCATTCATTTCATGAATCGATTTCTTTTAAGAGCAGAATTGTTATTTGTATGGTAGCTTTTGACAAAAAAATTTTTATTTGGCGGCTTGCATTAGCAGTAAGATTTAAAATACAAAAGGTAAACTTACAAGGTTAAAAAAGTAAATACGGAAACTCATGAGTTAAAAAGCAAATATATATATTAAAAATTAAAATGCAAATAACCCTTCCTCATATTCTTATTATTTGGACCTACTTCCATACATGAAATAAGACGTCTACAGAACAAAAAACACAAAAAACAAAAAAAGTCTGCCCTAATGGATAAGAATAAGTTTTTCATTAAAAAAATACTAGCAAGATACATGTGCCTCTAGAAAAAGGGAATGGAAAAATTTTTACTTTGAAATACATGGGATAGTAATGAAATATAATAAGGGAAATAATTATGAGTAACAATGATAAAGTTGAAATAAACGTGCAATAATAATTAGAAAGTAATCTGACTTTTTATATGAAAAAATGTATCTAAAAGTAGGAAAATTTTCATTTTCTTCCAAACACAACTTTGTCATCATTCTCAAAAGTCAAAAGTCAAATAATTTAAAAAGTTCCTATTAGCCCATCTTTAGGAAATAAATGCAGCAGTCACTCCTTTACATAGTTTTAAAAAGAATGATATGAGTTTTAATTATTCAACCAACTGTGGAAACTTCACATTTTAATTGCTATTTATATTTAATAATTTCCTTTTTATTTTATTTTAAAAGAAAATTCTAGTTGATACAAAATTTTGATTCGACATTATTTAACTACACACATCCAAACATTTTATACTACTTAACTGTAGTTGTGAAAGAGAGAGAATTTCTCATATTTAAGAAGCCAGTTTGCGCATTATACCCTACGACGGGGGATAATTATATTATGGGTGTGTTCGTTTGAGATATAAACATGTCAATCAAAATTTTTCAATCTAAAATTTTGCATTTTTCATAACTATTCTATTTTTTAATTATTTTTTCACATTTTTCTATACAAACTATTCTACTTTTCAATCATTTCTACACAACTATCCATACAACTAACTTATCTATTTTAACTTTATTCTCTTTACTTCTCATCATTATCTCTATTATATCACATCATTTTCTATCAATGTAACAATTTCTACCTCAAAACTTTTCAATAAAAGTTTTACCTTCAACTAAACATACCTTGTAGAAATAATCTTTATCACCATAAGTACACGTGCCTGGATTTGACAGGTTACGAACCGGATCATCTGGCAGCAGTGCCCACATCCCCCACCATTGGGGCAAGCGCACACGGGTGAGTGGAATAAGTTGAATATGTATAAAATGTATAGTTCAGAATCACCTCATTACGCGTCCTGAAGCTACCCAGCACTAATTTGTCATAAAATTATCTTTTCCTCGCATAAAAAGGTAGTTTCGTCAACCGGCAGAGGTCACGCTTTAAGAAATTTCGACCCGGCATGGCCTGCCGAATGCCGAGGACCATATTATATATGGCACTTTAACCATTAGCACCCACGCAAGGCACGTGCAACAAAACATCTAGGTAAGTTTTTTATTATTATTATTTTCATCGATATGTAGCAGGATCTTGAAATCTGGGGAATAATCCCACGCCTACGTAAGGAGCTCGCCCGCCAGAGCATGGGCGGACAAATTATAAGCAGGCTGCTGTGCTGCTTAAGAGCTGGCTGGCTGGAGCACATTCATTTGCGTTCCTCACTTTTATTAATTTCTCCGGATCAATTTCCTTCCAATGAGTAATGAGTAGTTTGACTTAGAGAGTCGATCAAAATTTCTTTAAAGTGCTCTGAAGTGATCAATAATAATTATTAATTAAGAGAAAATATATACCATATGACAAAAATGAGTACAATGATTCAGTATAGGAGCTCTATTATATGCATTTAGTTGTATTTTAAGCTAAAATATATTATTATTTTTTACAATTAGTAAAAAAAATTTAATTTTCTTTGAAGGCATATTTTTCTAAGTATATTTAATATATATATATATATATATCAAGTTTTACCATTTTTATATTATTGTTTTATATTTTAAATTTTTAAGGGGTTAAAATGATTTGCTTTTGAAATTGATATTTTTAAAATAAAAAATAAATATGTAAAAGTATTGCAAAATATTAGAACCTGGTATATGTATCAAATACATTTTAAAAAATATGTTTTTGAAGAAAAATACAACTAATTCTAAAAAATTAATCATGTTTTTTGCTATAAATGCAATTAAATATATATAATGAAGCTCCTTCAATATAACCCCTTTGCGACTCCTTATTTTTAAAAATTTAAAGTTCTTATTCCAAACAAACCATTTATTTTATCCACCATCATCCAGTTTATTATGTCACTAAAAATAACAGTGCCTAAAACTTATATTTATTAAAAAAAGTTACTATGTTCAGACAAAATATATATTTTTTGTTTATACTTTTATATAGTTATTTCTATATTTACTTAAATACATGTGAACTTATGAACTAAATACAAATGTGTACATCCACATCAGAGAGGAACCTGTAAACACTGGCACCTAGGGAGGAATTAGTAAACTCACAACAATGAGGACTTTGCGATTCAAAACCACGTTTAATGACTCGGCCAATTTTTAGGTACAGGGTCATATCACCAGGCCAACTGGTATTAAACTTTTTGAATTGAAAGAAGTGATATAATATAATAGTGATAATGATAAAGAGTAAAAGAATAAAGTTAAAATAGATATAACAGTTACATTGGTAGTTGTAGAGAACTGATTGAAAAATATGATAATTATATAAGAATACGTAAAGAAATAATTAAAAACTAAGATAACTATAGATAGTAAAAAGTTTAGAATGACAAATTTGTATGATTGCCAAACATATAAGCCAAAGTATTGCATAATCTTTGTCTTTTTAAAGTATAAATTAATGTAATGAAATGATTTATTTTATATACTAGTTTTAAAATTTTTAATTCAATGTCTCAACCAAACTCCTAAGCCATTATTTAGTAATGTGGCTGGGTGAAAAGTTGAAAAATAGATAAGAAAATATTTTTGAAAAACACGAGAGTAATGTGATATAATGGGGGTAAATTAACAAGAAATAGTATAGTTGCACGAGAAAATGACTGGAATATATGTGTAAAAATAAAAAGTAAAATAATTAGATAAATAAAATCTTAATATTTTTTAAAAAGTACAAGGAGATCTAGAAAGTTTCTTACATACTTTTATTACCCAATGATGCCTAAATTTCATGTAATTAGACTATTGAAAGGGTCTGCATCATCAATTAAAAATATAAAATTAATATAATAAAATGATTTGATTTATATGCTAACTTTAAAGTTGTTAATTCAACATCTTTACAATCTAAAATATTCATATATAGATAGATGATGTATATAATGACTATAAATTCCAATATATGTGTAAATAAATTTTAGTATTATAATTCGTACACGAATATATATATGTGTGTGTGTGTGTGTTTGCTTGCTTATATGTAACCAAGTTATATAGAAGCAATTCTATGTAATCCTTTTAAATTTTAAAATTTTAATTCTTGACAAAAAAATTCAATCTATTCATTATATTTAAGGTAATTTGCAAATTAGCTCGCATAGTTTGATGATAATTGCATATATGCCCCCATTATTTCACGAATCGCATATTACCTCTCACAAAATTTTACATAAGTTGCATGTGTACCTTTGTTAACGACTATCAAATAAAAATATAATTTGTAAATATGCCCCCCATAGTTTGGCGCTAATTGCAGATATGCCTATTATTTCACGAATTGCATATTAACCCAGTAAAATTTTACAAAAATTGCTTGTATACCTATAAAACCTTTTTGTCGCCAAGTAGGTATATAGGGCCACGAAGTTTGGTTGAAATGAATTTTTTGTTATAATAATGATAATGAGGTTAAATAGTGTATTTAGATTTTTTTCTAAATATGTCTACTATGTTTGACCATAATTTCAAGTATACTCATAACATTTTCAAAATCCTAATATGCAAACTAAATTTGCATTTAATCTAAAAGTGTCTATTCCATCAAAGAATTATTAGCTAAATTTTTATAATTGTTCAAAATATCCTTATTACAAAATAATAAATAATAAATAATAAAATGAAAAGAGAAAAATGAAATTAGAGTTTTTCAAATTTAGATCTAGTGCGATTAAGGCATCAATGAATTATGATATTTAATTTTTTAAATTTCATCCTAAATTTAAAGAGCATATTAATAATTTCATATGTCAAGTAACGTTATTAACTTACCGTGTGAACGTGTCTTTAGAATTAAGAATTAAATACAAATATAATGAGTATATTATATTTAGTATTCGGGTAAAACATAATTGATATATTTAGAAAAAGGTATATTTTTTGATGAAAGGTTAAACAATACTGTGATTTCATTATCTCAATGAGAGTTTATATGAGTATGTCTAATTAACCGGTCACATAAAAAGGGACCTTTTAATTATTTACGAAATTCGGAGATCCTGTTTCTAACCAACCCTGCTCCATCTAGCCTACCTACTAACCGACTAAGTCCACAAAGAGCGGCATCCATCTTCCTTGAAGTCATATGGAAATAAAAACAGCCATCGGCCTCAGGACAGGTTCTCAACCTAACTCCGACCTACAAATTAGACACGTGTGCAGCTTTGTATCCGCGTGAGCTGTTGCCGCTCTCTCGTACTGACACAGACACCTACGTATGACTTAATTAAGCCATACGAGGCTGACATATGTAATACATTTATAGGGATTATCAGTATTTATAACATTTTCAAATGAAGTTGTCATTATTTTCAGTAGGGATAAGTTAAATCCTAATCCCCAAGCGGCTAAGCCCTTTTTTGGCTGTTGTCTTCTTGCATTTTTAGTTTTTTTTTTTGTCCCTACTTTATAACTTTCGAATTATATATATAGATAAATATATAAAGACAATAACTTTCGAATTTTATGTATAGATAAAATATATAAAGACAATGAAATTAGCTGCTCATCCTTAATATTGAATAGAGGCTGGATATGATTATGGAAGAAATCGAGCGCTAGCTATTATTGATTTCCATTTCTCAGAATGAAATTGCCAATTACCGGGTTAGAAAATAAAAAATTGTGAAAGATGAAGGGGAGTGAAAAATATAGATATAAACATGGAATCGTTTTTACGATGAAACGGACTAATGGGGAACTTGCTTGCAAGGTTAAAATTGGAAAATTATCCGAAAAATGGAGGTTGGCGCTAGTGCAAAATCGCTGAACTTGTCCAAAAAGGCGCTGTATGCCGCAGACATCATCATTACTTCATCGACGTTCTAGAACTGAGCGTGTTCAACGGTCAACACTATATATTCAGGAAGAACTCTAGATCATGCATTCCAATTGAAGTATGTACGGGTACATGGGGCGTGACGAGATTCAACATTAGAATAAGCTAGGCATTCAGTTTAAGATAAGTCATGAATATTATATATACGTATATATACATGGTTTGCGGGACACGGAAATGAGAAAAGAATGGCGAAAAATGTATATTAGAAACAACTCATGACTTGGTGTCCCCACGGCTTGTCGTAGTAGGTGGCACTAGTGGTGCGTGGCAAAAACTTGACTGCTCGCCCATTATTTAGTAATGTTGTAACGCGGTAGCATAGCTAAGTGGGTTGATATCCGTGTATGCATGAGTAAAGTTGCAGGTTGGAGCTGAGGCTCTAGTAATAATTTTCATTCACGTAAAAAAAAAATACCAAAAAACAGACACGAGGATGGCAGCCTCCTGCATAAGTAGAAAACAATATATTTTTTTAAAAAAAAATCATAAGGATAACAATCCATTCGTTTTATTATGTTATGATAACAAGTAAAGTTGAATTGATTCGCATGAAATTTTATTTTGAATAAATAAATAATACTGAATGGAATGACCTACACCACAACAAAAATGATTAGCCAAATTAAACATTGTTACTTCTTGCAGCTAATTTTCAATGATTATATTCAATATTATTTTTGGTTGCATTTGATATAAAAATTGCCGCGTTTGATCAAATGCTATCACTTAAAAGCAGTTAAAGTATTTGTAGCTAAACAATTAGTTGTAGCCTAAATACATCTAATATGGCCAAATATCTATTGTAATGTAGTGGCTAATATTCACGTGTTGTTAATGCAATTGGCAATGAAATTGCTAGAAAATAAAATTGTTTTTTTGAAAATTCATCACGATGAAAAAATATATGGCCCAAAATGTAATAATATTGATAAAAAAAATAATATGTAAGAAGATAAGACTAATAAAAGAAATATATAGTCAAAATATTAATTTGATTTGATTTGAGAATAAAGTGTAACTTCTTCCTTTATTTTTTTGAAGGGGAGAGATTTCCTACAAATGTTTGCAGAAAATGGTTTATCTAAATGATTGCCCTTTATAACTCATATGACTTTTTAATATCTAAGCCTTCTTACAATGTTCATCCAAAAATATATTTTAGCTTTGAAATCAAAAATTAAATATTTTGAAAATTTATTTTCAAAAGTTTAATATAGAAAATACTTTTATGGTGTTGACATAATTGAAGATTATAGTGTTGTTTGTTTTTACCCCGCCTTGATGGTTAATAAAGTCCCATCTGTTCGTTGCATTTAAATTTACTTGTTTCATTAAAACAGCAAATTTTATCTACATCAAATTTTTGCAGGTTCAATTTGGTGAAAGTGATCAAAATATAAAATTAAAGTATATTTGAAAAGTGATAAAACTTTGGATGAAAAGTTTTTTTAAAAATTTTTTTTAAATAGAAGAAAATGATGAGGGGTAAAGAGAATAAAGTTACAATATATAGGTTAATTATGTGGATGGTTATTTAGAAATAATTAAAAATTAGGATAATTATACAAAAAGATGTTAAAAAATAATTAAAAGATAAGATAATTGTGGAAAATAAAAATTTTAGATTAAAAAGTTTTAGTGCGTGTTTGAGAAATGATAAAACTTTTGAAGAAAAATTTTTAATTTAAAATTATTTAAATTTGGAGAAAAAATGTGATATGATAGAGATAATGATAAAAAGTAAAATGAATAAAGTTAAAGAGAAGTGATCTTATTAGCTCAGGATAAGTGAATATCTTACTTATCTCACCTGAAAAAATTCGTTTATAACATTTTTATTTTTTTCATATACTTATCTATCTAAGTGTATTTAACATACAAACTGAGTTTTATTAATTTTAGATATATGCACATATTTTTGAGATAAGCAAGTATGTGAAAAAATAAGAAAAAATGATTATAGATGAGTTTTTTTAGGTGAGCTACGCGAGACATTCGCTTAGTTTGAACTACCCAACTTTTTGCACCACGAATCCCTTGCATCGACGTCTTTACCATAGCATAAGCAGCTTGGTTACCTTATTTTTGAATGTGTGCAAACTAAATTTCCTGAAAATGAAGACTCATTTCCTAAATTTTCTCTATCACGAACTTCAAGCTGAAGACATTCTTTATAAAACCAACAAGGAAGTTTATGAGAATGAGAGAATCACTCTCTACCTCCACCCTTTTCACCCCATCTCTACCGCTCATCTGCCTCCCATTAAAAGGACAAATTCCATGATTAGACCAGTGTTTGGCAACTACATACCTTCCTTTCCAGTCACACGGGATAGCTCCTACATAAACCAGCCTGCCTCTTGAACTATAGCCTACATCCATGTTTAGTTTGAGGAAGTCCCGCTTTGGTTTAAACTAGCTGCTCCCTTCTCTCTAGAAAGTTAAGTTGTCCATCTCTAATGATATGTGTAGTCAGTGTCTAGTGTAGATACAATTATCATCATAACAAAATATCATCAAGGTCCATATTTTCGCTCACAATCACCCATCTATTTCTACAAAACTAGAGTCTCCAACACAAGCAGATATAAAACATCAAGGGATACTTGTTTGGTTTTAGCACAAGCCATTGAATTACTCTTCTAATGTCCTCTTCTTACATCTGGTTTTAGTTGAAAAGTTTTTGGTTAAACATATATAAGTTTTTAGTTAAAGTGTTTTTATGTCATAAATATATAATATAAAATTATAATTCATGTGGTTTAGATTTAAAAACTTTTAAAAAATAAAAACCATTTGTACAAACAAGTCTTAAGAAAATTTTTGTAAGAAATTATTCCTATTTTAAAAATACATTGATCAAACAAGTGTAAAAAGAATTGTCAACCATAAATAAGCAAAAAAAGAAAGAAATATAATGAGTGTTATAATTAGACATACGAGTAACAATGACTGTGAAAAAGCAAAGTTACTAATAATGAATAAGCTGAATAAATACCGCATCAATTCATTAATTTTATCTTTTGGAATTTATATTATGACCTCGCTTCCATGCAACCTTCTCTATTTTTAATACGTGGATGATTAATAAAAGACCTACTCTTGTTCATTATACTTAACATTATTTGTTTAGCCAAGAGGCTAAATTTTGTCAAAATAAAAAATGTACATGTGTCATATTCGCTTAAAATATATATATATATATATGTAAATTATGAAAATATTTAAATTTATTTACATATGAGTTAACATATAATAATATTTTATAAAATAATTTATCTACATATTAATGATATTTTAGATGATTTATATACTAAAAATACAACTCTAAATTAATATTTTATTTTATTGATTTTATATAATTTTAAATGTAGTCTTGTACAATGATACTCTGAAAATGAAAAAATTTCAAGACATTATAAATGATATTAAATATAATGAATTAAGCGAATTTTTAATTAATTATCAAGTGTAAAAATGATATGAGTTACATAAAGACTAAAGAGGTGTTTTATCAAAGTAGGGCCCTTTATAATATTAATAAATAAATAGAATAAACTAAAGTACTGTTATTAATTAACATAAATCTTTGTCAGAATCTGATTTATGTTACGTAAAAAAAGGTTATACTGGTTACCCAGGTTGAAATATACGGACGAACCGGAGCCTATTGAAATTTTCTATGTAAGGACAGATCGTCTGGTAGAACTGCAGTTAGGGGTGTAAATCGGGTCGGGTTGACTCGGGTTGGTACAAATACAACTAGGGGTGCAACTCGGTCCGGGTACCCTCGGGTAGGGGTGGAACCTACCCTTACCCATTTTTTAAAAACTCCTACCC